>CM060843.1:26112500-26515000 GCA_030762175.1 Metallyticus violacea | reverse complement strand
CTATATCCATTCTTAATCCTGATTCGCAAGAGCCATAGATTCAGCAATGAGTTAATTTTAGAGTGTATCCCAGATGAGTACAAACACAATGGGCACAGTTTACGCCTGTCGCCTATCATTTCCAGTGCTGATAGCTGGAAGTGGACAGCCAGAAGCAGTTTACTATTACGAGGGTAAGCATTTCTTTCTTTAATTTTTATAACTGAATTTGTGGTTAAGTGAACAGGATAATTCAGTTATTACGCATTATAAGAGAATATGGCACGTCGGGATTATTAGTTAATAACATTTCTATAACATCTTGTATTGAAAAGTTTCCACCAGAACAGAGTTTACAAGAATAGTCCCCATACTGTGAGCAAACCTTACAGAACCATCTACAAAACAGAAGCAAGTGTTGATGAAGGACAGAGTTGGTTCTGTTCTTTGTGCGCTGGTAAACGGTAGTTATTACATAGTAATTGAAACAAAGTTACAGAGCAGATAATAATAAGCTAACTTTAGTATGTTGTATTTGTCGAAACCCACACCCCATTTCATTTATGAAATACATTGAAAGGATTATCACATAATAAGAAATAATTAGTACCTACGTTTTGAAATCATTAAATTGATGATCTCTACATTATTCTTTCAGTTACTGTAGTTAATCGATATTCATTTGTAGATTGGCCGATGTAAAAACGGAAAGGGAATTTAAAAGTGTAAAAATGGTGAAACTCCCTGTCCCTTAGGCTGACTTTCCATAAATCTATTTTGAATGTGAAGAGCTTGATCTTGCCGAACTTGTGTATTGTGTCCTTGTATTTTCCTTGAATCAAGTACGGCAATGCTACTAAATCATTGCTTTCCTTCCTTGTATTATAACATAGCATTTTAAACAAATATAAAAAATAAAAACCATCGTCCATTATGAGAAATGAACACAAATTTTTCCTCATGAAATCAAATACTTTTTATAATGAAACACTTGTAGTAATAAAAATTTGCTCCCCTATTAGGCACACCGGTGGCTATGTTTTTATGCCTCTGTTGCGCTAACCCTTTCCTTCATTTCATTCCCTGACCATTTCCCTTATTGGTTGGCGCTTCTTCCTCATTCGTCACATGATTTCTTATTTCCGCGAAGTGAGAGTCGAAGAGTATGAGTCGGGGAATCAGTCAAGGCGCGGCCCTAGGAGTAGACAATTCTTGATGTGGTTTCGATAGTAAGAACGCTCTTGTCCATCTCAAGAATACAGTAAGACCGACGTCCCTCATCGAAGTTTTGCCAAGCGGTATGTACAGACTTAATAATAATATTTTCAAAAACATTAAATTCATTTCGTGCATTTCACTTGGTAATTCAATTTGTGAAATGTAGTTAAACGCGCCTGCATTGCCTGCTCACTTGCTCTTGACTGGGTTGTACAAAACACTTGGCACATTTTAAAACGTTTTTACATAGTTCATTATTATGAATTAATTATATGCTTCAGCAGGCTAAATAGGGCATAGCATATCAGAAATTAGGACATTATGAAATTGTATATTTTGAATGTATCGGACATATCAGCCGGGTAGATGGCATGATGAAATTGCCTAGCCATTAATTTCATGTGCCAATAGCTATGTTTAACTCTCTGAAGTTATTATTATTATTATTATTATTATTATTATTATTATTATTTAGATCAGATTAAAATGGGTAAACCCTGTTCGTATTCATCTCATCATTGTTTAGTACTGATAGTGAAATTGGTTATCTTGCTTCGTTGCTGCTATTCAAAATTTTATTACCGGAAGCTTTTTTTTTACAAGTAATGGTGCAATGTTACCAAAATGGGCAAACTCTTGTTGCTTGTATTTATCCTCATGTTAGTAAATTGTTTAATACGGAATAAATTGTTTAAATTGCTATGTTACTGATTTATTGTAATATAACATTTATGATTGCTAATTTTCTATAATAAATTATGTAGTGCTACATTATGGTGTTTCTAGCAAACTGGCTTTGAATTAAAATATTATAATATTTAAAAAGTTTCATTTGCTATTTCGGTCTACAATTGAAGTACTTTCCTAGCACACTTCGGCTTCAACACCCTCTCACTTGAGAAATTTTCTTTGAGGTGCGATCGAAAGGTTACTTCCACACATTTTATTATTTTGATAATAAAAGTTATGATACGCTTTACTTCTGTTAACGAATCTAAAGTTATTATAATAGAACACGTCATCAAGTTCTTCCCTTAAATTTTGAATAAATTTCCGAAACAGAAGGCTTTAATTTTATTTTAATGTATCTACAGCATATATTATTACATCTATCACATTTTCCATGTTAACTACTTTAGAGTAAGTGCTTCTTGTTGTAAATTCCAATGTCAATATTTTAGATATGCACTCGTCTCTAATTATTTTAAATAATAATTTAGCCAGCTTATTAAGCTATTCTTTACTCCAAATATGCCAGAAATTCAGTCTGCATATGTAGGACTAATTTATTTTTCTTTACTGAAATGCATAATGCTTCAACAATTTTTTTCTATTGTATTACCCTTTATAGAAATTAAATCTAAAACAGGTCTTTTGCTTCTGGAATAAACACTAATTATGCTGTGCCTTAAGGTCTGTATTCTTATCTAAAAATATAAAATAAGCTGTGAATTAAGAAATGTTATATTCTGTTTGCCTATCAGGTAAAAATGAAATGTCTTCTACAGTACTACGAGAAAATCTAATATTTTAAAAATTATTCGTTTGTTTAGAGTACATAGCTTCAGTTACGTTTTAAGCTTTTTAACAATTCTACGTCATTGGGAGATTTTTCGATTTCTTAATCAACATTTTCACTGAAATGAATTAACTTTTAACTTATAAATTGAGCATGTGTCCCTTCAATACTGAGTTCATTTAAGATTCTGCACTTTATAAATTAATCAGTCCGTTTGTCCGTTGCAGTTCTAAACTTAATGTAATGCTATCACAGTTGAAACTCCCTGTATGATTTATAATGTAAAAATAGTTGGTTCCTAATTATAAATTTGCTATGATCTCTATTGGCATAATGCATATCTCTATATAGTGTTTGTATTCAACCCCGAAATATATTTGGGGCTAAATAAAGCAACCCGTGCATGCATTATGCATGAATTTTTCCCCCTCCATCTTATTTTCGATTAACTGTTTCCGTGGATCCTTTGTGGCTTTTGAATGAGATGTTTAAGCTTGACAGACAATTCCTCAATAAAGTTCTTACTCGAAGGGAAACCATGTAAAAGACGTACCTTTTAACTTTACTACAGGTCAAAGCTGCAATTTACTTAACGAGTACCAGAATGCCCCCCTCTGCTGTAGAAGAACTGGAAAAGTATTGGGGTGCAAAGTGAAAAAATTACAGAAGCAGAGTTATTGGTGAATACAAATGTCATTAAAAGATGTCGGAAATGTGCGATTGCAAACTTCCATCAGCTCCTACTCCAGAGTTAGTACTTATTAAATAAACTAAATATTACAAGAACGTTTTTATTGATCAAAGTTGTACGAGTAGAAATGGTATGAGAACGTGTCCATTGCCGGTTTCGAATTGGAGCGACCGTGTTTCGGAACGAATTCCATTCAATTTAGGACGCAGGCCAAAAATAACTCTAAAGATAATAGTCAATGGACCGGATCTATCTAGTTCGTTCTTCAAGTAAAGTAAAAATATGTTCTTTCAGCTTCCTTTATTCGCGAAATTTAATAATTTATTAAACAGATCACCAAACCTCCATATCAGATACTCTGCTTTTTCAAAATCTCAAAATACAGACTTGTATCGAAAACTTGGGCATAATTTTGTGTGTTAGATGTTACTTTAGACTTTTCATCTTAAGTAAACGATTAAAATTTATAATAAAGGTGTGCAACTTTTAAAAAGAGTTTTAAAATATTCTGGTTCTCCTGGATAGTAGTTTTACCTAACTATGTGAAAATCGCTAACTTCAATGAGCCACCAACCAATAGATTTCTTTTTGCTATGACTAAACCTTTGCTCAAAACTGGTTGAATTAAACGAAAAAACTTTTATGGAGATTGGAGGAACCGAAATTATTTATCTTCTGTCAGAGTTAATGATGTTCACTTTCACAAATTAACAAAAAGGTACTGTACATTCATTCCATTGGAAATCAACAAGATGGAAGACACCAGACGTCGTACACTCGTTGGGAATGGGCATAAATATGTGTTATGCCACTGAAACTATGTCAACAGAAGAGAACCTGTTGTTAGCTTAGCCAAAGTTTAGAGCTCCGTTTCCCAAAGCACGCTCGCTCGCGTACGCACGCACACACACACACACCTACTCGCCTTTTGTACTTGTTCCCAAGGCTCATCTCTGCACACACTTCCCCAAGTTTACTATTCGTGTCGACACTCCCGATGAGGTTAAAGGTTTTCACTGAGCTGGCAGTCTTCACAATAGTTTCACCGACACAGAATGCGGTATGTACTCACGGCCTTACTGCCTTAAGAGAGAAGATACCGAGCGGAACAAATCAGCAGTGTTTATGGGTAATATAAGGAGCAAAATAACTGGCAAATATGTTATGGTTCTTAAAGTTTCAATTACTCTGTATCGTCCGTTTTGGAATTATATGTGTATATACTGAGGATGCCAGAAATGATGCACACTTTCACAGTGTATCTATTTAATATAATTCAAAATTGTACCGAAAAACAACAATAATGTGTAGTATGGTGTTCCGTAAACAGATGTGATGCACATTATGATAGCGTTGCTACATGACAGGTAAATCAACAATGAATAAATGAAGCCAAGATTATTGTATGATGTTCTGTAAACAGATGTGACTCATTACGCTATGCTAGCGTTTATACAACAAAATGGAGCCAAGATTATCGTTTGAGCAGCGGAAAATAATTTTGAAATGGTATTGGAAATCCGAGAATTTAGATGAAGTTCAAAGGTAATAGAGACGTGTGTCCAGAACAGAACCGAGTAACAATTGCACGCATTCCAGACAGATTTGAGACTCATGGTACCGTATGCGATGTTCACAAGGACAAGTCTGGGAGACCTCGCACAGCAACAAGCCCCGCGCACTGGATCCAAGGCACTGGATAGCACGAAGAGGTCGATTGAGTTTCCACCGCGTTCTCCGGATCTAAACTCCGTTAAACTTCTACCTATGGAGAATTCTTAAGGATTCTGTATACCGTAGAAAACCAGCTACACTGACAGCACTTCGGGAAGAAATTGAATTGGCATGTACTGGAATCGCTGAGGAACACTTTCGCAAACGTTGCTCAGTCAGTAGTTCAGCGTACTCAGAAGTGTATCGACGCTGATGGTGGGCACTTTGAGCAATTGTAACTATTATAGTCTAAGAAGATTAGTGTTGATCATTTTCTGTTTGTATGAATTCAGTTTTGTTATGTTAGCACATTTTTTCTTTGCTTGAAGTGTGTATACATTTTGACACCCTCTGTGTATATGTGTGTATGTCTAGAAGCTTGTAGTACAACTTCCTTTTATCAGAGAAAACTCAACACCAAATTACTGTAAATACTAAATCTATAACTAATATTAATACCTTATTACCAGCACATCAAATATAGAACACAGAGTGCATTTCTTAAGCGCAACGTTTAAAAACCCGGTCTGCTTTTGTATAAATTTATATTTAATGTATGTGCAACGATAAATTCTTTTGCGACTGAGCAAATGGTGGCCTTGAACGCATGCTGGTTTAGCCACTGAACTGACTCTTCCTCTCCCGGCTTCTGAGCTTTCCACGTATAGATTCAGTTCACACGTTTTCTCTTCTTATCAATTATCAATTTTTGAATTTTTGTGTAATATTATCCTAAAATGTGTATATAAATATGTAGCTAAATATTTAGTACATATATATTAGCAGCACTACAAATGTAATTTTAAAAGCGTTGCAAATTTTTATTTAAAATAAAATAAATATTATTTGAACACCATTTTACATTTAAATGTTACATTAGCTTTTGTTGCAATGCCAAAGTCAATGAAGATATGCCTCAAGATACGAGGGTAGGTGGATAAATTTCCGGTCTAACCATTTTCTAGGTACGATAAAAACAAAAATTATATTTCTCCTTTCAATATAGTTACCCTTTATTGCAACATACTTCTCTCATCTTTGAATTAATATTTCAACCCCCCTCCCCATAATATAGTCAGAAGTCTTGTCTGCAAAATGAGCATAAACAGGATCCATCACTTCTTCGTCTCAATTAAATGTTCTTCCTCGAAGGTCCTTCTTGAGTTTTGAGAAGTATAAATGGTCACTAGTAGCTAGATCTGGGCTCTAGGGTGGATGATCGATCTCCTTGAGGCCACATTTCTTCATAGCTTCCTTTGCAACAAGAGCTATGTGCACAAGGGCGATGTCGTGAAGAAGGCCCACACCACCACTCAGCTTTCCTTCCTTTTCTCTTTGATGGAAGCACGTATTCTTTGCAGTAGGCCAGCATAACACTCCCCATTTACTGTGTTCCGTTCCTTGAAGTCGTGAAGGGTATTCCTTCACAATCCCAAAATATTGTTGCCATGATCTTCTTGGTTGACTGAGTGACCTTGGCCTTTAGAGGCGGTGCTTCACCAGGTTTACGCCCTCTATAGATTCTCTTTTGAACAAGGGAACCATAGTAGGGGACCATGGTTTCATTTGCTGTAACGATGGTTTGCAGAACTTCTCTCTCCTTGCCAGGGTGGAGCTCCAAAAATGCCCGACAACAGCCGACTTGTTGCTGGTTTTGCACTGAGGAAAGAAGTCTAGACACCCATATTGCACTAACCTTATTCATATTTAAATGTTCATGAATAATTCGAAGGACTGTTGTTTTAGAAAGGCCCAATCTTGCTGCTATTTCTGTAACTTTGAGCCGCCAATCTGCCATAATTTCTCCTTCCATAAGAGCGATGTTTTCGGGAGTGAGCACCCTCAAGGGAGGACCTGTACGCTCTTCGTTTTCGATGCGTTCTCGAGCCATTCGAAAAGCGTAGAACATGAGGGGGATCCTTCCCCATATACACCATCCAATCGCTGTTTAATTTCATTTGAAATAACTTTTTCTTTTGTGAGGAACTTAATAACTTTTGGATACTGCATTTTGAACAGTCCCAATCCTCTACACATAGCCTTCTTTATGCAACTATATCTGAACAACTGAACATATCGCAGCAGAAGTTACAACTGCACTTATTTACTTAAGAGATAAGGTACGACATCAGATCTAAGGGTTTTTATGAAAGCGATTATTGTTATCGGCGCGGCCGGAAACTTTTATACCTACCCTCGTACATATCGATGTTTTCAAGAGTTGGGTTTCATCAGAAATGGGAAAGTATGTTCTTAAATAGTGAACACGATCCCTCGACATAACACATTAATGGTGCATACTTAAACAGATGGATGAGTTTGGTAATAATGTATTCTGGAGGGTTTCTCGGTTTCCCGCTGAAAATCTAACACTAGATGAAACGTACAACTGCATAGTACATACGTTTTTAACCTGTCGCTAACGAATAGAAAAATTGTTGCGTGATCTGTGCGTTCTAGAACTCTGCTGGCAAATGGTTTTTTTACTATCACGTTTGCATATATCCACTCAATGCATCTGCGGGCTCATCAGCAATCTAGATAAAGGAAACGGACCCCACAGCTTGCTCGTAACACAAATAAGAAATCCCTTGCGAAGTGTACATTCGTCTGAAGCTTGACAACAGTTCTCGATAAAAGTACAGTATTTTGATATCTGAACTTTGATCCATGGTATATTTACTGCAATTATTACTTTTGAACGCCTGATTATTGTTAACAAGCGCACTTCGTGTGTACTGATCCAATTGAGAGGTCATTGTGCATCTACTTTATTGCCTCGCACTTGTCAGAACACCGTACTTTCATCTAATTAATTTCGTAGTTTACGGCTAAAGAGCTTGCTATTAGAGCCAACTTGGTTGAAGTTCATAACTCTTCACTGTAACTACAACTATGCTGATGTAAAATAATAGTGCAATATATATAGCGGTACACCTTAGCAATGAAATATCCACGTGAATATTGAAATATAAGAAAGATATTGCACAATACAACAAAATACATTACTCCACCTCAGGAAGTATCTTGGATACACATCCATTTCCACATCATTGTTAACATAGGCTAACAAAATACATGATAAAAATTAAAACTGCCTTCACGAGGTCGAGTGACACGCTCATCATGTCATTCAATTGGATTTTTGCAGAGTTAAGCAGAAAGTGCACGAGCACAGGTTAAGTGTGTGTGTGTGTGTGTGTGTGTGTGGGTAGATGATGCATAAAAATGAAATATGTATGCCATTGTATATCGATAGCTGTAAGTTTAACATTTTGTATTTAACATAAGACTTTATAACTTCACTTAATTCGATGCAATTAGTTAAACGGCATTTGGCATGTATATTATTAGATTTATGTTAACATATGTAGATATCTTAAAATATGTCGAATGGTGTGAAACATGTAAAAATATGTAGCATTAAATTAAATATAATGATTCTAGTAGCCTAATTTGTCATACTTTTGTATTTTCCGACTGATATATACCAAGGAAAAATATGTTATAACACAAAATTTAGGATTCTAATTATTACGTGAGACAGTAATTCAAAATTTATAAACAAACAAAAAGAGTATATTTATGAGTTCTAACGTAAAAAAGAAATCATATAGTATTACCATAGGAACTTTTGCCACAAATATCCCGGATTGCACATTTAAAATTTGAATTTAGTTAAAAAAAAAAAAGTGCAAAGCGAATGTATTTTCGTTGGTAAAAAGGCTAAAACTCAAAAAGTGTTTTAAAAACGCCGAAGTTGGGTTACATGACCCATTGCTTAGAAATTTCTCCTCTAAACTTTTGGAAGGTTTAGACAGCAAACTGAATCCTATAAGACCAGTACATGTTTCCATTTATGCATTTCGTCTGCATTAAGTTCAATAAGTTCGTTAAACTTTTGGATTATGGAAAAAGGTACAGTTTTTAAATGATTGGTTTAACAGAGCAATGCGTGATGGAAATATTAATCCGCATCTGGCATTATTGAGTGATGAGTAGACATTGAGATTAAGCACTTTATATCAAATTAGGTACATTCAAACAGATGAGTGGCAGGCGTAAGGAGAGAGGGTGGTTTGTAGCTCGACACCTATAGTTCCCCTTCTACCTTTTGTCTACAGTCAAGAATCAACATAACTTCATTTGCTTCGTTCTGGTTTTAGTGCTTAAAAATTCCACTCTCTAGGGATGGGACTTCGTTTAGTTCTTTATGGTAGGTTAATACTGAAAACAATTGTAGTACTGTGAATTTCTAATGTTTTTGAAGTTTCTGCACGATTAGGAATAGGGGTATGGTGTATAATAAGCGGAGCTGTAGTATAGGCCTGGAACTCTTAACTCTGAAATATATATATATTAATGAAAAATAAAAATAAAGAAACACTATTAACAATGTAACAAATTAACACTAATAATAAAAGTAGATAAAGATAAAACACAGAGAAAGAGTCACACTTGAAATTGCTATATTTCGAACTACTGCGAGTTCTTCAATGGCAAGAAGCTAGACCTAGAAGTTAGACCTAGCTTCTTGCCATTGAAGAACTCGCAGTAGTTCGAAATATTACAATTTCAAGTGTGACTCTTTCTCTGTGTTTTATCTTTATCTACTTTTATTATTAATGTTAATTTATATATATGCAACATTAAATTAATTTTTGGCATGATCTGGAAGCTCTGAAAGAAAACATTACTCGAGCATTATTTAGCACATTTGCCAAAGTTTTCAGAAAGCTTCAAGCATTTTTGAGACAAATAGGAGGATTGTGATAAGTATTAGATAAAAAATAATAAAAATAACAATAGAAGCTATAATAAAATAAAATAAAATAAAAAACAGCAAGCGAGCGAACATAATAATTGCCGCCCAAGCATTTCAGTTTTACCGGCAACTAACTCCTCGCGATTAGATAAGACTAGCCGATGGCAAATAGTCTATTGGGTTAATCTTGCAGGTAAATTCGCAGTATAAGGAAGTTAATTAATTCACTATATGTTGCCAATGTTACTGAATGTAAAAATATCCATAAAATGCTCATTCGAAGTAAACGGAATAATTACCAACTGAGAGAAATGTGTTATAGGAACTATTACTATCATTAATACAACGCAGATTGGCAAAATGTTCCTACAGTCATAGTAAAGGCATCATAATTTTTCTGAATTCAGTCACACATCCCTTTGGACAAATTTGTTAATACGCAGAAAGGAACGTGCTTAATGCGTGATCTTTGTGACAAAATCCACATGTTCACTCACCGACAAAGTTGCCGCTTGATCTCCGTTAATAAAACATATCTATGCAAGCACTTTTCGTATCTGAAATATGTTGATCCTGGTGGTCTAGTGGTAAATATACTTGCCTTAGACCCAAGATCGCGGGTTCAATCCCGGCCAGGATCGATGGAATTTTTCGGGCGTAAAAATCCTAAGTATGGCTTCCTTCGGAAGAGAAATAAAGCCGTGGGTCCCGGTCGTACATTTACGACATGAAAAAACCTTTAAGCCTGAAAGAATAGGCCTCCGAGCAAAATTTACCCGTCGTTTTCACGCTGATGATATGAGATGTTAAAGAGCGTCTGTAAATAAAAGAAATCAACAAAAAAGTACCTGAAATATAGCTATAACCACAAATCTGAGAATTACTTCGGAACCAAAGCAAGCATATCGCTACCTAATGTTTAAAAACAACAGAAACACTAGCAAACAGTTTTTGGAAGCCTTTGCTTAGCTTAAAAGAGAGGTTAACATTACGGGAGTCTAGAAATTCACTAAACTAAGTGTGATTGCCAGTTTATATTCTTTATAAACTCATGCAAGTAATCTTTATGGAATGATTTCAAGGACAGACTCTCTATGAAGCATTTGGAGCATTCCGGAACTTCCCAAGCTACCGTTTCGATAGAAGTAAAAGTAATGAAAAATTACGAACTTCAACAACAATTTACATGTATAGCTCTAAACGCTTACAGTAGAAACAAAGACATTCGAAAATATTTTAATTATATTTCAGTTTTGTTTCCCTTAGGTAAACTATATCGGTTATATTCTCTTATTCGTATAGTATTTATATTTCATTTACAATATTTATTTTGCTCAACTCGGCACTGAAATAAACAAATTGTAAACAGTTTAGAAAGAAAAAAAAAGTTTGTTAATTAATTCTGCTTGCAGTGATGAGAGCATCTTCTAGTAATAGAAGTAGTAGGTAGTAGGTAGCAGGTAAACTGATAGCAGGAATTTTCCGCATTTTAAAATTAATTTTGGAATCATTCGAAATAATGCAGATTTAATATGAATTGAAAATAATTAGAGTAATTCTCAAGTAATAACTACAGTAGTAGTAGTAGTAGTAGTAGTAGTAGTAGTAGTAGTGGTGGTGGTAGTAGTAGTAGCGGTGGCAGTAGTAGTAGTAGTAGTGGTAGTAGTAGCGGTGGCAGTAGTAGTGGTGGTAGTAGTAGTAGCGGTGGCAGTAGTAGTAGTAGCAGTAGTAGTAACGGTGGCAGTAGTAGTAGTAGTAGTAGTAGTAGTAACGGTGGCAGTAGTAGTAGTAGTAGTAGTAATAGTAGTAGTGGTAGTAGTAGTAATAGTAGTGGTAGTAGCAGCAGTAGTAGTAGTAGTAATAGTAGTAGTAGTAGTAGTAGTAATGGTAGTAGTAATAGTAGTAGTAGTAGTAGTAGTAATAGTAGTAGCAGTAGTAGTGGTAGTAGTAGTAGTAACGGTGGCAGTAGTAGTAGTAATAGTAGTAGTGGTAGTAGTAGTAGTAGTAATAGTAGTGGTAGTAGCAGCAGTAGTAGTAGTAGTAGTAGTGGTGGTAGTAGTAGTAGTAATAGTGGTGGTAGTAGTAGTAGTAATAGTAGTGGTAGTAGTAGTACCAGTAGTAGTAGTAGTAGTAGCGTTGGCAGTAGTAGTAGTAATAGTAGTCGTAGTAGTAGTAGTGGTAGTAGTAGCAGTATTAGTAGTAGTAACGGTGGCAGTAGTAGTAGTAGTGGTAGCGGTGGCAGTAGTAGTGGTAGTAGTAGCGGTGGCAGTAGTAGTGGTAGTAGTAGTAGTAGTAGTAGTAGCGGTGGCAGTAGTAGTAGTAGTAGTAGTAGTAGCAGTAGTAGTAGTAGCGGTGGCAGTAGTAGTAGTGGTAGTAGTAGTAGCAGTAGTAATAACGGTGGCAGTAGTAGTAGTAGCGGTGGCAGCAGCAGTAGTAGTAGTAGTAGTAGTGTTAGTAGTAGTAGTAGTAGTAGTAGTAGTAGTAGTAGTAGTAGTAGCGGTACCGGTGGCAGTAGTGGTAGTGGTACCGGTGGCAGTAGTGGTAGTAGTGGTGGTGGTAGTAGTAGTAGTAGTAGCGGTGGCAGTAGTGGTGGTGGTAGTAGTAGTAGTAGTAGCGGTGGCAATAGTGGTAGTGGTAGCAGCAGTAGTAGTAGTAGTAGTAGTAGTAGTAGTAGTAGTTTGTGCCACCCCTAAGTCCCTCATAGTATTTCAAATTCCGTGTGCTTGAATTCCAGAATCCATGCTTCCTATAAGGAGATTAAGGAGATCATCCATGTTGAGATATGGTTGTGGGCCGAAGAGCTGATATGTTCTTCTCTCAGGGCTTCACACTCAAGGATTAAATGGTTCTCAGTCTCTTGAGATTGGCAGCAAAATCTACAAATGGGCTCTCCCTGAAAGAGTCCCATTTTCTGGAGATGTTTCCTAAATTGACCTTGTCCAGTAATTAATCCCTGCTTAACTTTTTCCTTCCCAACATCAATAGATACAGTAAGGTGTTAAAACTGTTCTTCTTGCTGAAAGGGAAATACGTTGAATTTTAATTTGTTTGCTAACACTACAATTAAAATATCTTATGCAAATTGCTTTCACTTTATCTTTGTACATATATGTGCTTCAAAGATTGCTGCATGCAGAGAAATAAACCAATAATGATGGTGTTCTGGAAACTTTTAAATTTGTTTTGTTTTTGTTTGTTTGTTTGTTTGTTTTTTTTTTGTTTTTTTACCTCAAACGCTTTATATAATTGTCTTGCCCTTATTATGTCATAGCACCATCACGCTGGAGCATACTGTGAAATCGACTCTGTTATCATTTAGCGTTCAAATGTTTTTGTTAAGTTCGTCCTGCATTTTTTAAAGAGATGAATACAAAATTATTGAAAATGAATAGACTTGAACATGCTATCTAATTTTGTAAATAAAGAAAAGTGTATGTATAATTTTCAAGCCTATGTTCGCTTACTAACATTGGTATGGAGAAACGTTAACTTCTTCGCAGTTCTAGTGCATAAAC
Source organism: Metallyticus violacea (assembly GCA_030762175.1). Lineage (NCBI taxonomy): Eukaryota > Metazoa > Arthropoda > Insecta > Mantodea > Metallyticidae > Metallyticus > Metallyticus violacea. The sequence continues at coordinate 26,501,600 of CM060843.1, read as the reverse complement.
TCAAAAGTGCTATCTGTATTTTTAGCTGCATATTTTCAAGTGAATCTATTTTCTTAGTCTTTAGCTTTGGAGTATGCGTTTCAGAAAAATGAGCTCACTTATCGCTTTTGAGAAATGCATGTTTCACAAACAGTAGTTCTTCAATTCACAAACATTGAGTCAATTTTGCATTAACCAGATAAACTAAATTAATACTCTCACTTCCGTACTTTCTTGCTTGCAGTGCCATCTAGAATAGTCACTTAGGAATGGCCTCGAGAGAAACTCTCGCTGATTGAATAATGCTCCTCGCTGTTAACAAGGAAGCGAGCCCTCCTATGAATGGAGACTTCTTCTGACTTTCCTGCTGAACAGACGAAATCAGGGTTCAATCCTTGAGTCTAAAAATTAGAAATTACAAGTAACCTATTGATAAATGAATAACCAGTGATCCGGGTATTAAGTTATAAAAGTAACAGATTTGTAACGTTTTTAGATTTTAGTAGTTTGTAAAGCAAGAATTTTCTTTTAGTTATTATTGGTAAGTTCTTAGCTAATTTAAAAGAAATGATTTGTTCTTTTAGAGTGTTCTTGCCCTATAATTATATTGTATAACAATATCTTTTCTTATTTTATTGACTTGTTTATTCTGTGAGTATGAAGGCAAGTCGTTGTAGCTCAATTAAGAATTATTGCCAAGCCCGTGATTTACACAATCCGGTAATCAAATATTGTAGGCAATTGTGAAGGCTTTTGTTTAAATCTAAAAATGTAATCTTATATAATGTATTACTAGTATTGTTCTAGTATGTTTAATTTCTATCTTACTAATTTTAATTTTATGTGTTTTATATGCATTGCTTTTGGCCATTTAAAATAATTCTGTGCAATAATTTGCATTTTAAAGGTGCCCTTGAATTTTATCAAGTTCTTCTTCGTTACCTTTTTAGTCCTCTAGAGATTATTATATTTATAGCATGCCTCCCATAGTGAAAAATACAAAGTTAAATGGGAAGATTTTGTAAATGTTACAAATACCAGTTGAAGCAAAATTTGTAGCCAGTGGTAACATATTGATTATTCCCAAATAAATGTCTGGTAAAAAAATGGCGTTACACCTTCCATACTGTTCTAAGTTAATTTACATATATGTTATTATCTCAAATTTCTTATAATCAAGTGGTATAAAATAATATATTGGTTAATTCTAACTTGTTTATTCAGTATATTTTACTGTACCCGTGTTAAAAAATTGTGTTAGCTCTTAAAATCGTATTTTAGAGAAAAATATTTTACATGAAAGTTGCTTAATTTGTTGAGGAGACTTAGAACAGAAAAGAAAATCGCAATCATTCCGTATTAGATGCTAAATAAAATACCTTCAATAACGTCATTTAAAACTCCCTTTCCTCTAGTTATATTTCTAAAAGCAGCATTTAGTTTTATTGACAGATGTAAGGAATGTTAGCTTGCAACAATTCTTGCGGATCACCCTAAGTTTATAATAATTTATGACTACTGTATTTCATGAGGAATGTATACAAACAATAATAAGTTGCAAAATAACTTTTCCATATATCGATCTATCTCCAAAGCAACATTTCGCCATTAAATATCAATTACACAAAGTGTTTTACAATGTAGTTTTGTACTGCGTTTGAAGCTGAACATTTGGTCGCAAGTTCGCGCCCGTCGCATAACTTTGTACAATAATTGCATGCACGCAATATTAGTTTAATTTTATGAGCACTAACTGCATTCCAGGAGCTGTCGAAAGTGGTACCTGACTCCAGTCACCTATTTCTGATGTCTTTTAATGAACTTTCCATTCACTCACAACAATTTTACTTTCGTCATTTTTCCAAATTCTGCCCTGATGTTTCCTAAAGTCCTGTACAGAAGTTATAATGTTAATATTTCAATACAATGCAATAATACAATTTCATTAACAGGCTGTAATAAACAAAAATGTCAAAAATAACTAATAATAATACGTAATAGCACAAAGGTATGATTTATGCTGATCTCTTAACAGAAAATTGAGTTACAATATTACGAAGACAAATAATGTCTGTGTCTGCGCTCCTAGCGGAAAACTGCGACTGAGTGCCCACGCGCTGTGTGATATTCTGACAGGAGGCTGGCGTGATCCCGGCCCAATTGCGCCATTTTCAGCTGCGGCCGCAAGTCAAAAATTACTCGTATTTAAAATAATATACATGTGTGTATATACTATGATAAACTCGTACCTATATAGTATTGAACAATAATTATACATTATGCCCTCGGTGCTAGAAGCTAACAGTGGTAATTGGTTGAAAATTATTACCATTAACCTATTGTTATTTGCGAACGAACAGATCAAAATCATACCAAAATGTTCAAGTTTCTTATTTTGTTTAAACATTAAACAATACTGAGACAAGGGGCGTCGTAATAAATTAGTTAATTATTTCCCTTTTTGAATGTAAATAAAATGATACGGATTTAGTTTGCTAAAGCTTTTAGTGCATTACGTTGGAAATCAGTTTGTGATCTAAATATTTACCTTGCACTTTAAAAGTATTGGAGAATTCACAACAATACTGAAAGTTCATACACAATTCAGTTATGTTAACCTGAAGCTCAGTACTGGGCATTCCGCATGCTAGGACTCCTTGCAGTTATATCCCGCAGTTTCCGTCAGCAGCTGAATTAACCACAGGACCGTGATGAATGAGACAGACTCTGCACAGCTGAATAATTCCAACCATCCTATCGGAAACCGAATAAGCCAATACCTTACGCCCTAACCAGACGATGCGCTGTGCAGCAGCAGTGAAGGATGCCAGAAGATTCCGAAGGGGAAGTTCAAAATTCTTGAAAGTTATGGGTTACCTCTCCCAAATTCTCGCGTATATTCAAGCCTTCCATTTGTGATATGCACATAAATTTAATTAAGATACATGCTATAGGAAGCACTAAGCCCTATAGTTTATTTTAAATAAAGTTGCACCAATTTATTTTCTAAGTTCGACACCTTCAAAATAAATCTGTTGTAAATTCCAATATAGGTAAACTAATTTCAGTAAGAATAGTTAGTATTTTAAGAATAAAAATGTTATATTGCAAATATTAGAATTAAAGCTTTATTTAGAACTAACAATTTAAATTATATGAAATTAAAATGTAATAAATAGAGTTTTAGTTATGAGCCTTGTCCGCATATGCAGTGTTTTAATTCTCGGCTACTAGGCCTACCTCAGCCGGCGGTGCACGTGCTTCAACTCCGCTTCTCCCTCATAAGTATTTAAACGTCGCTAAGTGAACCTCTCCCTTCGGATTTCACTGTACTATACATTCATTTGTGAAGATGATTAAATGGTTGACCATAGAGAAACGCATTTTTGGGTGTAAACTTTATTTTACATACGAATCAGTAAGCCATTTGTTTAAAAATAAATGCATTATTTTGCTATACTGACTCAGTGCAAAGTAAAATACAAAGGGAACAAATATAGTCTTGGCTCAGTAAAATCTAAACGATACTGGCGAAAATTCGAGATTTTCACCAAAAAAAATATCAACCGAAATTAGCATAATTGCAGGGTTTGAAATGCAAAATAATCCATTATTAATCAAGCTAGAAATAATACAACGAGTAAATATAATTTTCTCAAGTAGAAACTGTTTTCCTAATACAATGCATATTTAGCAAAGGGAGGACAACAGAATAATAATTCTAGAATCTTCTATAAGGTAAGATTGTATAATTAATATTTTAGGATGCGGAACTAAGTATGGGCACCGTCAGTTGCAGTATGTTTAACAGCTGAGACGTGGAGTACCATATAGGCGGACAAGTTTTATAAGCAACTAATGGCCTGTATATGTACGTTTTCATTGATTATTTTATCATTAATATTTTGGAAATTACATTTAATTCTATTTTTTAATGTCTAAATCTCCAGTGCGGTTTAAGATTTTAGAACATGCTTCTGAATATACAGAAAAGTACTAAATTAAGCTGGAATTTAATGCTTTTAACAGCCATATTAGTTTCATAATATAGATACAACACTTTGGGAAAATTCTCATAGTTGGCTTAGATGATGATTAATTAATTACGTCTTAATCAACGCTAAAGTGCATTGACGTGACTGAAGGCTGCAATTATGCAAACATTCAATCGTTTCATGTAGGATAAAATGTTGGTAATTCGAGCGAGTTGCACAGTAATAATTTCTGTCTAATAATTATTTTTGAAAGACTCAACTGCAAAAACATTCCATTTAATAATGGTGCAAGATATTGCTTTTATAGAATTCATTTATTAAATTTATGCTGCATATATCGTTCTTGTAAACGTTGCATTTTAATTAATATATATACAATAAGAATAATTCAGGCAGTTAATACACTTATTATTTGATCGCATAATCAAGTTATACTGTAAACATGTGAATTAATTATCAAAATTATAATTATATAAAAAGATTTTCATGACGTAATGTTTACAAAACACCTGGTTCGATACCGGGCTGTATACACTGCTGGCCATTAAAATATTAACGCCCATGAGAGACGCGTTAAACTGGCCCCACATTTTCTCAGAAGGAAAGAGTATGACTATTCAAAAGTATACGGGATGTCATTCCCGAGAAATTGGTGCTGGAAACAAAAACAAGAGGGATAGATCTAGGTAGAACGAACACACAGTTGTGAAGGATTCCAATGACCCCGTCATACAACCGAACGAGAACACACAACATCATTTCCGTAAGTCTTCATAAATACAGACTTGTGTTGCAATTTTAATAGCCACAAGTGCAGATAGCATAAAATTATATGGATAATATTCACATTGTTAATTATTCATTTAGCGAGATTATTTTATTATATTATATAGCGAGATTTAATGAATTGAATGCAGTAAAATACCTTAATTTAATCACAGTATTAATCAAAGTTTAAAAATTAAGCTACTCTTTACCATTATCGTTTTACCAGCGTGGAAAATTTAGGTAAATTTTATCAAATTAACGCAGTACCTTCATTAACAAAATTTAATTTTAATACATTCATCTGATAATATTAAGTTTAACTTTTTCCTCATACATTTAAACCAGCTTTAGCATATTTGCCAATCAAAATGCATTAAAAATTAATGTATGTATTTCGAAATTAATATCCAATGTCAAGAATAAAAACAATTTGTAAATAACAAAGAAAAAATAGTCTAAAAAATCTAAAATAGTCTAGAATTTATTCAAATGTCAATGTAATTTAAAAATTAAAAAAAAAATTAGAAACGTCACAAAAGCTACAAAAATATCACCTACTCAGAAAAGTGTGACAAAAACTAAAGAAATTCATAGTTGCAAAAAAGCAATATATGTTCAATTTAAGAAAGATGGAATTGCCTTTAAAGGCTATTTCCTAAATTTTAGTAAAATCATAAGTGTAAAATTTGATTATAATTGAAGCACTAAATCCTAAAATCTCTATTTCTAAATCAAAATTTGAACTTTAAATTACAATAATATCTCCTTTAGAACACAACAAAAATAAAAAATGGCAAATATCTAAGAAAAAGAGCATTAAAATAAACATTTATTATATGTTGAATTTTATAACGTTGTCAATACTTTTAATGATTACTGAAGTACCAGCGCAAACTGAAATATTAATTTTGTTGATACAGACTAAGCCCTTTAAGTCTGTAATCAGAAGTTTAACTTTAAAAATAAAATATATTATATAGAAAATATACATATTATTCGCTCTTGAAAGTTAAAAATACCAAGAAATGTTGAAATTTCAATACAAATTATAAATAAAAATTAGTGATTATAAGTGTTTCGTTTATATATAATGTGGAGTTCAAATTTGGCCCTTTTTCCACACAGATCTACTAAACCTGTTTTTACACACTGCGGTCCCATTCCACTATTAACCAAAAATTTAAAAATACTCCTATTATAAAGAGCAATGTAGTAGGTTGTATGCCTATCTTGAAAATGATAACATTGTCAAACAATACTTTGTTTTAGAATGAGTTCATCAATTGATGAAGCGGGTATATATTTATTTGTTTCTATGTTTTATTTGTTGTCGCTTTAACTACATTGGTCTTCTCGCCACGTTTGCAGATTGTGGACTAGTTGGGATGAATGAATTAATGAAGACACAAATGAGCTCGGAGTCCCTGACGCATTAAAGTAATCTGGCATTCACTATCTCAAGATAAGAAAAAACTCCAAAAGAAAACTTAAGCAGACAGCTTGAACTGACCTGGATTCGAACCCGGGATCTCCGGATTAGTAGTAGCAACCGCTAATTATATATCATGGAGGCGATCCGGATAAACTGCATTCTAACTAACAATCTGTTACGGGTTAAATTATAAAATGCTTACTGTAGGACTATTTTTAATCTAATTAAAGTGTTTCATTATGTAAACCATAACATATTAACAGTCATAGTAAAATTTGTGTACTAAAATAGTTACTTGAATTTATTCAGACCATGTTTAAAGATAGAAGACAGATGGTTTAAGTAGCTAATTAAGGAAATAATTTAAATACCTCAGAATAGAACAACAACAAACAATGCAGTCTTCGAGGCTCAACTTTTGGTTTTTTATTATTTCCGCTTCACATTAATAAAAATGAGGTCATTTGAAAATGTTATACAACAGTTCGCAGTTGATATTGTATTGATATCTAAACTCTATCCAGCAAAAGAATAATATGACGTATATTTTTTGAGATCTATTGCTGGCTCTCTGTTTATTTTATTGCTTTTTTTACTATCCATTTGAATAAATAAGTGTAAAGAACATAAATATGCGTTGAAACAACTTAATACATACTGCTTGAGTGTGAGGTCCTGGGGAGGAGGAAAGTTGAACTATTTTATTTGTTGCCTTTTGAAAAGGCCTACTGGTGTGGTTAAATATAGTATAATTAAGAATTAACAAAGTATACTCTATTTTACCATATGATACATCAATATGAATTCTTGTCATATCTACAATAAGATTGTAAAACATAACATTGGAAATCCCTTGAGCTTCGAAACAAACGTTGTTATGTTAAACGTTTTCATTAAATATTGTGACAAGTTTAGATGAAGTTCCTAAAAAACAAGTTAAAGAAAAAGCGGAATCTATGTAAAGTTGTGATTAATACCATCTACAACATTAACTGGGTATACAATACATTATTGTTCACTTTAAAATATCACAGATGTGTGATACGAGGATGGTAAGTAATTTAATTAGCATACTAATACAAAACACCTGTGTATGTGGGTGGTCATAAAGTTTGCTTCCTATTTATCAATATTCCATAACCCCAAGTCATTCTGGTGTTAATTCGCTGCCTGCCAGATATTTAAACACAAGCGTTTCGAGCGACAGTGATAAATGGATAAGAGTGGTGGGAAATATTTCTTTTTTTTTTTTTTTTTCCTCCTGGAAGGGAAAATAAAAATGGAAATTCATGAGAGGACTTTGTTTATAATGGATGACGAGTTCCCTTCCTTTAAAACCGTTCGACTTTAGGTAAATGAGTTCAAGTAGCACCGAAGACGCACCATGTCCTGGAGTTCCAAAATGAGTTGGAAGGCCAGAAATCATCGATAAGTCCATGATATTGTTTTCAATGACAAACAAATGAAAGTACCAGAGGCCATGAGCATCTTAATTGCACGGTTTCATATTATTTTGCAGAATGAACTAAACATAAAAATATTTGCGCTAATAGGTACTGCGTCTATTCCCTCCGGAGAAAAATTGAAATCGCATGCGAACCTTGGCTTATTGCTTGGAAATGTTTAATAAGAAGTCAATTTTTACAACGTTTTGTGACTATGGAGGAACGTGGATTCATTACTATATACCGGAAAAGAAATGAACTACACAGTTCCGAAAACGGCGAAACGCGTTCCATCCCTTCGAAAAGTGATGGCTTCAGTTTTTTAGAACACAAAAGATATTTTCTTGATTAAATACTTGGATAAGGACAAAACCATTACTAAAGAACGCTGCGCATTATTTTAGAGGAATTGAAGACTGCGATCGTGGATAAACGTCCGGAAATTCCAAAAAGAAGTTGTTTCGTCATGGCATTTCTTCAGTGCATTCAAGTATGACTATCGTTATAAGCCCTACTTCTTGCAAATGTGAAGTCAAAGCATTAGTGCTGCAGTAATTTATGTGATACACGCTTTTCCACCTGTCACGAGAAATCCAAACACTTTTAAATGTAATCATAGGTTACTAAATACGCCCACAATTACGACTACAACTGACTAAATAAGTAGTACTGACAATACCAAGTAACAAAATCAGAAATGAGTTTCATAAGCACATAAGAAAGTGCTATCTTTGAGGAAACTAAAGCTGAAAAAACATAATTGTATAATATATTTATGTTGCTGGTAAAATTAAACCTACCTTCACTTTCTATGTGAAATTCTATGAATTTAAATCTTGACACAAAATTTTATTGCAACGTACTTCTGTCGCTTTGCTTGAGTTGCAGTTCATGGTTATAAGCTTCGTAATTTTCTGAGGTAGAACAAAATTCCTACTCTTGTAGTCATTGTTAAGCAATGCGCTTGTAATTGTAAAAAATTACTTTACTACTAATGTTATGCATTACACACTACGTTCATAATTACATCTACAAAGTTCAATCCGTATTTCATTTTTAAGGGCGAATGCCTCAGCAAATTTCTTTGATTTGCTACGTTTCAGAAACACACGCTCAAATTCCTCATTTATGTGTACCATCACAAAAATACGACAAAGATAGCTTTACCTCATTTTCTATGTGATGTGGCATTATGAAGCAATAATATGTCGACAATGAATAGGCAGCATTGACGTATAACAGTTTGCATTATCGACTTATTATCGCAGATTAAACAAAATGTGGCAGTCGAGTGAAAGAACCCAGACAGGGAGGGCGTTAGCAGAATCTGTCCCTGTCGTGCAGGACAACAATCCAGGTAATGGAAGTTAATAAATTGTGTAATGATCCCGTGGCATTCCTTCCTTTGTTTTCAGTATCAAATGAAGAATTACTTTTTATTTAGAAAGAATGTTTGTCGTAGAATGCCCCTCTCCCAGGTCAGTGTAGGTTTGTGAGATAGCTTTTGCAGTTTAGAAGGCCTGTGGAGCGACATAATGGTGGGTGGCATTATGAAACAATAACACGCCGACAACGTATAGACAGCATTATCGATGCAACAGAGACTGCATTGTCGACATATTGCTTCTAAATGCCACAATATCTATTTCCTTGTCATTACTAAGGAACTCGTGAAAAGAATTACATGAATTGTGTCTTTTACTTTATTAACAAAATTTGCAACATATATTAAAATTATTTTCTGTTTTTATTCACTCTATCTGTCAGCCCCTCCATGTTTAAGCCTATGTATTCGGTGTATTTTATTCTAAAGAGGTTGAAAAGGTTTTACAGAAAATTCATCACTAGTTGAAAGCTATAACTTACCTAGTTTTACTATTTTAGTACATTTTTCCATTAATATAGATAAATGGTCATTTGCCTACATTGGTTAACTCCGCCTTAAAATTTATCTGTTTATCTACCCAACTGCACTTTTTTAAAATTTACTGTATACTCACAAACATGAATTAAAGTTTCACTCGTGTGTTTAAGACAGATCCGAGTTTCCGATGTCAAGCGATTAAAATTACGGATCCAGCTGAAAAAATGTTTTAACAAGTTATTTTATCATTTTCGAATTTAGCGGAGCAATGAAAGATCTATTAATATTAACAATTAATGTTAATATTAGCTATTAAAATTTAAACTGCTATAACTTTAAATGTTCATGATATATTTTAATATCAATAACAATAACAGAACTTTCTTATGTAATATAACAGAGGATTTATTTACTATATTAAATTTAACTTTATGATGTATTTAATAAAGACTATGTGCTCAAGAAACACGCGTTATATATTTTTAAAAATATTAACGCTCTACAGGACTAGTTAATCATACATCATCTAAATAACTTTTGAAGCATGCGGCTCATTGACAAAAAACTCACTGTGTGGGGATAACCGTATACTGAGAACTCAAAATTGACATTACCGACCTTTTTATATTTCTAATTTAGCAGGAGTAAATTGAATATCCAATATAATTTTATATTTTCGAATAATGCTCACTAAGAGTTTTGCAAAAAATCCCTGCACTAGACACTTCCGTAAAAATTTATTGTATAGCCTGTAGCGAATAATAAAACGCTTATTTAGTTTACTGTGTTTTGTTAATAACAACATAAGTATTGTCATTTATTTATATCCATGATATGTTTAATATACAGAAACATCTTATTAAATGGATTCTAACTTTACTAATGGTCGGCTTTGGAAACAGGTGGTGCGATTTATCTAATGATATGCATTCGGATCACATTCCAATTCCACATACAACGATGAAGAGATGGACATCAATGGGCGTAGGCTTGAAGTCCACCGAAGTCTTATTATCGTGAAAAACTATGGCCAATTTGTTGAGGAACGCGCCAGAACGGATTTTTTTAACGTCCAAAGTGCTTTGATGTGCACTGTTTCACTAGGAGGCAACACATCCATCAAAATAAACCCTTTAGCATCTTACAAGAATGTGACCATGATTTTATCAACTAAATGCGTTGTCTTAAATATTTTTCCTCGAGGAGAAGTTTTGCATTGCCACTCTATGGATTGTCTTTTGGTCTCAGGTTCAAAGTGACAAATCCATGTTTCGTCTCCCGTTATTATATTGGACAAGAAAGTGCCGGCACTTACAGCCTCGTAAGGGACAAGCACCTGTGAACAGAAAATGGTTCTCTTTGACTTATAGAGGACTACTAAGCTTGGAGATACCAGTTAAATGTTGTAATTGCTGTATAATTTGCTTGGTACTGACGACTTAGTTATTAAGTTAAACAACCTAATTCCAAATGCTCCCTCATTGCAGATATGATGACAATGTGAGGCCATCAGGAGTGTGTATGATCACTGAGACTGTGTGGATCTTTTTCCAATAATGACAATCTTTTCATTCAGCCTTTCACAGTATTTTATGCAGCCCACACCTCTATTAAACAAATTAACTTTCGTACAACAGAACCAGTCTTACAGACCGATAACTAATTTGATTTGTGTGTGTGCAACACAGTTCCTGCTCCACATTTGATTGACTGAGTAAGGTTTTCGGTGTGTTCATTGTAAGGTGGTATTTGTCAGTTGTGCACGTGTTCAGTCATTGGTATTGTAACAGTTTGCGCCTCCAAGAAAAACTGTGCATATACTGCAAGATCTACGATACCGATAAATCACATATCGCATAATTTTTGCGCTATAATCCAGTAATTACATCTTGCTAGCTGTAGTAATGAGAATATATATAAGAAGTGACGATCTTTTGTTTGAAGCTAAAGTGCGACTATGTTTAGCACAGTTGAGTGACGTGGATGTCTCAAGTAGCGACGTGTTGTCAAAAGAGAATGAGTAATTTGTTGTTGCTGAAGATATTCCAAACAGTAAATCTGACAGTTCGGCATCAAGCACAACTATTGCTGCAAACAATGTAGGATCGCTACTGGTGGCAGAGGTCAAGGCGCGGACTCGTGAGCGGGTCGATTTCCACCAGGACCGTCCTCCATGACTGAAGTTCTTTCCAGCTTTTCTCACTCCTCATAAATAGCAAATTCTAGGGAGGTACCCTAAACTTAGTCCTGGAACACTTTCTTTAAAACAATCCTTTCCCAGTTTGTCATTTCATCTCATGTATTATCAGTGTCCACTCCTGTGATGCCTCAGTAGTTAAAACGAGTGTTAAACGCTATTTAAAAAATCTGCAGCACGAAGAACCTACAGATGTAAATTTACAAGAATCCGATTTTTTTTAAGTAGGAATTGAGAGGAAACAGTAAAAACCAAACATATCAAGAAGGACTTCTGTACACAATATTATTCGATATTTATCGAGTACCTGCCATAACTGCCAATAAGAGACGTCCAAAAGCCCCTGAAAATATGAAACGTATTGTTTTATGATGAAATAAATTATAACATGATAATATAGACAAGAATTAAACTTGCCCTCGTACAGCAGAAAGTAGTAAGTTATCAGAAATTCACCTACAAACTCGGAACTCAATTGAAAGCAAAAATCGTGCTCGTTGAAGGAAAGCCGAGCATGATGTACAGCTATTCACCAGGTTCTTGAAATGTTTTAACAAGCATACATGCATTTTAAATAACGCGCTCCCTCCAGTAGTATTATATTATAATAATATTCATATTATGTTAGCTTCTGTTTATAATACCTGAAATTCATGGAGCAACTGGAAAAGATTTGTAATGTCTTTGCTGCCATATACAAAAGAATTACTTGAGTAAAAAATAAACTCAATGTTTCAAAAACATTTTATAGGCTACACCGTGCCGTTCTTGTGCATTTCCTATTTTTCGCTATCTACGTTTTAAGTTTGTTTTTTCCTTATTACCTCCCTCGTTCTTTCCTGTGTTATTATGTACGCATATTCTAATTTTCAGCTTGCTTGCTTATTGGTTGCAACGCATCGTATAGTAACAGAATAGGTTGCCGGCAGTGAAACGGAGTCGGTTCACCAGGCATTATTTCTTCCCTTCTATTAATACGCAGCAAAGAAGTACCAGAAGTTGAATGCTTTTTCGGCCATATGATTAGAAATTATTGCTGGGATTTTCTTCACTGTGTCTACCCAGTAACCCAGGTATTAGGTGTTGGTAAAGTTTTTAATTTTAAAGATTTTATTTAACTATCAGTTTGGGTCAAGGTGCGGTTAATAATGTTTGGTTAGGAAATGTAATTGTTATTCCATGGTTGAAGTATTTTTAATTTAAAGTTCTAGGTTTTGTTGAATTCTGGTATTTGTAATTTCCTTGTCCAAGTGTTAATATATTTTGCCAATTGGAATAGGCGAAAATTATCTATATTCACTATGAGTTTTTGTGATTTAATTTTTTTTAATTAAATGCTTTCATACGTTTATAGTGTGAACAATTTTGCTCCTGAATTGGTTTTTCTTAATGTGTGCAAAATTGATATACTGCTTTTCACACTTTAATTGTTTAAATTTTGAAATTATTTTGCACATGTTATGCACATAATTTTATTGTTTAGCAAATTATAGTTAAACAGTTACTGTTGAACTTATGAATTTTTATTCTTCTATCGTACTGTTGAGTCACTTTTTCATGGCCACATTCTAGGGGGGTTTTCTCCAGCACCTTCCTGGAGTAAGGCTTGCCAACATCTATGGGATATCGCTCTCAGATTATTGAGAAATGTGCAGTATTATGCATAAGAAATGTTTCCTTAAGCTATTTCAGCATTGATATTAAGGCTGTTCCAGAGACCGAAAATTCCAATTAAATTTGCCATACTATATTTCCGTTTGAGAGATAAAGGACCATTTATTTCATTTTTTGTTTACAACTGTAACACATATTGCTTAGAAACTCCATTGTGAAAGCTAACTATATCACTGCTGTCTAGGAAGGAGTTTGAAGCTACACAAAGTATTGTGCAAAGATTCACAAACACTAAGCATTAGTCCTCCCCCCCCCCCCAAGATAAACCGGCCAAGAAAAAAGTTGCACTACTTATTGAAGTTCCCTCGTATGTTCGAATTCCATTTTCAAATGGTTAAAGAAAAGCAGTAATAATTCTACGGAAGAAAGCGAGGAGCCAAACCTAAATTCAAGTAAGCGTTCCTTTGCCTTTAAAATATTGCGCCCGCCGACACACATATTTTATATGACCATGTGAATGCACACATTCCTGAATAAAGCGCTCCATAAATTCTTGCTGCAATAAATTTGCGTTACGGCTCAGAACTGTTTTTCGTTACGCCGAGCGTGTAATTTTTAAAAGCATATTGGTTCCTTTTTATCACATTTCTAACGCACCGCGCAGCCGCAGAATATGGTGCAGCTGTTATTTACGTTGAAAACCTTATCATTCTATCTTGTAGTTTTCTCATTATTCTGACCACATTTCACTCAATTTTGAGGTGAACATTGGCGGTTCATTGATTTTACGGTTAAATTTTACTGCATCGTACAAATCATGGGTTTATGTGAAGAGTGTAGAGAACATTGGAAGTTGCCCGAAGTTTATAAACAGTGCGCACTTTCCGAACATGAGATTGCAAGTAAATTCATTTAGTAAAAGTAAAGACAAAACTGTTTTAACTCAATTTTCTCACGGATTTTCTACTTTTACCTAGCTCTTTTGCTCCTTGTATCATTGCGTCTCTTTTCATATGCATTACCCCATGCCTTTTTCTAGTTATTAACTCACTGTGATCCGCCATTATAAGGTGAAAGTCAAAAACACACACGATAAGAAAGTAAAAACACTTATTTTTATTTATTTATTTTTAGAAATTACTTCACTTATTTCGTATCAAACGGTGAACACTTTGAACATGTTTAAAAAACAAAACAGTATTAATAGATGAATTCACATTTTAAAAGTGCGAAACTGTTGTGTTTAGTTTGACTTTACCCATACTTGCGTTAATGCTAAGATTATCTCACGTGATCTTCCCCCGACTCCCCCCCCCCCTCTTCTCAGTGTATAGTGAGGCTGGCGACATCGCTATGCCACATAAAAGACGGTGCAAATGACACGATATACGCCATAGAAGAACTCCAGTAATTCTAAATATAGCCATTGCAAATCTGTGACTTTTTCTGATTATTGTTAATTCAGTTACATTGTTAAGTGTTGCATTATTTTTAATTTATATTGTTTGCACCTCTGGTGCTGCTTTTAACCTGGCTTATTAATTTAAATTTGCTTTTGCATGTTTTGCTTTTGACTTCTTTACTATTTATTTATTATTCATTACTATTATTAAACTTTTGTTATTTAATACTTCTTATACTATGATATCTATCCAAGGTAATGTTATGAAATTTACTCAATGACTCTAAACTAAAACTGTTAAGGATATTTCTATGAACTAAGATCATGTTAGGAACCCAGCATACTACTCGTATTATCAACATTACGGTCGTACGTCTAAGGTTTCTGAGATACGAAATACATAAACTCTTAAGAACATAGAAGTTTCAGATGTCTAGAGCAAGCAATAAAAACTGTGCAGGATAGAATTCTTGTAGAAGTCAAATTTAGGTCCCGCCAAAAGCCCCCCAAGGTAGTCCAATTATCTCGAAAAATAGTTCATTTATGAGTTTTAACTTTTCAGAAACTTATAACATTTTTGGATCAAGATAATTCTCAGTTATCCTTCTCCAAGACAGACTGTTACCTGTAACTATCATAAATGTTATAATTTTTATCTTTTTCGTCCTCCTAGAAGGATTCAAAGTAATCTATTTTTTTGTGAAAGATCTTGTGATAACGCTTAATTTTCAAAGCTCGGTTATTTTTAATATTTAGGACTGCTGCTGATAATAATACTAAAAATAATAATGATAGATAATAATGAAAGAAAAAAATAGCAGCGGTGGTAGTGAAGCGATTTAGCAGCATATCAGAGATTATATCATTAAAATAAATTAATTTTAACACCATTTATATATTTTCTTTATAGTAATAATTTTAAACCAAAAAATTCTCCACTTGTCATGTATAGATAAAAAGTCCGCATGTTAAACATTGCATTCACAAGTGATGTTCTTGTCTAGCAGTAAACAAGTACCTACCTCTGCTCTGATTAAGGCAGGACATAGGCTTTCGTCCTTGTGTGTGTTTCCGACTCCTGCATTCAGCTGAGACCCTAATTAGCCTGCTCCAAGGTGTCGCAGTCAGAATACTTGATTGCAATTGCAACTGTTTACGTGTGAACCCTGTTAGGTATTTACTGGTTAATGAAAAAAAAATACTTCTGTTTGATGAAGACGTACAGAAGACAAACTTTACCACTTACTCATTATGCTGCCTTCATACCTTCATAACAGAGAAATGAAACAATGCAATGTTTTGTTTTATAAACGTGTAGATTAAACACAAGGAATTCCCCTTAATGAGTTTATTTCACACAAATATCTGTTTAGGTCCTGTAGCTACTTGTTTTCGACAAATGCTTGGAGAGTAAAGTAAATTAAGCGAGAGTGTAACCTTCCTTTCCTCACGCTAATCACAAAAGCAGTTAATGTATATAATTTAAGCTGTGATTAGGAGTAATTCTGTTGAGGAACGACTGCTAAAAGCAACGAGATTAGCAATTAAATGCGCAATCCCGAACATTACAGTCACACGTACTACATGCTTAAGTGTTAGGTATAATTGCAATATCTGAAATTTATTTAAAGTTTCATACATTCCTCGAAATTTCTATCCAACTGCATGTAGAGGTAATTTATTTATTGTTTCCTTTTCGGTATGAGCTAAATGACTCATAACAATTGCAGAGCTCTTTTAGACTATTAGTAAACTTAATGGTGCTGCAAATTAGACCATAGTCCTCCAGCGCCTAAATCGATTTCGTCCCATGGTCAGTTTTCTAGCTCCGTTCCGTCCAAACAATTTTTGTGTCACGGTCAGTTTCGTCCATACATTCTTTGTGTTGCTCTTAAATTCCGTTCTAGCATTTCTGCTACAAACTCCATCTTGCAGGCTTAGTGCTGTCTTTACCGTAGAAAATTTACTTGTATTCTAGTTGGGTTAAAAGAGTTGTTTGTGGAAATTTAGGCGTGAAATTGATGGAATACAAAACTATCCATCAATTAAAAATGTATATGATACAATCTTGAGGACAATGAAATCTACCATCATGTCCTTGTTTAAATTTAGTCATTTTTTTAAGAAAGAAACGGTTCTCTCCCTCTAGCCTTTTAAAGGATAGAGCTACATTAATAGATAGTTTTGTGTAAGATTCGCTTTGCATGTCCTTTAGAGCCTTTATAAATTTAAATGTTAATATGAGCAGAAAAAGAAAATGAAAGAAACTATAAATTTCGAATGTAGCGATTCGCGGCCAATGCTGTAGTTATTGCAAATGCTGTCGGAGGAAAAATAGTATCCAATGCATATTCCTATATTTAACAGATTTACTCCAAAAATTGTAGAACTAGGTTACTAGTGGTTGTAAAAATGTATTAGTGAATTATTTATAAATAGCTATGGGATCTAAAAGTTACAAACCGAAATACAATTTCAAATACTGCCCTATCTGCGAATTGTGTAAACCTACACGTCTAAGACACTGCATCTTACACTAAAAACTCTGCCAGAGATGAAAACTACACGATTTTATTTCAGTTCTTAACTGCTGGATGAATAAATAGTTCAAAGTCAAGAAAATACTAAAGCTGACTTCTTTACATACTCTGTTTACATAACTGTTTCACCTCTTGTCCAAAAGCAGCATAAAACAAGTATGAACATTATTTAAATGCCCAAGAATAGTAAATAATTGGTGGAACATTTTGGAACACCTTTTAAAGGAAACTCTACGCATATGACCAAGAGCCTTCAGGTTGCTTTCACTTGAAAAACACACTGTGCTGTTATTAAAACCGATTCACCTTTACTGCTGGTTATTCATAAGAAACCGATCAAGTCATCTGAAACTAAAAAGTCGGAAGTAACAATCACTCTTTTAATTTAGTTGCTATGTTACTAACATTATCAACAGCCTCTGTTTTAGGTGGTTGCTTTTGTTCGTTATATTGATAACATTTAGTTATACATCGTTACAGTCGTGTTCCATACATTTTCGCAAATTTCAATACAAAAATTGTACTGAATGAAACTCTTTTGTGAATATACAATAGCAAGACATCCGTAGTACTGTTCTTAATTTCCTTGTAATATTTAGGTTTGCATTGGACTGCACTGTTTGGACCGAGACAGGTACTTCGTGCATCAGTCTTTATCACAGCTAGTCCATTATGCCTATACCTCCAATGAGGGCACTATGGGAGGCAGGGATGAACTGACGTTCACCGGAGGCCAAGATCCAGATGAAGTAACTCGAAGACATAGACCGGGTGCCTAGCGTGTTTCATACCAGACGCCGGGAAGAAACCATTCCAAAGCGCGCGCCGTCCACCTTGTCCTGGCACTTCAACCAACGGAATGAAACGAAAGGCAATGGAAGAGTGGAAAATTCGTGAAATTTTAATATCCATCTCAACATTAACCAAAGCGCAGGAGAAAAAAGGTGGAAAATGGGAAAAAAATAATAAGTCAGAATGACCAGGACATTGGGAATTGAAACCGGTATCTCTTTTACCGCTTGAGTCACCGTATTCGGTTTGCAAAATGTAAATTTATGACAATTTGTTACAAAGGAAGAATTTCCCTTTTCGCTTACCTCTGACCCAATCGCTATAACATATCTGACAGCAATTCATCATTACACCATTGTGTCTAAAATTAGAATTAAACATGAATCCCTTATTCGTCTTTTGAGAACATTCTTTGACATTTCATTAACGTTCGTTATACTGCTAACTATTTGGTTGATTGAACTAAGCTTAAAAGAATATCCCTTTAATGTATGTATTACTATATATAAATTATTTGTTTTTACGTATGAACATTCACCATTAGTTGAAAAAATTATTTAGCTTTATAACCACATTTAATTTGCAGGTAACGTAGCCAGGTGACTATGGATGGAATTGGCGGCTAAATTTTGAAAACTAAGCATGGCATTAATGCAAATCTTTTCCGTACACATGTTTTGAGGAGGGAAATGAGACTGTCTCCTTTTCCATACAGCGAAATAAAACCAGATCCTCTATTTAAGAAGTAGCATACGTATTTCAAGACCTTTGGTTATAGACGTCTGGACAACTTGTGCCAAAAGATGGAGATAGCACAAACATTCTTGATTAGAGCAGTGAGCATAGGGAGTTTTCACGTAAAGAGAATTCTCCAGCATGATAGAGTCCATTGAATTCTGCCTAACTGAATGAACCAGATTTATGCTGAGTTTTCTTAGTTATATATATATATATATATATATATATATATATATATATATATATATATAATAGCACAGCTGTATTTGTGACTTTTTAAAGCATTTTAGAGGTAACACTAAAAAGCTTCTGGTTCATATAAATAGACAACAGCTGCACCCCAGCACCAAAACACCAGTCACTCGACGATCAGTCAAAGATCCACCGTAATAAAGAAAGTTCACTAGAACCAGTCAGTAACATTTGCGTACGGTTTGTTTGCTGACCACATAGTTGCGATTTGTTTGCTGTTTGTAGTGTTTAACGCCCGTTTTAAGACAGGCATCACAAGTGGTGAACATTGGTGATACACGAGACGAAATGATATATTGGGAAACGATTTTTTTAAGGAAGGAAACGTTCCAGGCCTAAGTTAAAGGTAACATTTTGGAATTTGTCATTTAGGAGGACTGAGAAAATTTGGAAGAAACTTCAGTAAGGGAGGACGGTCCTGCAGGAATCGAACCCCAGACCTCCCGCTCACGAGTCCGCGCCTTAACTACTTCGGGCACCCGTGACGGTCCACATATTAGCGCAATGAGTGCTTTTCTATCCTAAGTAGTGCAAATTTATTTCAATAAAGTTTAGATTTACTTCAAGCAAAAAAAAAAAAAAAAAAAAAAAATTATCAGAACAAAACTAAATTCATACAAACAGAAAATGAAGAGCTCATATCATCTTAGATTTTTACAGTTACTTATGCAAAAGTGTTGGGATGGTAACTTTTTACTTTACTGTTTTAATAATACGACGTACACTTGTTCTGCTAATCCCAGTCTCACGCACACTTGTTTTGCAGATTTCTGCGGTGAGTGCTCAAAACGTTCCAAAACCATAGCCGAGGACGCCACCAGGCTTGTTGCTGTGCGAGAACTCTCAGATCTGCCCTTGTGAACATCGCATACGGTGCCATCAGTCTCAAATTTGTGTCGAATGCGTGCAATTGTTACTCGTGTTGACGGTTCTGTTCTGTACACAAGTCTCCATTACCTTTGAACTTCAATAACATTCTTAGTTTTCCAATACCACTTCAAAATTGCTTTCCACTGTTCAAACGATAATCTTAACTCCATTTTGTTATAGCAACGCTAGCATAACGTAATGCGAGTCACATCTGTTTACAGAACATCATACGATAATCCTGGCTTCATTTGTTCATTGTTGATTTACCTGCCATGTAGCAATGCTATCATAATGTAGGCAGTCTCATCTGTTTACAGAACATCATACTACACATTACTGTTGTTTTTCGGTCCAACTTTGAAATACATTAAATAGATATCTAATGTGAAAGTGTGTATATATATTTTGGCACCCTCAGTATTTGTACCTTGCTTTCTAAGCAAGGATGATGTGTAATAGTTTAGCATATAGTTATTTACGAAATTTAAACACTACGATACACTGATAAAAGGATTTACTTGGAATAAGAACATTAGGTTGAAAATTGCGTTTTTTACACTAAAATGATGTTAATTTAATGTTTAAAAATTAGTAATTACAGTAAATGAGTTTATAAATTAACAGTGACATTGTTCATCTATTAGCAATAAAGATCAAAACCGAAGTGCGTCCGGCCTGGTGGTGTAGTGGTATCCATACTTGCCTTCTAAACCCAAGATCGCGGCTTCAAACTCTGGCAGGATGGATGGATTTTTTTGGTCGTAAAAATATTAAGTATGACTTCCTTCGAAAGGGAAGTAAACCCGTGTGTCCCGTGTCGTACATTTACGGCGCGAAAAAGAATCAAGTCTGAAAGAAGAGGCCTCTGAGCAAAAATGTTCACCCGTTCCACGCCCCGAATAGAATGGGGCGCTGACTACCTGAAATGTTAAAGAGCGTCCAAAAATAAACCATATAAAAAAAACCGATGTGCGTTTTGTCGAAAATACATTTGAAGGTACTATTGTACTTTCATAAGTACTGAACAAGAAGAATCTTAGACATGCTGTATATCTACTCTTAGATCACTCTTATTCTCACAGTGACCAGAAAACCGTCGCGACCGGAAGAAACGGCTTTTGTTAAAGGACAGTTATAATGGGTCTATGCAAGAGCAGGCAGATATAGACGCATGACCGTGATATTAATGTGAAGTCCAGTAGCATTCACTAGCTGTCATCATCGACAATGTAAACATAAATTCTGAAGCTATGGCATGGTTTTGCTCGACATTTTAGTTACAATTAATAGTAATGCTCAGCAATTATGCATTAAAACATAGTCCTACGGTTATTTTGCTTGTGGCCAATAATTTATCGTGCGATAGAACATTGAAAATTCTACAAAGCATTCTATGTTTTATGATAGTTATTATGCCATTTCAAGAAAGCAAGGAATTAAAGGCACCAATCATACGAAGGATAGCCAATGGAAGAGAAAGAGTTATCTTTGGTCTGCATCAGAGGCTAAACACGATTGCATTTGTCGCAGACTCCAACGCTGGAAACTTCTTCCATTTCTATTCGCACATGCACATAACAGTAGTTTTATTTCAGTAGTACCAACCTTTTCTATTGAAGTTATTCGAAGGGCATTTCTGACATCGACTTCACTACCATCAGCTCTGTTTCTGTAATGCTTTCAATATACAGGATGATTATTAAGTCTCGATCTATTCCACATGACCACCCTGCACTTCCAAACATAACTTTCAGCGTCGCACCGATTTACCAAACACTTTATATCATTGTTAGATGTGATGTTGAGCACCCATGCCTGATATTCTTCTTTAAATAGTAAATGGAGTTGATTTTGAGTTTGTACTAATGTAACTTTATATATCCCCATGAAAATAAGTCAAGAGGTGTGAGAGCAGAAAGGCTCAATGCGGTGTGCAGCGCTACCAATTCACCTGTAAATGTGGTAACTATACTCACGAACGACCAGTGCGAAATGAGGATGTTCTCCATCCTGTTGGAAAACCACCATTTCCTTAATGTCATCGTGCTGCAACTATGGTTGAAGAAAGAGATGCAACATGTCCAGATATGAAATTCCTGTCACTGTGGGTTCTGTGAAAAATACTGGTCCATACACCTTAGATGTTTTGATCCCGAACCAGACATTGACTTTTGGAGTGTTTCATTCCCACTCGAGGCTCTCATATATTTGTTCAACTTCCCACACTCTGCAGTTGTGTCGGTTGACCATGCCATGTGTGTGAAAGGCGGCTTCATCGCTAAAGCAAACTTTCTTCTTCGACTGTTCGCAAAAGATCAGCACACCTTGCTTCTCAAAGCGTAGTTCTCCCTTTCCAGGTTATGTCGCATTAGGAGGTTGTATGACAGTTTTTTCAGGTGTGAAGAATTTTCCACACGTCGATTGTAGTACACCCAGCTCCCAACTTAGTCTTCGGTTGATGCTTTTGGGATTCTGTTAATTGAGCCCTGTATCTGTTGCACAGTTTCAGCTGGCACTCTTGGCCTACCAGAACGTTTCACATCCTGTACAATGTTCAAGATCTTGGATTTCTGACCTAGTAGTATGATGTTTGCCCTAGTGCGAGCGGGTTAATCGAATTTTTGTTCAAATTCGCTTGAACCTCCCGGTAAGTAAATCCCCTCAAACGCGCACACACCACAGCTGTTCTTTTTTCAGTGGAGAGTATCTTTCAGATCACCTATAAAAGAAATATTCGCAGTTTTCTGAAAAAAAATTATCGAAATTTTATAATCACCCTGTATACCCTGTATTTTCTTTTAAGCTTCTCTACACTATGGAGTTATTTCTGTAGACGTTATTTATTTCTCTCTATTGGTGATAACATTTCAATACAATACACTACAGTAAAATATACTTCTCTAATATATTGTGATTAGCCCACCAATAACCTGTAATACATTAACACTTAAGTTGTTCCCACCGCTTAACCACAAACCAAGTTATGCCACCTCAAAGACGGAAATAATGTTTACTCTCGCAAGAACTTCTTGTGCAGCCACAGTACGGAAACTGACAAGTACATGACATGAACGCGCGTTGCGCTCGGCTACTGACGCAAAACATGTTAAACTTCTGAGTATAATGAAAAGTACAAAAACCAGCCTATGTCATGTCCTCCATAAAGTTATATTTAAGTGAGAAATGACCATTTTCAGCACTTAGGCATTCATAATTGTTCATTTTATGTCATTTATGAGGTAAGAAATATGTATCTTATTTTGCAGGGGACGCCGTTAGTTATAATACTTTTGGAGCGTAAAGCGACAGTGGTCCTTGTAGCAATTAGACTGTTGCAGAATATAAAATGTGATGATATAATGTGTAATAAAAGCCCATTTTTTCTGTGAAAAACGTCACAAACGTATAACATCTTTAAAAATTCAGCTGCCATAGATTTGTATCGTTTACGTCATGTTAAAAATATTTGTGAAGGATTATGAATTGGAAATTCATAGGTGAAAATATTTTTATAATATTGAACTCGGACAAATAAAATAGAAAAGTTAAAGAGTGATATTTCATGATAAATGATGCTCAAGAGCATTAAAGTAATAGAGTGAAAGAGGTTTAAATTGTACCATGCAAAAACCACTTCAATGTGAGGCAGTATTTGTTATTTTCGATCCCCGACCCTCCTATTAATAAGGAAATCACAAGATATCATTATTGTAAGTATAAATAAATTTTATATTTTATATTGTTTGTAAAGTGTATGTATGTAGTTCAACAAACTTATTTCCAGAGCAATTGAAAAAGGAACTGCTTCCTAATCTCAGAGTAAACAAGTCTTATTGTATTCGCTTGGGTAAAGAGAAACCCAAGGATGTTCTTTGTTATGTTTTATGACAAGATCCGATGTGCTTAGGTCTCGAAATACTTATAATGGGTAGAAAGCGATAGCCAGCTTTCTTTAATAAACACGATCAAAGGAGTGTTTTTGTTAGATTGCAGAGAAGGACCACGCAATAGGGCATCATAATCATGAAAGTCCCGATGCAATTTCTTCTAAAGCGTATAACTTCTTTAGGTCATCCTAATGGACGTAGTAACATATAAACAAAAATATTAAGAATAAAAATCGAAGCCAATCGAGTTGTTTGTATGGATCAAGCTTTTGAAGATCACAGCCAATAAGAAACATGGGAAGTAAATTTGCATAAGCTGTGACCAAAAGTAAAACATTAGTAAGGGAAGTAAGTCGTGTAGTATTAAAAAAGTCCTATTGTAAAAATGTGCTTGGCGTCCCTACCGAACAATTAATGAAAGCTACAATTTTTGGGCCGCGGTAGTGACAAGCGAGAAGTACCACGCGATAGTCAGTAATACTCGGTAATAAGATAGTAACATGTTTAAGTAAAAGCGAATGTTAATGTTAAACAATTGGACTAAATCATGCGTCAGGCCTAGGGAATCGAATTCGCTACAGATGGCGAATCAGTAACTGAAAGAGTGGCACTAATAATTCTCAGAAACTTTCCCAGACTCGAGCGTGACCGAACCAGAAACAATATGCACTAAAGTAACAATATATGGTTTAAATCTTGTCCGCACGTGTGCCTACTGCTACTATTGGTTGAATTCCTTGCTTCCTTCCCTCTGACACACTTTTGTATCACTAAACTTCAGCTAACACCCATGAGCCAGAGCCGTGGACAAGAGACATGAGAAGTCAGCGGGGTCGAGAGGAGATTCAACAAATAAGCCGAGAGATAATTTATCTATGATCAACCATCATCATTCCCCTCTCAACTAATTAACCAACATAATCAATATCCATCATATCGCTTCTTCTTTTTAATTCCCGCTGCAAATGAAGTAAATTCGTAATCATGGTATTATATACAATCGTAAGGTAAATTGAACAGCATAACACGACTGGTTTGTTTCTCACTTTGCTTACTAAATGTGAGATGTTTAGTGTATATAAAATGGAAGCTAAAGTTTACTAAACCTTGTAAACGGAAACCAATTAGTATCATAGTATGCCTCATTTATCTTCAAGTTTTTACTTTGCGATGATTTCATGTTTATTGATTGATTTGTTTATTTACGGAAGCTCTTTAACATCTCAGGTCATCAGGGATTCATTTCAGGGCGTGAAACGGCCGACAAATTTTGCTCAGAGGCCTCTTCTTTCAACCTTGAGGTACTTTTTCGTGCCGTAAATGTATGACACGGGACCCATGGCTTTACTTCCCTTTCGAAGGAAGTCATACTTAGGATTTTTACGCCCGAAAAAATCCATCGATCCTGGCCGGGTTCGAACCCGAGACCTTGGGTTTAGAAAGCAAGTATGGTTATCACTACACACCGATGATTTCCTGTTTATGATTTATAAATACTAGTTTGAATGCAAGGTAAACCTGATACATAAACATCTTCTTTTCAGCATCGAACAGAAACTTAGTTTGTTTCTAACCTTCATTAATTGGATCCCATTTCACCTTCTAATTAACTGCAGTTGTTGGTGGGAAGGATGTGCATGGTATTTTATGCATAAAATAAAGGAAATATAATTAGAGAAAGGAATTAGACTCGAAAATGAGGATCAAATAATTCCATTGACCTTTTATGACCAAATATTGAATATATTATTTATTTCTTCTTCACTAAGATTAATAAAACATTTACTTTTGAAGCTGTTTATGATTCATAAACAAATATAAATAAATTATGATGAATTAACATCCTTAAATTCCAAAGTATAATCCAGCTTTATATCTGGTTAAATGATTTGCAAAGAAATAATAACGAAAATCAACCGCATACGAATACTCGATTACTAAGAGTATTGATATTTCATAATATTCTCATGGGAAGTTATCTTCCAATTAACCAGTATTAAACAGATCCGAGATCTGTTTGAAAAATTCTCATTTCAGCCGTTATCTTTCGTTTACTTCGCTTTCATTGAACAGGATAGGATTGGGCTTTCTGTGAAAGAGGATTTTTGCACCCCGGCCGCTGATGGGCTAATTGTATACATGCCCACCAAAGGGGCAACTCCGGAAGGAAGGGGTGAGATTAAGAACATACCTGGCGGTCAGAAATCCGAGGAGACGATGCATGGGTTTAGACGGATTGCCTAATACATCCACAGATAACAAGACCAAGATGCTGGCGGGCACGCAAGAACCATCCCCGATTTAACAGAGGACCACCATCTACCACAATCCTTTACTGGACCGAACAGAGGGAAATAGTTAGCCTAGGCTCAGCTGACAAGAAAGGAAGAAGAGAGATTAAGGAAATTTCTGACAAAAGTGACAGCTCAGGATCAAAAATACCTTGGGTGAGGAAAGGGGGGAAACAAATTCAGGGACTTAGCTGCGTATTTGTCATTCCTAATGTTACCGTTTTTGTTTTTAATTTTTATTTAAATGAATGGGTTTTATTGTTATGTTATTTTATTGTTGAATATATAAGTTCGTTTTATAGTTTATTGTGGAATATATAATTTAATGTCTTGTATTATATCAAACAGACCTAGTGTATTATAAAAACGCGTACGGTATGTTGGACTCGTGCACTTATTGAAGTTTTACTGTATTGGTGCCACCTGAATAAATATGGACCACCTTATCCAGTAATGCAAATGACTTGCAGAGCTGCAGTATTGGGCGTGATAGTTTTGATACAGTTTCTGAACTGAGAGCTTGCTTGTGGTTTCTTCATTTTTATAACGACCGTTATCTTAGACTGGACTATAGTGGAAGTGGGCAAAATGTGACTTTACTGAAGTGCTTTTCATCTAAGGCTAAGCCCAAAGGAGAGAAAGAGGCTTTCAGGCTCTGTCAATGGATTTTCCCAACAAGTGCCATACAGCTCCACTATGTTTCCGAGAATGGAAAAGCGTAATGCCCCTGTTAATGCCCCCAGAAGTGGTGCTGTGATCTGAACGATTGATTGTTGTTAGGGAGTGCAGTAATACTTACACACCTTGGTACTTGAGCCATTAGCGTTCATTATCCACTCATTCAATCCTAACTTTGCAGTTTCAGGTCTATAGCTCCAGCGAGCTCTGGAATATTTCATACACGTAGGGTAGCTTGATGCTAGAACCCTAAGCCTTGCACACATTCTCGTCAAACCTCAAGTCTGTGTTGCAAATTACGATATATTAGCATTTCAAATCTTACTTGCCAATATTTGTATGGCTGTGTGGACAAAACTATTTAAATACTCCAACAAGTCTTAACTTTTGAATGTACTTTTACATATGATAATAATTTCACTTGCGGGAACACTTCATATATGAGGCGAAGGAAATCCTCACGCTAACAAAATTTCTTGGCTATCATTGTGTGGACAGACATCATCAATGACCATCTTGTCTGCAGCTTCTTAGCTTTGGTCTTGCTGATGACTTTTGCATAGCATTTCTGCAAAATAGGCTACACAAACTGCCTTTAGATATTCATTATAAAATATTGTTTCAGCATGATGTAACCCCACCATCTCACATTTCACTAATGTGGTCCGCGAGAGTATGGATGAATTTTTTTGCCAAAGATGGATTGAACGAAATGCGTGGAAGTCACCCGGGCCCCTAACTTAACTTAATAGGATTTATTTCTCTGGAAGGCATGGAAAACTGGCTTACGATATTGCAATGAAGATATTCAAAGAATCTGTGCAAAGAATTTCGGCAGCTGAGACCATCCAGAAAATGCCTGGAATCTTCCAAAATATTGAGTGTAGCATAGCTAAGCGTTACAGAACATATAACGAAGTAGGGGCTCTCCTTTTAGAGCAACTTGTGTGATGTAAAAAGATAACATCCGCTAAAAAGAGTGCACCCTTTGTGAATCTTAATGGGAAAAGGAAAATGTTCAGCATATTATTATTTTAACAAAGTATTAGAAGTTTCAATGTAATCTACATAACACAGAGCATTCAGACTTTAATTTATTAACACCAGGAATATATCAGATGGCCAATATGTTTAAAATTAATGCTAGACTTATCCGTATTTAATGCTTATCAAGCGAGCATAGGAAACTTGTTATCTAAGGATAGAACATGGATTGTATTAGTTGACATAAAGTACTGCATGAAAATCTATATTTATTGTATATGCGATGTCTTTTTTGGTTTGTTTACGGACGCTCTTCAACACTTCAGTTCATCAGCGTCTCATGCAAATCAGGGCGCGAAACGGCCGATAAATTTTCCTCATAGACCTCTTTTTTTCACGCTTGCCATAAACATACCACACGGGACCCACGGCTTTACTTTCTTTCCGAAGGAAGCCAAACTTAGGATTTTTACGCCCGAAAAAATCGATTGAGTCTGACAGGAATTAAACCTATGATTTTGGGTCTACGAGGCAAGTATGGTTTTCCTAGATCACCAGAACCAACATATATGATGTAGGTTGACCACCTTATATGCTTTTATGTGGGCATTTTTGTGAACGCCTAACCGGATCTAACGAGCGGTCTAATGGAAGAGTTTTTTTTTTCTGCATTATCCATTGTAAAACAGTACTGGATGCAAATAGTCATGATTTTTTCTCAAGTCAGTACCTAGAACAGCCTGAGGGTCACTACGTTCTGTAGTTTTAGCGGTAACCGTTCGCGGTTCCCACGTGGCAAGCCCGGGTTCGATTCTCGTTTATATTATTTTTCTAATTGAGGTTTTTTTAGAGTTTTCTTTCAGTACTTGAGGTTAATGACTGGGAAATTTGGGCGTCAAAGTACCCGTCAAGTGCTCATTTTTCATTCTTCGCCTGGGACAATTGATCAAGTCGTGGTGCAATTATTAAAAAGAAAACTGGAGTAAATAGTCCCATTATCCTAAAATGTATTGTACTGTAGGATCAACATTTTGTATTTTACTCTACATTTACCTGATTATCTAATATATAACGCTCATTATATAAACGGCTGAAATAAAAAGTTGAGATATGTGACTGGTTGTACCCCGTAAAGAGAGGGGGGGAATCGTTCAATTAGCATAAGTAACAAAATATATCAAATAAAGGTAAACAGATTAAACATATTTTCCAAATACCACAAGGAAAGTATTTAGCATGCGTTACAATATCATCCGAAAGGAAAACGAAATGTGGAGTGACACAGGCTTCGCTAAAAATATTAATTCTGAGACAAAAGAAATCAATTTAGCCAAGTTTTTACTGTTGATGATAAAAGAGCATAATCACAGGACCCTTTTAGATAGAAACGGATACTTTACTATGAGTTACATTCAAATTATATTCTAATTAATAACTAAACATAAAAACTTAAATAATAAAATCCATTGGCTCTAGAGCATTTTTCATCACGGCTTATCCGTTATCCTTGAACTAAAAAATAAACGCTTAAACATGGATACGTTCAAAATTTATTTTGAGAGCTCTACAGGCAACTGGAGGATGTAGTTAACTTGTCAGCCTTGATACAATCACAGTGAGAAATATTTTTTTCTTCTAGGATAAACAATGGAATAAGCGTGGTATCTAAACAATGGATTCTTGTGTAGTTGTATAGCACAGATATTTCCAGAACAGGAAGAAAAATGTGAGATGTTAATTATTCTTCTTGGCCTTTTACTGCCCCATTGGGGCCTTGGCGTACCGCGTCTACCGCTGCGTCCTCTACAACTATGTGATGCTATTGGTAGAGGGCTTTATTGCAGGGAAAATTTAATTATATTAATGCATTAATATACGAGGTGCAGCCAGAAAGTAAGTCCCGATGACCGATAAAGAGAACAAAAGCATCACTAAGTAAGAAATATTTGTTGGAATAATTACATACTTCCTCTCTTCTACTGCGCATGCGCATTCCTATTCGACTAATGGTGCCATCTCTAGACGCGATTGGGACTTACTTTCTGGATGCACCTCATATTATTAAAAGTTTTCATAAGAAAAAACAAACAAAAAACGTGCAATTTATATTTGTTTAAGACGCTGAAATAGAATCTTTAATGGGACTTATTGTTGGCAAATAAAAGTTGTACAGGAGTATGCATAAACTACCTAAGTACTCAAGGGTGTTTTAAGTTGACTCTCGTCTATTTAAAAATAATGTTTACTTAAATACACTAAAATGTAATTTTTGTGTAATAATACATACTTACATACCTAAAATTCATACATAGTCTCTAACGCTGCAACTATGAAATCATTAATGACAACTCCTTTCATGCCAATGAAAGCAGAACGTCTATCTATATCAATGTAATTTGTTTCTTTCAGACGAGTGTGTTACTTTAGGTGTTTATTTCGCTAGTAAATCAGAAAATTCAGTTAAATGCCTAATTTATCTAATACGTATGAGATTAAGTACATTTAAAATTATTTATTTTAGGTTACGTTAAAAAGAAAAAAATATAAAACCTTATTGAAGGCATCATAACTTGCTCAACAATGACGACAAAGACGTTCCTTTCAGAATGTAGTATATGTTTCTCATATCCAAGCTATTTCTCGAAAGACATTCTATTTAATTGTAATTAAAATGCTGCTCTACTTTTGCAAATCTCAGTAATATCAAATGCTTCATTTTGATATATATAAGCGAATCAATGAAGTTTTGTATTGAATACTTTTAAATAGAGATAAAATGAAAGTCTATAGTGCCACGTTAAATGCTTTCCTTTTTGAATGCGCATAAGAATAACGAAGTTATAAATAAAAGAGTACTATGAGAAATAGATGGTCGGAAAACAAAGAACTAGTGTACAAAAATACATGCATTTAAAAATACTGCAAACGTTGCATGCATGAGGTTCACTGCTGCAAAACGCAGCTCCGGGAAACAATTTACAGCCGGCTTTCTTTCTTTTTATGTAAAAAAAGCAAACATATCAAAAGACCGAGATGCGATAACGCGACAACTAAATATATGAACAGATATATTTGGTTCAAGTGACATACTTAGCTGTGAAGCCAAGCTAGCCAGGAATTTATGCCCCAAGCGCACGCATAGAGAAAGGAACAAAGATATAATTTTATCGTATAATTCATGCATGTGTTTGTCTCGGACTATGGCGAAATTAACAGAAATGTAAAAGAAAAGCAAACCATATTGTCATTAGCGTTCATGGTTCGGTAATCTTACGGTACCGCATATATACAGTGCAGGGAGGATACACAAGGAAGAAAACAAAAGCAGCACTAAAAAGCGTACATCACTCTGAAACCATTTTCTTTATCATTGCTGAAATCCTTCTATTCTTCTTTTACTTTATTTTTAATTTTATTCAGTTTTTCACGACCGACGAAAGGTGTAGTTATATTGAGAGTTAACTTTTTAAACTCTTATTTCTTCCTTATTTTCAGTAGTAGTTAATTATTGTTTAGTTTCAAGGAAAAAATGTGCATTAATGTTTAACCTACTCTACAATTATGCAGCATGTTTTATAATTAGTGGTACAAAATGGGAGAGTGAAAAATGCAGGATTGTACTTAAGAAGCACAAAAATTGTCAGTAAACATCTGTAGGTAAAGAAACCATTTTTTAAACAATTACGAACGAATTTATGCTCAAGATGTTCCACTGCCTTGGTTGTTGTGCCCATGGACTCGTCAAACTCCATTCTACTTCATTTAGTGGATGCCTTAGTCCTAAGTAATAATGAATGACAAAAGCATTTCTTACACCTCGCTAAAACTTTTTTTTTTTCTGTTCTACTGATTTCTACAGTGTCACGTGTTACAATTGACCAGTATCTGCTAAAAATGGCACTCAAAATGTGCTTGCATTTATAAGCTATAATGCATTCTTCTCTGCATTGAGTTCCAAATTCTTTTAAACTCCTATGTATAATTCTTAATTGCTGACAAACATCCAGGCTTTCAATTTTAGTATTTTAACTTGTTAATGGGAAAGCTGTACATTACGCTTTCCTGATGACCACAGTAACCAAAATACAAAGGACTCTAATCTTGGAGTCCTCAATCTACCCACCATTAGATGTCTCATAGTTGCATCAAAATGTGCCGGTGCACCGTCATACATGCACCACAAACTGTGACATTGCTGAAAGGAAACTTCCACAAAGAATGTTATTTATACATTTTCAATTATTTTGCATAATAGTTTGCGGACCTATGTTTTCTAAGTTTTTGCTTCTTCTATCAGTTTTCACCATTAGACGCTCATGTGCACAATGAAATACAGTCAGTAAAATTTAACGAGTATTTTACTGCATAAGAATTCACATTTTACCGAAAATATGTGAATTTTAAAATGCAATGTTTTA
Organism: Metallyticus violacea; assembly: GCA_030762175.1. Classification (NCBI taxonomy): domain Eukaryota; kingdom Metazoa; phylum Arthropoda; class Insecta; order Mantodea; family Metallyticidae; genus Metallyticus; species Metallyticus violacea. The sequence continues at coordinate 26,469,454 of CM060843.1, read as the reverse complement.
AATTTCAACATAAATTTAAGGCTCTTTCGTTTTCTTTAAGTCACACATATTGTAATAAAGATTAACATGCACTATATCAAGAATTTTATCTCTTAAAATATACAAATATTCCAAAATTTTTGTTTAAATACTGACTGAATATAAACACTCATTAGAACTCAATAATTTTTTTATACAAAAATGAGATAATTTTGTCCAACTTACCAATTTTCCTTCAACACATCTTTTGTGTCTGTGACAATGAATCACATGCCCTATATGGTTACCGATACACGGCCTGGTGGTTTTCACCGAGAGCAACAACGCCATTGCTGTCTGTTTCTTCTGAAGTGTTCATCCTTCACATGTCTCAAGAAGTTGTCTAAAATTCTTTACCTGTGTAGTATATAATACTAACAATAACAATGTTTAAGAAATATTTCAGAATTGTAGAAAGTGAAAAAAAAACAATAATAGAAATGTCTCCTTAGTAATTTTGGGACCATAATATATGATTAATATATTATATTCACGTTTGAAATTTTACTTTTATTCACTGCTGACCTTTCTTCTCACTTACATTTAAGATAATTAAACGTTTATTATAACACTTTTTATTAGAAGTATTTTAGATAAACTGTACTTCAAATTAGAGTAGAACGAGAATATGCTGGATCGGTAATTTGATTACACAACATGTGCAGTAACAATTAAGTAATTTATCTCTCTAATTGGTCACATTCAACCAAGTGTCAGTACTGCTAGTGGTGGATGTACGTTGTAGACAATGCCTGCTTAGAGGCAACTATTCTTGATGTCATTTTTATTCCTTGTGATTGTGTTGATGGGTTGTGTGTAAAATGTTATTTTTTTCGTACTAGAGCGCAGAAAATAATCCAGCCATAAAATTTGTGTGGAAATTCCTGTCGCCTATTACAAACAGTATACTTGTATATGAAGCTATTGCTTGGAGAAATTTCTAAAGCAGGGTCCGTCGAAAAGATGTTTCTGAAAGCTTTGCTATTATTATATTAGGCAGGGATAGGCGTAATAAAACATATGACAACTACAGAGGTGAAAGACAAGGTAATAACCTCTCGAAGGGAGATTCTAAGGGTTTCATTTAATACGTGAGAGACGTAAGTGGGATGCAAAAAGTCACGTAGTACATATAACCAATAATATAGCAGAAAAGGGCCGGAGGGAACATTATTATTCAATAGAGACGCGAAGATGCAAGAAAATATTCTAGAGTTCTCTAAAATTATATTTTGAAGGAATAATGATGGCTTCGGTAGACCGATAGACTGCCACGTTTATTTAGGCTGGTAATTTTGCGGTCATTCCACATAGTCAGTGGAAAGGCATCGTCAGTAGAAGAGCACCATCAATTTAAATCAGTTGCGTCTCAGAGCTAGTTGAGTTTAGTGGCGTCTCAGTATTAGTGGAATTCAGGATCAGTCTTTATCAAGTTAAGCATTACAGTTGTATCAAGTTAGTTAACAACTTGACCTGTTTTATTGAGTGAACTGTAGAAAGTTTAGGAGTGATCAAAGTGCGTCTCAGTACGTCACTACATAATTGTCATAGTTAGTGCAAAAGTGCCATATGTAACACCAAATTCTCCAAGGAGTAACGGTGTCTCATAAGTGGAACAAACTTTGAAAATAAATACATATCTTGTTAACCTCCTGGTTCATTTCCTCCCTCCTTCCCCTATGGTATCAAGAAGACCATAAATATATCCAGCGGAAGAGTCCCAGCCGAGGCAAAACTATAAGCCAGCAGAAACCATCATCGGAGAGAAGAAGAGAAACATTGCTCCCGAGAATCGAAATAACCAATTAATCAGAGCAATTAATTATAATCTTTCCATAATCTTCCCTCCATAACTAATTGTATATCATACCCCAATCGTTAATTGCCGCTGCAAAGAGAAGCGACAGGAATTACAAATTAGAATTGCATTTTAAAGGGGATACAGATTTGGACAGAAGACTTGAGAGAGTATTGGATAATAAAATAAATCTTGCAGCAAGATGCTACAAAATTATATAAAAATTTAACACTGCATTATAAGAATCAATGGGTTCTTGCAAAAATAAAAATTGACTGGAGCATAGGAATAGTTTGGACACTAATTTCCAAGTTAGTAGGTGATGCTAATCAACAAGAATATTAATTTAAAATGTATATCATCTTAATAAGGGTTAAAAGGATACGGCATAACTGAACATTATTAAAAAAGAAACTTGACTTAAATATTGTGGTGTGATAAAGCTATCCATGAAGATAACATAAAAACATACCACGCGGAAGGAGCAGATCTACTAACACCAGAAGAACTAAAACAGTAAAGTAAAAACATTAAAGCTGCTGGAGTAGGTTAAATGAATACCGAGTTGTTTGAATATGATGAACTATTATTGGAACCTGCACTACTTCATTTCTACAATACCAGCAAAACACTGGACTAGTGAAAAATTGCATATTTAAGCCACTCTTTAAAACCAGTGACAGAACATCTTGTTGCACATACTGAGAGATAACAGCAGAATATAAATATATGTATTAATAACTTCAGAAATATTAAATACTATTACAGATGTTATGATTACTACAAGTAAAAATGGATCCAGGAAGGGCAGATCCTGCACGATATGTTCACCATAAAGCAAATAATAGGGAAGAGAGGTGGATTTGAAAACTGACATCGCATTCACTGATTATGAAAAAGCCTTTAATTGCATCAACAATTGTATTAATGATACGAATTGCACATATAACATTGGAAAAAATTATGAGACAACGAACCAAAGTGTTTGATAATATTGCAGTTTGCCAATTGCATTATTTAATTCTGTATTTGGAGGATATGCTGAGTGAGGGGAACCAACAAGTAGCCAGAGAAATTCATATGAAGAGAAATTTGTACATCAATGCATTGTTGTTTGCTGATGATCAAGTCCTCACTGCAGGACACGAAAATTAATTACAGCAATTTCATATAATTGCAAAATACCAACATATAAAAATGAAATAATGGATTTCAGAGGAAAGTACCCTGTAACAATTGTAATAGGTGTCACACTTTAATTGTTTATTTTGTTGATTTGGTTTTTTTACAAACAATCTTTAATATCTCAGATCATCAGCGTCCCATTCCATTCAGGGCGTAAAACGACCGATAAATTTTGCTCAGAGGCCTCCTCTTTTCAGGCCTGAGGTTCTTGACCTGCCGTAAATCTACAACAAGGGACGACATCTTTACATCCCTTCCAAAGGAAGCCATCCATACTTAGGATTGTTACACCCGAAAAAAAAAATCCATCTATCCAGGCCGGGTTTGAACCGGGATCTTGGGTTTAGGAGGCAAGTATGGTTAGCACATATCACCAGAACCGACTTCAATTATTAAGGAAACAATATATGTGATAGTTATGATAAATATTTTCGAATAAAACTTTCTAGATACCTACTTGCGTGATGCAAAAACGCAAGATGAGGAATAAAACGATAAAGTGAGAACTTAATTCTATAAGAATATGGCAGTTTCTCCCTTGTGTAATAATGAGAATTTGGATCTTGAGACAGAGGAAAATTAGCAACATTTAGTTAACAGAAATTAAAATTTTGCGAGCAGTTAAAGGATGCATAAGACCTAATTATATTAGGAACGAAACGATACGGGAGCAGTCTCCGAGTCTCTGGGATTATTTACTTGAATTATGATTTCTTGCCTGGACTGTCACTTTTCTCGGGTTCATACCCGGCCAGGATCGATGAAATTTTTCGGGCTTAAAAATCCAATCGGAGGAAACGTAAAGCCGTGGGTCCCGTGTCATACATTTACGGCACGAAAAAGAACCTCAAGCCTGAAAATAGAGACCTCTGAGCAAAGTTTGGCGGCAGTTTCACGCCCTGAATTGAATGGGACGCTGATGACCCGAGATGTTAAAGGGCATCCGTAAATAAACCAAATAAAAACACTTACGTTGATACCTGCGCAGTATTTAACCTAGGAAACAAATGACAAGAAGGCAATAAGGATATAACCAGATAGATAGTTTTCAAGTACAGTAGAACATGATTCTTTGACATTTATATGTAATATAATAATTATTATTCACAATAACTCATTAACGGTGCTTGTAATAACAGCAAAAATAACGTGTTTGATTTGTGCAAACTGCTTTAATGTTCACATAAAGCACTTTACTAAATCCATTAAGAAAAAATTATATAAACAAATGTGCCTGCCTGCAGTTTATTCACATATTCACGAATGTGCTGGGTGGCACGGCGTCAAATGACTGACCAGCGTTGGCTGAAAAAGGAGGAGGAGTTTATTCATATAGGAGTTTAACGACCAAGGACTTGCTCAATTTAGCTTTGAGTACTGTTAAGCAGTGTTTGCCTGCAATTTCACAAATGAAAGTTTAAAAGTTAAACACATAACGAAATTGAAACAACTTTAGGGGTTGCTAGCCAACATCTTATACATTAAGGTATGAAAGTTACAAATTGAGTTAAAATGTACAATACACGCTACAGTTTCTTTTGCCTTGGCCAGTGAGCGAGGCCTGGAAGAGAGTGATGACCCTAACATTTAAAAGCAGTGTTCAAAAGCGATCTAACCTTGGCAAAAATGGAACTCTCTGTAAATAAAATAAGATGCACACTCTGGACAGGCAGAAGCTAAAGTTATGACGTCATGGCACTTCCAGTGTATTCGACGTCAATATAAACCAATTGAAAGAAAAGACCCAGGAAAAGGGTTGCCATATGGCAAGAGGAAGATAAAAAGGATTTGGCATTTGGCACAAAAGAGTATATAAGGTGTGCCCCATCGACACGGTACATCAAGTTCATCGTTACAAGAAGCGATGGGTTGAACTAGTAGGATAGAAAACACGACATTTCCGAAACAAGCTAAAATAGTAATTAAAAATTAAGCGCTATTCCTGTTGTTTCAATTTCACTTTAATTGCCCTTGAAGCTACCATTATAGTTTGGAATTGACAAAATATGATTACTGCATTCATAGTAAATGATGTTATTTATATCCATTCATGTATATAGAGCACATTCTTGGATAATTTTCCTTTCCGACTGAACAGTTCAAATCAGAGAAGTAAAGCAGCAAGCATAATGAAATAATTTTTAATGTCTCCACAATTGATTTATTTGATATAACTGAAAAGTTTCTAAATTGCGTTACAATGCATAAATATGTAGAAAAGAAGCTAAAAGTTTGTTGATATATAGCAAATAATTGAAACAGGGCGGCCTCATTGTTAATGGCCACTTTCTAGTCTTCTCTGGTGTCTCGAGATTAGATTGAATTAATATGAACGGAGGAGGATATTTCAGTACTTCAATTGTGACTACATCCACCTGAGATGGGAAGGTATAAGGTAGGGAAGACAAAAAACTAATTGGGTCCACAGACTTTTGCGGGGTCCTGAACGTTGTTTCAGGATTGAACATGCCCACCCGGCGGAACCGCGCAATGAGATTAACCCCCAGAAAGGTAGTTTCCATACCACCGCGACAGAAAACTATCCAAAGCGCAAGCCACTGACACACCGCACCGGTTCACTTCGCCCTGGAACTGTCTACCCGTTAACGGAACCAACGGAATGAAATAAAATGACATGCAATGGGAGAGCAGAAATTTCATGGAAAGTAAAGATCCATCGCAGCATTCACGTTAAGTGACCAGGAAAATGCATGAAAAAACTCGATATTAGGATTACGGACCTCCCGGATGCGATTGCCAAGCGTTAACGCTTGAATCACTCACTCTGCTACTGTTTCGAGAACTGGTGTGGTAAGACAATGAGATGGTATACATACCCGGGCCGTCTAGCAATAACACTCGCAAATCTTTCACTTGGGCTGCACTTAGCCTGGGAACATATGTTCTGTTGATGTATATTTGGTTTCCTTATTAGAATTTGAGTACAATCCATTGAACCAAAAATATCTGGAAAATTATATCGCTCTGACCACATTGGCGGCTTCCTGGAGAGTAGCAGCAGTTCTAGGAAACTGTACCCTATACCTTGCTTTATCCTTGATTGCGTTAACAACTTCCCAAAATGTATTTGAGACGGTAGCCTGACAACTCCAAGATCCTCCGCAACACCTGCTTGAAACACAAAATCTTCTGTATACCTTAAAAAAAATCCGCATCTTTTCAGCAATATTAAGAGCTCCGCCTCAAGTTCCATTTTCCTCTGGAAGAAAGTTTTGCGCAAGTATATCTGCATTTTTCTCTTTTAAAACGGTATAACTGTTCACATCTTCTTACATTCGAGTCCTTGCGCCTTGTATAAAATTCTATTTTCCACTGAGAAACTACCATCATTAACTCCGCCATAATACTAAACTGCAGTTAAGCAAGCGCAGCTACTTACGAAGGTATCTCAAAAAATAGCTTGCTCTTATTTATATATCAGCCAATTGTTGGACATTCCATCTAGTTATACTCCATACTGGACCAATTTGCGGTATAGAGTTTGCAGTGATAGGTTCCCCCCCCATTCTTTTTGCAAGGTTTTGAGGAAGAATGGATACAAAATAGCATAGTTATATTCATCAATCAGAGTTACCGGATATCAGGCAAGTCAAGCCGCATTTTTGAGAAAATTCTATTATAGAAATACAAACCAAAGATTGGGAGGATGATAAATATTTTAGATGTCCATGCAGAACATTTTGAATATAGATGATAGCAAGAAATTGTGACTACCAAGATCTCGTGAACTCTTTTGTAAATCTTACTGGGAATTGCATTAAAAGATGCAGTTTTTGTATTACACTATACACAGATTGTGAATTAGGTTTCACGAATGAATGAGTGAGTGTATTTATTAAAATTAATATACATAATATTAACTTTGCAACCTTCGCACGTGCCTTTCATAATAAACAAAAAAGTACATTTATTAAATAAATTAGTAAATAAGTTACACCTACGTTGCTTAACATAGTTATAATAATAATAATAATAATAATAATAATAATAATAATAATAATAATAATAATAATAACTTAATGTAGGCACAGAACGGCTATGTTAGTGCAATAAGTGAACACATTATCTATACATACATTTTTTAAATAAATGTAATTCCTCCCTCCCCTTTCCTCAGTTTTTAACTTTTTCAGACCGGAGCTGTCTCACCTTCGACATGAATTTGCCTACTTGCTCCTCATCCTTGCCTGCCAGCAGAGCCCAACATGCCCCTTACTCTCTGACAGAGTCAGTAAAGGAAGGCGGCAGAAACTTTTTTCTCTACACCTCAGTGCTGCTACAGTTCGCTAGGATGTGCGATCATGGTTCTTCCTCTCCACAAAAAGGGCAAATTCTCACTTCATTTTCACCTGAGATTCTGATCTGCCGCCATGCTACCACGCGAGTCCTTGTTTAATGAATCTGGATCCTGTTTTGATGTAAACCTCAATACCCCACCCAGATTTTAACCCCGTTTGCACTCTTAACAAGATCTTGTCCCCCATATTGCGCCATTGTAAGCTGCCTATCTATATCCTTCAGGTGGTTCTTGACCTTCCTCCATACAGTTCTTCCGTTACCTTGGCTTGGTATCCAAATATTTCCCAACCCATTGGTTTCTAACTCCTGTCTCACTTTGAAGGTCTATGTTTTAATCCCTTCCAATATAAGCCGCTCCTTGAAGCAGATTTTTCTAATTAAAGATTGATCTCCCAAAATAATTTTTAGTCAATATTTTACCGCTCTAATTTTACATTCTATTGTCTCGCTATGAGCCCCAAATTCCCTTTTATTTCCGCAGTTCGCCGTACCCCTCCCTAGCCCCAAATTTCTTTAAAAAATCCCGTTTTCACCAGATCCGATTTTCCGTTTGGTCGCACTGGATCTGACCAAAGCCCCTTAAACGGTTTCCAGTAAACCTACCGGCAGATCTCAAATTCTGCTGCGTATTTGGAGAGTCTCCGTGACCTTCATTCCCACCTTATGTTTCACTGTCTCAAGTGCTTCGTCCACTGTCCATTCATTGAAAAAATAATCCCTAAATTCACGAAGCTCTTAACGTTAACAAAGGTATGTCTTTTCTGCTATAGACTGCTACGTTCTTGAAAGTCATTGTTTTCGTTTTGTTTACGTTAACTGTGAGTAGCCATTCCTCGCAATAAGTCTGCAGTCTGTTGAGTCCTCTCTACAGTCCATTAATCGTCGTTGAACATAGTGACATGTCAGTTGCACATAACTTCGCCGGAGCCTCAAAATCACCTGAACTAGATTCCACATAGAGAGGCATAAAGAAAAAATGAATTTCAAACCTGTTAGGGCCTTCTTCAGCTTAAGAAAAATAAACAAACTAATTTATATTTTTTAACTTTTTACTTTATTTTAATATATATATATATATATATATATATAACCTATGAACAAGTAGCTTTTACTAGCAAATGATTTTTATTCCAGGTAAACTGGGGTGGTTTGCTGGTATGTTGCGGTGCCCGAAAGAAACAGATTTCTTACCATCATACTCCTGAGCTAGCTGTGGATTCTTGGCAGAAGGGACGTTTCAAAGTTCCATAAACGCAATAGGTTATTGTTTTAAGATTACAGAGACAAAAATTAAGTACTTTTATTTATGGTGATTTCCTTCCTTTCTGTTTCTAATTTTGTAACTCTGATTTGAGATTTTCGTTATATATTGTTATCACCACCATCATAATTAATATCGTAATCATGATAATCGTTACCATTATAATAATCATTATTGAGGTCATTATTATTATTATTATTGTTATTATTATTATTATTTGACATATGAATTTGCGCTTGGTGCAGCAACAGAATGCGAGAGGGGCGAGGATTTGTGGATTTTGCTGGAAAAAAGGATGAGCTCGGTAACCATAGAGACCAGAGTTGCTCGATATTTATTTTTGCAGGATACGGGAAAACCTCAAAAAAAGAAAGAACAAACCTATGCAGACAGCTGAACCCAAAGCAGACAATCTACTCCAACATCTCGGCTATAGACTATTATTACACATTAGGTATCAGCGAACTGTAGCAGCAATGAGGTGTTGAGAAAAAACTTGTACCCTCTTCCTTTACTGAGCAAGGGGCATGCTGGGCTCTGCTGGCAGGCAAGGATAAGGAGCCGGTAGGCAAATTCATGTCGAAGGTGAGACACCACGGGTCTAAAACCACTGAAAACCGGGGGAAATTAACGAATTAAAAATTGAATTTAAAATATATATATGATATTTCGTTTACTTATTCCACTGACAAGGGGGAAGTGGTTCCACATTCTGAGTATTTGAAGTTAATATTGAGATTATTATTATTATTATTATTATTATTATTATTATTTTTATTAAGGTTATTATCATTTAACCGCATTAAGCGTGGAGGTATCATTTGTTTACTTATTTATTTAAGTGATGTGGTTTTTGAATATTATGAAAAACACCAGGAACCCATGTGAATGTTGCAAAGTTATAGTATGTATATTAATCACAATAAAATGCATCATTCATTCATTCACATAAGGTATTGTGATAACTACTAGGTGAGGTTCATGCTAGCCCGCATTACTGCTGTTCTCAGTAGGCCTGGTAGATCGCATAGCCAAGTCTCAAAGTCAGTGTCGATCCCGGTGGTGTAGTGGTAACCATACTTTCCTCTTAAACCCAAGATGGCGGCTTCGATCCCGGCCAGGACCGATGATCTTTTTCTGGAGTAAAAAGCTAAGTATGGCTTCCTTCGGAAGAGAAGTAAAGTTGTGGGTCCCGTATCGTACATTTACGGCACGATAAAGAACCTCATGCCTTAAAAAAGAGGCCTCTCAGCAAAATATGTCGGCTGTTTTACGGCCTGATTTGAATGGAACGCTGATGACCTGAGATGTTAAAGAGCGTTCGTAAATAAAACGAATCAAATCGAAGTCAGTGCCATGCGCTACTAATGTTTCTCAGTGTACAGCTTTTTCTCTCCTGTTATATATGTAAACCTTTCTAATTTTATTGCTTACACTAAAGAAGATCACAACAGGCATGAAATACATTTTTTTTTTCGTTGTGCCTGTAATACTTATCTGCATAAACACCTATTTGTCAAACTGTATGTTCTCGAAAGATGCCTTTTTATTTTACTTTCATTCAGAAGCTCATATAGATATATATATATATATATATATATATATCACCTGGAAGCAAACTTAAGATGTGGCGTTGCTACATTCAGGACACCTTACAGACCTATTTTGCAAACATGTCTCAAGAATATAGTTAACACTTTTACATATCCTACAGTATACGAAATATGTCGGTATGTTTCTCATGACTCGAGCAATATTCTCAGATTATATAAATATGTTGGTTACTACTAGAACAGAGAAAACGATATCTACAGGAATTATCCCCACATTATAGATGTATATATGATATTTATATTAGTATTGCTCAATGATTAAAGGTTATTATTGTGCTTTTATAATTTTATGTATAACATTATTCTGATTATTTTAATAGAGCATGTGAACAAATATAACAAATCCGGCGTTTAATTCCATTATGCTAGGTCTACAAAACATCGAAATTATGAATTTTTTGCAGATTAATTTTTCTCACTACTTATATTCTGTGTTCTGTCTGTTACTCCCATCAGCAGTGTAAAGTGGACATATATTTCGACTTTGCCTTCATTCTGTTACAATTTTGGAATTTGTTTAGTTCTTTAGATGAAATTAATTAAAACTTTTTGATGAAAATTAACCATTCCAAAAACCTACTACTAAAGAATATTGCTGATAAAAATAACATAAAATAACACAAGGATAGCAAGTACTATCAAGAAAATATCAACAACATAAAAAGTAGTAATTCACACATTTCAAAATGAAATCATTTTTAATAAACATGATATTGAAGGGAAATGACCTGGAATTCAGTTTATAGCTCCTGAAGAATGAAGAGAAAAAACGTTACCTATTGATATTCTGTTAGCAGTACTAAAATAGTGTGCTTTCTTCAATATATTTAAGTTAAACGTTCTTGTTATGCATTGGTTAGAAAAAGTTAAGTTTCCATAGTCTTTTAAACCCCCTTGTTGTCGTTCTGCTAACGTTCGTATGGCGCACAAAGGTTTCTGTAAATGGTCACTGGTGCGAAATGATCAGTTTCTGAACAGAAGGTGTAACAGCTTGTATTTACAGTCGATTTCCTTCTGCATGTGGGTGCGCCCCATAAAATACCATTTTCATCGTCGTTTCATATGTAAAAGAGTGCCAGCAGATGGTAGTGTTGGTAAGGAAAGGAAATGTTTATTCCACTAGAGTTTAGTGAGCGAACATTACAGAAGTTGTTTTTCAGGTTTTATTGTTGGAACCGTGAATTAAGTTTTCTAGTTAGTTGATACACTTAAATGCCGCATTAAATCCGTCACAGAAGAAAGAACACTTGCTAAAGTTTTGACTTGAAAACCCAAGACTCAAACCTAGAGGGAGAGGGAAAAATGAGTACCGACGGTCCCAAAAATCATATTTTTAACCCTGTATTCTGTTGTGATCTAAATATAATGACTAAATTCTACTAATTTGAGAATCGCTAGAGTCTATGTATCCAAGAAACATCTTTTAAATGAGAAACTTTTGTTTATATATTTATAGAAATAGTTACTTCACATTAACCTTGTCCTGGTGGCGTAGTGGTAACCATACTTGTCTCCTAAACTCAAGATCGCGGGTTCAAACCCGGCCAGAATCGATGGATTTTTTCGGGCGTAAAGATCCTAGGTATGGCTTCCTTCGGAAGGGAAGTAAAGCCGTGGGTCCCGTGTCGTACATTTACGGCACGAAAAAGAACCTCAAGCCTGAAAGAAGAGGCCTCTGAGCAAAATTTGTTGGTCGTTTCACGCCCTGAATGGAATGGAACGCTGATGAGCTGAGATGTTAAAGAGCGTCCTTAAATAAATCAAACAACCAAACAAACATTATCCTTATGTAGAACATTAGTTGGAAAGAATTATTTCTATTGTAAATGAACCTAATTGGTGGTTAAACAATTAGCACGGGCCAAAAGTACTGGTATTTTACGACGCGCCTCTTAAGGAATAAAAATCTTATACTAAAGAAGTCTTAGGGAGATCTCCAGGGTACAGAGAATCAGATGAGAGAAGTTCCTAGTTCGTGCTTGGAGGAGAACATGATAGCCCATAACTTCAGCACGGAAGGTAGTTCGAATCCCGGCCGTGAACGAACATTTTCAAAGTTTGTTTCAAGATAATTAATAATTAATGTGGAACTGATTGCGATTTCTCTCATTAAACTGAGAGATGGCTTAAGTCTGCATCGTAAATTTAATTTGTAGTGCCAACATTATTTTTAGAATGCGCCCGCGGTTGAACATATCGCTCGCTGGGCCAAGGTCGTGCCAATCTTCTTAAACAATACCAGGCAGGTTTTGCCCTGAATTCTGCATGTGGACACTCATTCGTGTTTTGCTATTTGCGAGCGTTATTTTTGTTTTTGTATTGTTATAAATCAGTTTGCGATTAATATATCACTGTAACGCAAGTCTTTGTGCTGTTACAGACTATTGTTGTTCCCGTAATATTAGTTACTGTATGTTAGTGAAGTAAACTATAGTTTTTTCACAGAGTTCACCTAAATATGTAAACACTACATAAAAAGAAAAGGGCAAGAAGTAAATGAAATTTCCAATTGTTATCCGCGTACACATAGCAAAGGCTGGAACTGAAGCTGTTAGTTAAAGCTGTAGTATATTAATAACAGATATGGCTCATTTTTAACACTCTAAAAGGAATATTGTAAAATATTGAGTTCATAACCAAGCAAATATCTCCACCAGGGCTTTAATGCTTAAAACATACTATAGATCATTTGTATTTAAATTATAATTATTATAATTGCTGTAATAAAAGATGCGTTTAATATCACTCTCTAGAAATTAAAAAAAATAATATAATAGCAATAACCACTTACAGATTTTAGTGCCTATACTTCTATTTATTGATTTCTCTTATAAGTCCGTTCGTTATCATTTTAACTACAAAACTCTAAGGACGCATGTACTCTGTAAGGCTAAGTTATCGTGGCTCCGAAACACCTCATAGAATTCACCGACTTTGGATGCATCAGCTTTGCTGTGAAACGTTGTGTGTTTAAACCCTACTCCTGATAATTCGGCCATTTCTTTGTCATAGGTGTACAGTGTTCTCGGGTGACGTAAGTAGTTGAAACGCTATGAAAAATCTAAGCACTTACGTGACAATATATTTTTATTCATTTACATTTATTAATACCTATAGGCATTTTTTTTTCTTTTTACAAAATATACTGCTTCTAAATATATCACACTAACACTGTTTTATTAATGACTTGAAATCATTTCAGTTAAAATAGTCGGGTTAAAAGACACCATCATTGTCATTTCATTACGAGTTCATTTGATGTGACTATACTATCTAACGGAATGTCATTACTGAGAAAACCGTTCAACATTTGTAATTCAAAGAAAGCGAGTGAATAGACACAAGATCGCGGGTTCAATCCCGGCCAGGTCGATAATTTTTTCGGTCGTAAAAATTCTAAGTATGGCTTCCGAAGTAAAGCCATGGGTCCGTGTCGTAGATTTACGGCAGATTTATATAGAGACCTCTGAGCAAAATTTATCGGCTGTTTCATGCCCTGAATTGAATGGAACGTTAATGACCTTCTTTCAGGCTTGAGGTTCTTTCACTTTCCTTGATACGGTACCCATGGCTTACTTCCCTTCCAAAGTAAGCCATTGTTATGATTATTACTCCAGAAATATCCATCGACAGGGCAGGGATTGAACCTGCAATCTTGGGTCTAGGAGGCAAATATGGTTACCACTAGACTACCAGGTCCGCTTCTGTGTGTGTGTCTTCCACATTTGTGATGTCATCCAGGCTGTCCTCACAATCATTCGGCGAGTACCTCAATGTGCAGTATACTCCATTTCTGTCTATTGTAATTAGCTCTCGGGCAGGCGACTGACGCAGTTTTTGGTACGAGTCCCTGGGGATGCAAGTTCCACAAAAGTAGGAGGGCAAATACAGCGAAAGATAAAGAAAAACAAATTCAACTTGCAGTGGCATTACGCAACAGTTTTATCAATATAATTTTAGCACATAAAAAGAAATATAATATTTAATATGAACTCGAATTTCCCTAGTTATTTACTCTCCTATTTGCGGCATTGCAAAGCCTGTTTTACTCTAGTAACTATAATCGGTACGGATAATCTGTGACGTCCCTCTGGTCCGAAGGCCAAGACCCTTTAACCTGCCTTATTTTATTTACCATACTCAAATTTTTCCTGGATAGCAAGAAATCTGTTGTTACACAGGAGATAACTGTTCCAATTCTGCGGTCGGAATCAGCCAGATAATGTCACCGCTAGATTATTTGAATGCATCTCCTCTCAAATAACTCTATATTATCGTTTTATAATGAATATTTAGAATTTATACTTTAGCGGGTTAATGATATATAACCAAGAAAGAGATTTTTTATATAAAATCAAACACCTAAAGTTACCCTTTATCATCAAGAGAATATAGCATAAATTAAATGCACGGATAATGAAAAATTCATAAGGGAAAAGAGCTTATGAACGGAAGAGGTACGGTATGAATATTTATAACGAGAATGTACTTCAGGAAATTTTAATCTAAGTAAAGATGTTGCGGTAACACTTAACAATTAATCAGATGAGGAAGCTCTTAACCAGACAGTAAACTTTTTCTCGCATACTAAAAAAGCTAATATTTGTCTTAAGTAAAAATGACAGAAAAAGGCAAAAATTTGTATAAGAATCTGTAAGCTGACAAGTTTTTTCAGTAGATTTAATTTTTAATAATATATGTAAGAGACATAAAAATATTTGACTTACAACCAGCTTGGCTCATCAAATTGGAAAGAGGTGCAGATGTATCTTACGATTAATTACTTGCTGAAAAAAGTTTTTACTGTTCAGTCAGTTGTTTTATGCTTTTAGCTGAAAGAATTTTAAAAATATGTGCAACTATAAATGCTAAAGCTACAATTATCTACTTAGCTTTGTAAGCAATAAATACTTAAAAAAATCAACTTACATTTGGAGAAAATTAAGAGAAACGTTCTTTGAAAAATATATTTGTATTTCATTAAATATCTTTCAAAGATGACAAAAATCCATTCAGTTTAAACGTGTGGCTTATATGCACTAAAACGAAGCATTGTTCTAATATTCACGGGCACCACTGAAAATAGGGTGAAGAAAGAAACTTCATGCTTTAGCCTTGCTTGCTACTGATCGTCTGTGTCTACGCCATCAATGGGGACACCTCCAGGAGGAAGGGATCAGCTGAGGGTGACATCGGGCGGAGACTGCGCGGACATAAACGGATCCCTAACAAGTTTCCAGATAGAATACCCCGACATGGGTGGAACTCTTCCCCCACCAAGGAGTTCAAGACTTTCAGAATGTCAGTCCGCTTCAGACACCGGGCCAGAAAACTTTCTAAAGAGCAAATCATCGTCTTACCGCAAATAACATCAGCCCATCTCGCCCTGGCACACTTGAGCCTGTAACAGAACTAAGGAGATAAAAGTATATGAAATAGGAGAATAGAAAATTCGTGGATAGTAAATATTCACCCCATCATTCACCTAAGTGACCAGGGGCAAAGACGAATGGCTGATCTCGAGGTATTTGACCTGGAAATTCCTGAGTTTAAAGCATTTTCGTCTGAACCGCCCTGCTCGGTAAACATAAGCAATTGCAAGAAACCATTATGCAGCATTTATGGCTTTTAAAAGATGAACTGGAGGTATAATGGTCAAGATTAACGTACAAAAAAGAGTTCTTTCACCAGAACAACGCGCTATCCCACATGTCGAATGTCGTGATCCCTAAAGTACAGGATTTGCGATTTATCGTCAAACATGTTTCCCGGGAAAAGTCATTAGACACATTTTCATACTTAACTCCATGGGATGAAATTTTATCGAATTGCCGCCGTCAATGAATATTGCGCTGAGTTTGACAAAATTTATATTTCGCCTGGAATGAACAACACAGGAACGTTGCTAATAGAAACTGTATTAAGAAAAAACAGTCAGAACTCCCCAAAATTTTATTTCATTTGCTCTTTTGCAAAATGTTTCAAATTATCTGCGTCTTTATATTAATATAGGATCAACTGCAAGTTTCGTAACATTTACACAATATGTGAGAAAGATCGCATAGCGTAACAACAGTATGTGGAATGTATAAAACTGAGAATGGGAACACTGCATCATTATAAATATCGAAGAAAAAAGCTGAATGCCCTCTTGATATTATTATAGTGTTTATTCATATTTCTTTCCTTTATACAGTGGTTGGACAAAATAATATGAATACCATGTTAGCAATACCCCATTTCATGAAGTTTTTCCTGACTGGACTGTCACGCACTGAACGCGTTTATTGTTTTCTTCTTGTATTATGACCCCACTGCCCTCGGTCCCGAGCTACCAGTAAGTCTATAATTATTGTTATGCTATATTAATCAATCAGACCGGAATGTCAGTTCTAGTCTTCCAAAGTGGACAAATTGTTGTGCTCGATTGGTTGGTGCTTCCATGACAACGGTTTTAAAGTTACTAGGAGTATCTAAAGCTACAATATCTACCGTTGTGATTATAGCAGCATACAAAACCAATGGAAAGTTTTCTGCTAGACAGATAGGGACAGGAGAGTATCAAGGAGGATTGTTGCAAGGCCACTGCCAATAAAGTGACTGCTGAGCTCAATAAAGGTCTAGAGAACGCAGTGTCAACTAAAACGATGCAGAGGGAATTGCACAAACAAAATGTGCATGAAAGAGCTACTGTTGCTAAATTTGGGACGCAGGAGAATGAAAAAAGGAGACTGCAGTGTTGCAAGCAGCACAAAAGTTGCACTACTGATCAATGGAAACATGTAATGTAATTCGAGGAATCATCCTTTATACTATCTCCTATCGCTGGAAGTGTTTACAGAGCATACAATCAAGGCTTCTTCCAACAGTGGAAAATGGTAGAGGTTCTGCAAATTTTAGGCATTCATATCACGTTTTTTCAATGGAACCTATTGTCACGCCGAAAGAAAACGTAACTGGTAAGATGTATAAACTTATTTTAAGTGATCATGTCGATTCAATGAACAGGCCTTGTTCACAGCAAGGGATGCTATTTTCCAAGATAATAATGTCCCTATTCATACAACTGAAATTGTCCACGATTGATTTCAATAGGAGGAAGACGAAACTACCTCCCTTGGTCTGCACAATCACCTAATCTGGTATTATTGAGTCATTGTGGCCTGTGTCGGAAAACAAAACCAGGGTGCGTTAACCTTCTCCAGCAAATCTCAAGGAATTGGTACAGTTTATTTTAGAGAATTTTTATAGACTACCACTAACCATTCAAAGGATTTGTATGCACCAGTTCCCAGGAAGACTGATTTCAAAGTCGAATGTGATCCACAGCATATTTCGTGGGTGTTCATATTATTTTGTCTAATGCAAGTCAGCAAGAACATAACATTATATGTAAATTGCTTTTAAAAACGTAATGCTTACCCATATGTTATTACAGCATGAACTATTTATTACATTTAGTTCAAAAATAAAAATGTAATCACCGATACAATATGTGTAAATCGTGTTTATCGTGTAAAGAGGCTCTAAAATACATTTCATAGTAGATCTTTAGACTTTTGAGAAGCCTCTGGCATATTTTACTAATGTAAATATGTTGTTATACTATGCAAAATATTGTCCTGATACTAGGTTAATAAAGAATATCAATTTCACCTATGTCAACTCTAAAAAATTGGTATTAATTATACATTACAATATTATTTTGTTTACTGCCGTTACTTCCTAAGCGTAGCAAGGTGATTTGAAAATAAATATCTCTTAATTTTATAATAAGTATTTTTAATAAACACTATTTCTTTATAACTGTGTTAGGGAAAATGAACTATCCAAGACCCTTGATGTGTTTTCTGATGAGCCTTTCCTAGAAATAGATCTGCTGGGGGCTATAGGAACCTTTAAGGGGAAAATGCACCTGTATCTTCGCCATTAACCTTCTCGTAGACCATCTGAGCTGGAAATGATAGGATGCATATAGGTCTCAAGGGAAACAGTTACGTGTGGACCTGAAGTGCTATGGAGAAATGTGGCATTAAAATCCTTCGCGTTTCTGCTAAGATAAAGAGCAAGACGGTTGGAAAAGAGCAAACTAGAAAACCTTATATTCAAAGAATGACCAATGTATTGAGCATTGCAGCTTGGAGTATTTGGAAACTAAGTTGTAGATGTAAGGAAAGAGGAAGAAGGTCTGTTTTCTGGATGAATAATGAAGTTTTCTTTAACCTTATTCAGGCGTCATCGCAAAGGATGCAGCAACAGAATCAAGCTTTACAAACAAACCACATAAACAATTTATCCCTCATTTCTAGCCGCTTCAATGGCGTTCTTCTGTTAATAGTCTATTCTCTCTCAACAGCTGAGTAACAACCTCTTTTTCAGTCACATTGTTTTGCCCCAGTGTAAATAGTTTTGAGTTAAGGAAGAGAATAACTTAAAGCTTTTATAGTGGGTGTAATTAAAGATTTATTCAAATTATTAAAAATACATCATATATATAGTGTTTCAGAAACTATTTTACAAGCTTTGGTGGTAGGTTCTTCACACCAAAACAAGGCAAAAAGTTCATATATATGTTCGAAAATTGTTAGTTTTTGAGTTATTAATGGCATTTTTCTTCAACGCGTTTCAAGGTAAATCAAATAATTTATGTTCGTAACCGAAAATAAAACTCATTTCGTTAGTTAATCGAATGATGTTATCGCACAATTCTGCTGATGTACTCGTTGTATTCTAGATGGCCATGTGTTACCATGGAGACTTGTTTACATTTGCCATTTGAGTACATTGGTGATCAATCCATTCCCAAGTTGCGCTTGTGTTGCATGTTATGTAGTGTTTAACCATGGCAGGATATCCATTTCTTGCCCTTACAAATAAGAAAAAAGCACGTGCTTTATGCATGATGGGGCTCCAGCCCCTCTAGCATTGATACTCGGCTGATATTTGCCATGATACATGGATAGGTGAGGGAAACACCAGTTCCATAGCTTGCACTTTCCCTCGACCTCAAACCTTTGTACACATAAAACAATTATGCAGCAAACAACCTGATGCAGAGACACTTCATCAACGTGCCTTGGAAACATGCGAAACCATTCGATACGGGATTATTTGAAAAGGTGCGATAGGCATTGATCCGACGAACGCCTGCGTGAGTGGAAGCAAGAGATTTGAACATTTATAATGAGTTTCTCAATTGACATTGTCTTTTGTTTCTTGTTTTGGTAAAAGTTCATTAATAACCCAAAAGCTAATAATTTCCGGACTTATGTTTACATTGATTTTTTCTTGTTTTGGTAAATGTTGATTAATAACTAAAAAAACTCATACTTTCTAGACACATGTTTATATGCATTTCTTTTTTTATTTTGGTTAACTTTCGTTATTAACTCAAAATCTAAGGATTTCCGGACGTGGGTTTCTATGGCCTTTTTTATTCTTTTGGTATGATGAACCTCAATCAAGTTTGTAAAAATATGTATGAAACATCCTGTCTGTGTGTATGTACATAACTAATTATTACTACGAAGTTACTGGGTAAGTTTAGAGAGAGACACAAGGACCTGGACACCCCACCCATGGGCTGGAAACGGCTGTGCAGCTAAAACTGCATATTCTTATACATTATTTGCGTTAACAGCTTTTAAATCTTTCCAATTATTATTGTGCTTAAGATCTAAAATTTCTGAGGCGCTAACGTCTAAACCTATGGAGACGGAAACAGAGTATTTTCAAGCTAAGATGTCGTATCGCTTTAAAAGGGGCTTAAAAACACACAGCCACTTCAGGCTTTGGAGGGGGGGGCTTTCCCCTTCATGTACAACAGTATTCCATTCCTCTCTTTAAGGCGAAGAGAGGAGAGGCAGGCAAACAACGGTAGTGACCGAAGTAAACATCTGATGGGTGGAACAATGAACACAGAGATCGGGTTTTAGTTTGGAGGGTTTATAATTAGTTTCAAATATAGGCCTGGTGTTTATAAAAAGTATCAAATATATTTACAAGTGCAAAGGTCAAAAAGGATACCCCAGGAGTTAATCGAAAAACAAAAAAATGTACCGTTTGGAATAGTGCCAAGAAATGCTTCAACTATAGGATTTTCAAAGCACATTTGACATTATAACGCGAGACGAAAGTTTGATCGTGAAACCAAACTCCAGTCTTCCATTAATGCCATACCTGTTGACCAATATCCCTTTAAATCAATATGGAAGAAGAGATAAAAAGGAAATTTATAGTACTTTCTTTCAGTAAATGATCAATTAGGTATCGTTGTACTAGAAAATTGGGAAACAGCTAATACTGAAGTGTGCCTTACAAAAATGTTCTACAAAATATATCAATGACGAGTATCAATCGGGCTTAAGGACCAATTTGCTGTACAATGCCTCTGCTCACACTATCAACACAATTGTGATATTTTTAGAGAGCACAGTAACAAAGCTGTTCCCTTTATATTCTTGACCTGACACCATGTTTCTTCCTTTCCCTGTCTAAGAACCACTATAATTTTCTAGCACTTAAGAAGCAGTCGCATGCTACAAAGAGAAATTGACTTCAATGGTAGTGTAAGTGCTTCCGAAAATAGTTCCAGAAGATGGAGCGTTATGTACGATGCCTAGGAGCATACATGGAAAAGTTGTAAGAACAAAACTCCTCTGTGATTATTAGTTAATGGGTAACCAAAAACATACCCAGTATCGTTCGTGTATACGATTATCTATCTAAACGTTATGTCTTAATAGTAATTTTTCTGATTTCTGTATAACTGTTTTGGTGATAATGCGGAACATATTAAGCTATGGATTAAAACAACGGTGTAGCTTTTCCCAAGGAAACTCTATTCTGTATTTGTATCTGGCTCTGCTCCAATACAATAACGGCTTAAGCAAGTACTAATGCGTTTACAGGTATCAATAATAATAAAGATTATGGTGATAAGCATACAACCTATTTTACACATGGACAATCACATCTTACCCTGTGCCATCTAGATCAATATTTTTATTCTAAGAATACATCTTTAATTACACAAAATTTAAAGTTCCTGCTTTCCTCAATTTGAAATATGACATCTCTATGGCTGCCGAGATCTCGTCTTATCCTGCGTTACACGTTAACCTTTCCTTTTGAAATTGAACCATCTATCTGTGAAGTTCCAAAATTTATTTCTTTATATAATTGTAAATTACCTATTGCATTTTAATGAAACTCAGTGTTTTATGTTCCAGAGGATATCATTTCAATAAGCAATATGACAAACATTGTACAGGGTGTTCAAATCTTGCCATCATGAAATTTGTTCTGCATCGGACTTTTTTTTTTCTTGTTGACTGGTTTGGAGCTTTGCCAGAAATGCTTCACAAACTTAAATAAAATTGGTTGCCCTGATCACGGCAAATTAACGACCGGACTCTCCTTATCTTTCACTAAATAATTGGCTGACACTCACGCCCGCACAGTATAGAGGTTCAAACAAACAACATATTTTATGATATTGTCGGTGATGTGGACTTCAAATTCAAATATATGAAAATACCTATGACAAGGACTAACGTTTTCATCTTGATTTTAAATAAAAGTGAAATAGATTTGTCGATATTATGAAAAATTAATTTAAGAAGATTACTCGAATAAGTTCGTAGTTCGTAGATAAATAAATTTAATGTTTTTAAAATTCTTATACAAGTCGCGTTGAAGAAAACATTTATGTTGTTTTGTGGCTATCCTAGAACGTTGCATTAAAAGAAAATATCAAGTTCCACTTTTAGTAAAAGCAATATTACGGATAAATGTATACCTGTGACCTTTTTTGGATAGCATATTTTACCTTTGTTTTGATTATAACATGAAATCAAATAATCGGTCATTAATTAATTATTTAAATATTCCTTTGTAAATTTTGTATAAAATAATTTATCAGAGATCATGTTATATTTTAATGCTTTGTCTAAAAATTAAAAAATAACTAGTTCGTTTTCATAACACCAATGAAAAATATACGAAAATAATGCAGCTCCTCTAATTTAAAAATAAAGTATTTTCTTTCTGTTATCTTAATCATACTTGACTTGTACACCCAAGATCGTGAGTTCAATCCCAGCCAGGATAAATTTTTAGGGTGTAAAAATCATAAAAGTATAGTTTCCTTTGGAAGGGAAGTAAAGCCGTGGGTCCTTGTCGTAGATTTACACACTTAAAACAATCTCAAGACTGAAAAAAGATACTGCCACGGGTGGCCAAGGTCGTTAAGGCACGAACTCTTTGGTGGGATATCTAGGGTTCGATTCTCACCAGAACCGTCCTCCCTGACTAAGGTTTTTTTCCAGGCTTTCCTCAGTCCTAAATGGCAAATTCCGGGGAGGTACCCCTAAGCTTAGACTTGGAATGCTTTATTCCTTAAAAAATCCTTTTCCAGTTTATCATTCATCTCATGTATCATCAGTGTCACCGCCTGTGATTAAACATTGCTCAAAAATTGAAAAAAGAGGTCCTGAACAAAATTTATCGGCCGTTTCACTCCCTGAATCAATTGGAACGCTAATGATCTGAGATGTTAAAGAGCGTTCGTAAATAAATGAAATAAAAATACATTTATTCAGTTTCACCAGAATCACTAGATGCCATCTCCAAAATTTGAACTATGCCTTCGTCTAAAATTTGAAGATTTTGTTAAATCTTTTTCTTTGGAGGGGTTCAAAGTCATCGGTTTCATTTGTGCTTTTACCATCTTTGTCGGTTTTTCGCTCCTCCCACATCTTACATATGATGAAGGAAATGAAGTATGAGGGAAAGCTAAAACTGCTCCATGTGCACTATGTAGCAGTTTTTATATTTTTTAAAATTTCCCTTTTGTCAATATTTTCAGACAAGATTCCCTCGAAGTTGACACTAATCCTACTGCAACATGATTTGCTACTAAAAGTACCTATGTGTGTTTAACTGCGCAACGTAAACAAACTGCACTGTTGTTGCTTAACATATTGAATCGAATGAAACTAAAATTTGCAATAATATACGGTGCTCAGTCCGCTTTCAGATTCAGTCACTTGTAATCGTTTCACCTTTTATTTGGTAAAAGTGGCACATATTTAGACCCGTGTGCAGCAAACTTCTAAAATCACAATGTGCTTTGTATCAAGAGAGGAGTTTACTATAATAGACAGAAAAAGCCATAGATGCCGCTCGTCCTCTTCTCTGGAGAAGGAATACTCTTCCCACGATTTGGCCACGATTGAATGGTTCCTAGTGCTCTCCGGGAAATGCGAGTGACGATGTTGATGAATTCCCTGTCCTCTATCGGGGTGTTCAACATCTTACATAGTTTCCCGAGTGCCAAGAAATAATCCACCATGCTCTACCCTTGCTTGCGATCTTCATTGCTGTTAGAAAGGTCTGATCTAATCACATTCTGCTGAACTGGATTCCAGTATCTCGAAAGTAACATGCATTTAAAGTGGCCATAAGGGACACAATCTGCTAATGTTAAGGGATACCAACTAGCAGCCTAGCCATTCAAACATTTTCCGAGACATAATATCTTCGGGGACACCTTTTATTTTAAAGAAATCATTCATCTCCTGTAGGACTACCCTGGGATAATCCCCGCGCTCTTCGCTGAAATTAGGGGGACTGATATCACTCATCAATGTGTGGAACCAAGGTTGATAAGACACATTACTTGCGCGTTGGATGAAGAAACCTGCTTAATTAGGCAAAAAAAAAAAAAGCATTGTTTACATTCGGTGTGCTGCTACATGGGAGGGGTAGGCTGTCTGCCGAGTTTTCCCTGCCTGCAGATAATGAGAGTTCACTGCCCTCCGTCAGCTTTTGACCATTCATTTTTATTGTGTCAGCTGATCGTCTGTTATTACTGGGGTGGGTAGGACAGCCTGGTTTCACATTTGACATGTTTATAATGTGGTCTCTCTCACGTAACTCTGCCATTTTTATTTATCTCTTATTGACTTTTACCTATGGCCTGAACTATAAGTTGCACTGATCTGAGTTCTGCGTAGATATGACCCTCAAGCGCTGAACATTTTCTAGTGAAAACTGAGCTAGCCCCTTCTATCATTTCTCTCACTACCTCCCAGTGTAATCTCTAACTGCTCATGATTCTACCTGACCTCATCCACATCCTGCATTTTCTCCAAGTCTTCTCCCAAGTTTCCTTTCCTTCTTGTAACTTTCTGGCTACGTCTACCTGGGCCTTTTTAATTTCTTCAAACTTTAACTCGATTCTCGAAATAATGTTGCCCTCCAACTGCTGAGATTTCTCTCTGCTCACCTGTTCCAATCTCCCTAACTTTTCTTCTGTATTCGCCTGTTCGATTCTTTTCTCTCTGTCTTTGTATCCTGATCATTTCTCAGGTGGATTTGCATTAGCCTTTCCATTACTCTAGAACCTTTTCTTCCTTTACACCTTCCTTTTGGAATTAGTGTCAGCACTTTTCTCCGCATTTACTACTGGGTCTTCTACTTTTATGGAACCCATGCTAGGTTCTCTCAATAGGACCCTTTCTGTCAAATTGATTCTCTTAATATTTATTCCTTAATAACATAAATTAGATATATAATTCCATTCTTCCGTCAAAATAATGTTATAATAGTACACTAACATATACGAGGTCTGTTTCAAAAAGTATCGCAAATTTTGTGTTTTTTTTCAAAAAGTATTTATTTATTCATGAATTTCTATTTTGTAGCCTTCAAAGTAATCCCCACCAGATATTATTCACTGGTGCCAACGTTTTTTCCAATCCTCGAAGCACTTTAAAAATCGTTTTTTGTGATCTTGTTCAGCTCCTCCTTCGATACCGTCTTTATCTCCTCAATCGTGGCGTAGCGTCGTCCTTTCATGGGCTTCTTCAGTTTTAGGAACAAAAAAAATATCATGGGGGGCCAGGTCTGGGGAGTACGGTGGCTGCGGCATCATAAGTGTGTTGTTTTTGCTCAAAAATTCGCGCACAGGCAACGATGTGTGAGCAGGTACGTTATCATGGTGCAAAAGCCAATTTTTGTTCTTCCACAAATGGCGGATTGCTTCGCGCAAATTGCGCATAACTTGCAGGTAATATTTCTTCTTGACCGTTCTACCCTGTGGCAAGAACTCATGATGCACCACGCACCTGCAATGGAAGAAAACTGTAAGCAAAACCTTCACATTCGACCGAACTTGGCGCGCTTCTTCGGTCTTGGCTCGTGTGGCAGCATCCATTGGGATGATTGAACTTTAGTTTCCATGTCATAACCATAAACCCATGATTCGTCACCAGTTATGACCCTCTGGAGCAAATTTGGGTCGTCGCGGACAGAGTTCAACAGCTCCTTAGCAACGTTAATGCGATAGTATTTTTGGTCGAAATTGAGCAACTTTGGTACGAATTTTGCGCCAACCTGTCTCATGCCCAAAGCATTGCTAAAAATCGAATGTCACGAGCCAGTCGATATGTTTAGGTCCTCAGCAACTTCTCTAACGGTGATTCAACGATTGGACAATACTATTTTATTCACTTCTTCAATGTTTTCGTCTGTTGTTGACGAGCTCGGGCGTCCGGGACGCTCTTCGTCGTTCACATCTTCTCGACCCTCTGAGAACATTTTGTACCACCGATAAACGTTGCTTTAGTCCAAGGTAGCTTCACCATATGCCACAGTCAACATTCGGAATGCATCCGCGCACTTAATTTTGTTTTTCATACAAAATTTGATACAGATTCTTTGTTCCAATTTTTGGAATAGACAAAAATCGAAGACGTGCCAAAACACGTCCAAGCAAAATAGCTGTCAACAATTAACTGATCACTCAAAATGACCGAGCTTGTCAACATAAGTGAGGGATATGAGTACTAACATAACGCCGTAAAACAATCGAATATACGTAGCCCGCGGAAATTCAAAATTCGCGATACTTTTTGAAGAAACCTCGTAAATCAAAATTATTCTGCGGTAGTGTCACAATGAACAGGATTAATCGTATGCCAGTGTTATAAAAGACATTGGGAAATTGTCTGTGCCTGAGCGAGTCGATTCTTCTTTGTTGCCGTCTCCATGGCCCTTCGCAGTTTCGAAGTCGGAGTTCGATGCTCTCCTGATGGCGTTTCCTGGTGATCTGCGACGCTGTAGTGTTTGTTCTTGGGCGTCCTCCTGGCTCTACTTTTTTCCCGAGCCTCTTCCTATTCGACTTCCACTACTCTCTATCGAGCCCCTATTTGGGCAGTCATATGAAGCAGGATTATTAATGGAACTTATTAGATGAAAAAAATAACTCGGTTAGTTCTTGTTAGGGTTTTATCCCATTCGGGGGAGAAGACAGGAATGGATATGACTGATGGTGGCTCAAATGAAATTTTACGAACCAGTAAATACTTCTCTGGATGGAGGTTTATCAGTGGAAAAGGAATTACAAATTTTCTTTTCCCTCGAGGTTCCAATAGCTGGTGCGTACGAAAGATGCGGAAGAAGTCTTGTTCTTGGTTTAATCTTCAGGCTGGTCCTACCCTCTCCTCGCCTATCCCTACTCATGTATTGCAATGTTAAGAGAATATTCTCAACATCAGCAGTCGCTCTATTTGGAATAGTGGTCTTTTAGTCGCTGCGGAGCGCGGACAGGATAAAGGGAAAGGAAGAGGTAAAGCACTCGAAATTTATACACTATGACGTCACTCCAAGAGTTGTTAATTAATAACTTCGCTTTCTGTCTCAGAAGATACAATACATTTATATGTGTAGATATATCGTCCTCGAGAAATCTTGCGCTGAATGAGACTAATTATGAGAGTGTAATTTCCCGAGATACATGGTGTTAAGTTCGCCTGGTGTTACTAAATGTGTTGATTCCCCCGCGCTCAGTGCTTTACTTTTGTAGCAGTTCTTAAATCTTAGCGCTTCTGTTTACAGCTCGCGACGTATTTTATTTTTGCCCGACGCGGCAGGGCACGCCCCACAGTCACTTCGCGGATTTAATTTATGTTCTCACCGCACACAATTAAAAGTATTGTGCATTACTCTAAGCTTTTATAAATTGCTTTTGAGCTTCACACTGTTCTCATACCTCGAACTTAACGGCACTGTAACTTCTGATAGAACCGCGGACGGCAAAGAATGCTTAAACAGCACTAACTTCTAATCTCCGACACAACTGACTCGACGAATTCTCATACCGAATGCGAAAAGCTTCTTTGACTGAATGCTCGGGAAGGCTTGTTGATTACTCGCCGTTCTGTATGCTTGATAAGAATTTACTAAAACACTCCCAGTCGAGTATTTTTCATCTCTTTTAACAACTCACCAGTTATTCTGTCGCATAACGCACAAACTATTTTTAACTTTTAAAGATCTATACCACTTTCCCATTGGTCAGCGATTTCACGCCGCTTCTATCTCAGCAAATAAAATCATCCCTGAGTGGCGCTAATTTCCGGACGTCTTGTTGCTACACACATTCCGCCCTGCTTGCGTTGTCCAATGGTACAATCTTGGGTAACTTTCCACCAACTTTCCCGTATAACAACACTGGCAACATCTCTCTTAGAATCTTTGTTCAGGGCCTAACGGGACATCCCGACCTTGAATCTGTTTTTAGAGGGTTAGCCAAGCAACTTTTATGGTCTCTTTGCACCCTCACTATATTCAACACTAACAATAAGGCTCAATGTCTATTTAGTTAGGGGGGAATAACAAAGTTATAGCTACGTTCTCTTCTGAATTTCTTAACTGGCATCCAGTTACCCTTATAACATTTACGAACAAATTGAAATCCTTGATCCCAATTAAAATAAAGTTATATTATATTAATTATGTTAATAGTTTAAATGCAATATTACCACTCAATTTAGGTATGCAATATTACCACTCAATTTAGGTAGTCTTTGTAGACCTGATAAAACTGCTTCATAAATGTTCACACGTTGCCGGAGCCTGTTAAGGAAAAACGAATTCGTTATTGCACGTGGTTCTTGACCTTCATGGTGCCACTAAAGAAAATTCTTAGCAATATATAATTATCAGATACGATCTGGTTCCATTTTCTGAAGTGAAATTAAAAAACATTTTCGACTCGTAACTAACACTCAGTTGGATTATAAACAAGATGTGAAATCTGTAATGTTAACTTGAGAACCTTCTAATTTATAAGAATTTGTAGCCCCTCAGATTATCGGATTTAATATATGAGATTACTTCGGCACCTTAGGGAGCGAATTTATCGAAATCGGCTACGATTAATTAATCATTTGAAGACCAACTTTACCACCAAAATCAAAGGCATTGACCAGAAAATACTGCAACGTATTACTAGAGACATGGAGCGACAGATAATTCTACAGGAAAAGGGAGGTAATTGTCATCAATTATTTCAAAGATAGTTTACATTTATAAAGAACTGAATGATCGTATTTGTCATCATACATAAATGAGATAGTTTTAAAACCATCCGTGTTATATTAATTTTAATCCATTCAGTTTATACCCACCGATACAGTCACTTAAATAAACAAGTATATCCTATAAGAATAAGAACCCACATACTAATGCCATGTTTCCTCATATTAAGGAGATAAAACACAGTAAATACTAAATTAAACATATGGGCGTTTTTATTTTGAACTATCTCCTTTAACATTTGTCGTAGTTCTTATCACGGTAAGTTGGAACTTTCTTTGTGCTATCAAAGAATCAACAGAAGAACTTCCTTAGTGTGTTACATCTAATTTCTTGAGTGAGCAACCAGTTCTCTTAAACCCATCACCCCTCCTCTGTAGTTTAAAATGTACGTTCTACTCCACCACTTTCTTTTCCCTGCGTTTAATTGTATTTTTCTTCTTTCCGGGTCATTTCCCATGGGTGACATTCGCCGTTTTAGCTGCCCATTTTCTCTCCATTATTTTCTCAGCTCCATTTTATGCAATTTTTGTTCTTTACGACTGCTAAAGTGGAGCTTTCTCCTCAGCTTTCATAATCTGCTAAGTATGCATCTATTTAAACTGTTTTTGAGTAATGTATTTTTTCTATTAATTTTTCTGCTCTGTTTTATGCCATTTTTTTGTTCTTTACATTTACTAAATAATGAATATTCTTCGTGTGTAGCAGTTCCGAATTTTGTTAAGAGTAGATATATAAATGAAAATAATAATAAAAAGTATTATTAATTTGTATTTAGCAACGACCACAATAATAATAATAATAATAGTGAAATGAATTTGTTTCTACTAAATTACACTTAATGAGCTGTTGATAGACAGAAATGTTTGTGCTAATTCTAATATCCACTTTCAGTTGAAATTTCGCTGAAAATTGTTTATTAGTTGAAAAATAATCAGAAATATTAGAGTCGGAGAGAACATTAAATTCACTGGAATGGTACAATTGTAAAGCATAATTCCCACATGTTAAAATTAAAGGCTATTATAGTCCATAACCTAACTAACAATTTTCTATAAAGTGAAGATTTAATTTCATCCCAAGTTTAAAGGAACACAACACATTGATTATTAAAATAATCATAAGTACATTACACAGTGAGAGTAAGAAAAGTAAGAAATTGGGTTTTATACTTGTAGGGTAATTATTTCGGCATTTACTGAAAATGGCCGCTACAGCAGAGTCGAGAACATTATCTGAACTAGAACTCCAAGCGACCAAATCTGCAATCTCCGCTCACGTCGTTTCGAGCAGGATATATCTAAGGGGGATTTACCGACAGATAAGTCAATTCGTGCATGCTGTATACAATTTAAAGACTCTGGCTGCTTTGGCAAGAGAAAATTGACAGGCCCAATACGCACATCAGCGACTGATATGGAGCTCATGTAGCAGTTTTATTTGTTCAAAAGAACAAATAACTTGGAATATAGCCAAAAGTTTGGAGAATTCTTCAAAAGCCTTAATAACACAAGCTGCGAGTATACTGACTGTAGTTTCTTCAAGCTCTGACACATGTGAATCACAATCAACACTATGTCACGTCTTCTACTGTGATTTCAAGGCATTGCTGGCAGTTAAAAAAAATTGCTATCAGGTTGGTTTCAGTAAGGAATGCGCCTTCTATTAATCGCCATAATGTTTGAGTGTGAAGAAATGAAAAGCTTTATGCATGATGTAACTTTTGCGCACTTCTCCCAAAATCAACATATTTTTTGCCATTTCGCGTAACATAGTGCATGAGCAAGTTCTCTCGCTGAAAACTCTCTAACTGGAACGTTACGGGTGGTGTTGCCAAGTTTCATACTCCAGCAAGATAGAACGGCCTCGCATTTTCGTGTGAAGTTCGCAGCTAAGGAAATGCCACGGGGATCAACGGCTCTAACAGTGCTCTCCCTTGTGTCTTTGTGACTTGACTCGAAAAAAGGAACATCGACTTCTGCCACGTGACTCGTGAAACGCATATTTATTATGTGTACAAACTGAAAGATTACTTGAAAACCACTTTTTCCACTCAAACTAATTTATCCCGGCAGATTCAATAGTAATAGAAGTACTGTAGTGATACTGTAAAGCCCCAACGGTATTTCTGCTTATTTCTGTACATTTTTACTGTACTTACTGGCTAAAATTATAATATTTAATGTCTAGAACCTTGCCTTCACATAAAGCTGAATACAATGAACTTAATATTTAGTATTGTAAAAGTGTTTCTAAACTATTTAAAGCATGTATTATACACATTCTTTACGTTATAAGCTCAAGGTTTTCATTTTTAAAAGTTTATATTGTTTAATTTCAGGTTACATATTTAAGAATTTATATTTATATTTTAGCGAATATGATTGACTGACTGAAAATAAAAGGTTCATTTTTCCAATAATAACCATAACTCTAATAAGTATCTTTTATCAGCTTTTACAACATTCAGTTTTTTTACATTTTTGGGGAGAAATTTTCTTTCATTTAAAGTAAGGGAATAAAACTGTTGATGTCGACAATAAACTCCAGTTTAATGTATTATATCCCAAATTATTTATTATATAAACCGTTTGACAAGGAAAATGGCTGGTCTTATCGGGAGAAAATAGAAACTTCCATGTAATATGTTCTTAAACTTTGGCATGTTGAATTCGTGTGCTCATGTGCGGCCCTTGGTCTACCCCAACGACGGCTGCATCTTCCACCTTCGTGACATCAATAAATGGCTGTATTGCAAGGGGGGATGTAATCAGCCTGCCAACACCCACCGATTGCCTATCACGCGGTTTCCGAGATCAAAGGATGTCACTCCCCTCGCGAGGCTGGGTGAACCTCGTTCTAGACCTCCCTAAGTTTGAAAAGTTTTAAATAGGTACCAGAGATCGAATCCGGAACCGACCGGACAGCAGTCAGCAGCGCTAAGAAACCAGGATCAAAAATACTGTTACATAACAAATTAACCGTACTGTTCTCTTAATTAAACCAATTTCACATAACAAGTTTAAAGAAGAAGGAGCCGCTATATTACATGACAGTAATAAAAATTATGGCCGAGGTCGTTAAGGCGCGGACTCGTGAGTGGAAGATCTGGGGTTTGATTCCCATCAGGACCCTTCTCCCAGAATGGGTTTTTTTTCAGGTTTTCCTCAGTCCTCATAAATGGCAAATGCCGTGGAGGTACCCTAAACTTAGGCTCGGAACGCTTCCTTCCTTAAAAAAAATATCCTTTCCCGATATATCATTTCATCTCATGTATCATCAGTGTTCACTGCCTGTGGTGCCTCAGTAGTAAAAATGGGCGTTAAACACTAATTTAAAAAAATATCTATATACATACATTTTCAGTTATCTGTCCAACAGCAACCCTGATATGAACAAACTGCTTTTTAAACAACCGATACATACTAACACACACACTTCACACTCGTACACCAGACTCTAGATGTAATAAGGAACCTTAAACATTTTTGTGATCAGTCAGGAGTTGCACCCAGAACCCTAAGCACAGCTAGCACGTGGTAGTGTTCTCGGTTAAATCTGTGAAACTGCTTAAGAAGTGAAGGTCTCAAACATTAAATCAACAGCCACCTTGATTTGAAGAATCGGGATAAATGTATGGAGTCATACTGCCATAACCTAAAAGATGTCAGCCAAAGCAGGCGCTAATTAAATATGCCGCCATTGCCCCAAAAATGTGTATGAATTATAGTATTGACATTTCAGCATTATTAAAGCACGGTTACAGAAACATAAGTATAAACTTTTGGAGGAAATCTTATTCAATTAAGCCTACCAACATTCTGACACTTTCTTAATAAATATGCACACCAGTAATTAAATATGAAGTACAAGTATTTCCTTCTATTGCCTACATTTACCACTGAGCGAGGCAAATGTTTAAAATAACCAGTAATTTATAACTCTTATTGCATTTTTCCACAGTGATTATAACAGGTATATTTAGAAATTTTATTGCTTAGTTGAAAATATGTTTGTGCTTTTTTAGTATCCGCTATGATCTATATAGAGGTATGAATGTTGAAATATCCATTTTAAGATGTGCACATTTGTTGACTACTTCAATATACTTAGGTCATCAGCATTATTTACTTTTGCCTCTTTATGCCCGATCCGCCGAGATTTTGGTGTGGAACTAGGAAATTAGAAGGATGGAAATTCTAACATGAGCTCTGTCTCTCAGAAACTGCAATGTGATGTAAAGAAAATGCTCTTGGGTCTAGTCCCCTCTTTTTTCTTGCTTCGGGGTATCAAGAAAACTTTCGCTCGGCGTCTCTGTTTCCACCATTTCTTTTCTAAACTCGTCGCAAGAATGGTTATTTGAAAAGATCAAGATGGGAAAATAAACCAAAAAAAAAAAAAAAAAAAAAAACGCACACGTCTATGTAGAGGAGGAAGATAAGGGAGTGAGAGATGAAACACATCAAGTTCCCAGGGAGGCTGTCCCAGGGGTTGCTACCGGATGAGAGACGACATCTGTCCTTCTCGTCTATCTCAAATAGAAATTCTTTCCTTTCGGTGTTATCCACCGTGGGTTCTCTGGTGCGTTGTATTACATGCAGCGATCAAACTCCATTGGGTTTCAAATTACAACTCGTTTACAGGAGGAGCAGAACGCACTTTGTATATCGCCCACTCTTTTATATCAACGATACACTTTGATCGACATTTCTGTTCCTTCAACATAATATAGTAGGTACTCAGGAATTTGATTGTACCTATTTATTACGCCTAGAATGCCAGCTTATATCTTCTCACATACTACATTATGAATATGCCAAAAACTATGAAAATAACAATGTAAGAGTGGTAGAGTAATCGAACTGTAAGAACTGTGCTAAAGCACTTGGAAATATATTTTATTTATTCGCTTACTTTTACTCCAGTAGCTGACTCAATATATGCATTTTTGGAACGTAACATTTCATTTTTCTAATTTCAATCAGTAAATATTCTGATTTTGGTACAATTATTTCTAAAAAAAATATTTTATTTCATCGGATATTTGTCTGAAATAATAAGTAGGAAAATTAATTTATTTATTTATTTAGCTTATACTATAGATATCACATACCAGGGTAGATCCATAAGTTTCCGGCCTAACATTTTCTAGGTATGATAAAGACAAAAACTATATTTTACTTTTCAATATAGTTACCCTTTATTTATACTTCTCACATCTTAGAATTAACATTTGAATCTCCACCCCCCAAAATAGTCAAAAGTCTTGTATGCAAAATGGGCATAAACAGCATCCATCACTTCTTCATCACACTTAAATTTCCTTCCTCGAAGGTCCTTCTTGAGTTTTGAGAACAGGAAGTAGTCACTGGGAGTTAGATCTGGGCTGTACAGTGAATGGGCGATCTCCTTGAAGTCGTGTTTCTTCACAGCTTCCATTGCAACAAGAGTTTTGGGCACATGCGCGTTGTCGTGAAGAAGACGCAAACCATCACTCAGCTTTCCTTGTATTATAGTTTTCAAAATTGTTTGCAAAAATTACATTAACATAGGCTCTTTTGAATTATAGTTATATCCTTCGTTCAAATTAAATATGGTCTTACGTCATTTTGGTTTTGTTACTGATATGATATACTGAAAATAGTGGATTTAAAACATATAGTTGGGTATAACGAAAAAAAGTATTTGAGAATATTTTTTACTTTAAATTTATGTATCTGATAAGTTTCGACAGAATTTCACAAAAGTTTAAAAGTCAATAAAAGATTGTAAACATATTTAAATGTTAACCTATTGGCCAGGAATTCATTTCAACCTGAACTATATTGTAACAATACTTCTCTCCAACTAAAACTCCTGTTTAAGAGTAACTTTCAAGAATGAATGTATAATATTCTTTTGTATCATTCGTGGACCTAGGAATATTTGTAATCATTTAACGAAATTTTGTAGCAATAAAATATTGGATGACATTTATTTCTAGTTCACAGTAAGACAATAAAACAAAATAACAGTATCCGATGTCAAAAAAGTCATGACATATGTCGTTGTGATTTTGTTACTGATGTACTGAAAATGTCTCGAGTGTTAAATTCGCTTCATAATAAATTAATAACCGAAGCCCAATTTAAATTTAACATAGGGTATTTGCTGTCCTTTTGAAAATGTCCAGTGCTGGTACCTATATTCCGACAGGCTACAAGAACCGAATTTAAATATTTAAACAAAAACATCTAATAACCTTCTATCAACTGCGTGGTGTACATTGGAATGGAAATAAGCAGCGGGGGATAAAGTGGAGCGTTGTTGTTGATTTGTTTTATTTACGGACGCTCTTTAACATCTCGGGTCATCAGCCTCCTATTCAATTCTGGGCGTGAAACGGCCGATGAATTTTGCTCAGAGGCCTTTTCCTTCATGCTCGAGGTTCTTTTTCGTGCCGTAAATGTACGACACGGGACCCATGGCTTTACTTTCCTTCCGAATTTTGCCACACTCTGGATTTTTACGCCCAAAAATACCATCGATCCTGGCCGGGTTTCAACCCGCGATCTTGGATTTAGAACGCAAGTACCGTTACCACTACACTACCAGGACCGACAGGTGGAGCTTTGATTAATTATGCCCGACATTGAGGATGCCAATATGGAGCAATGAATGAGCTAATAATTATTATAGGAGTCAAATAATTGGTGTGGAATATTTGGTAGTCTCTCGCGGCTAGATAAATTAGGAATAATTATTAAGATATGTGAGGAGGTGTTGGATCTGACGTCGCTGATTCAAATCTTACGCCTCCGGGGAATAAAATGCAGATCGTTCAAATTGGACCAGCAGTGTTTTTTTTTTTTTTTTTTGAGTAGTGTTTAACGCCCGTTTTTACTACTGAGGCACCACAGGCGGTGGACACTGATGATACATGAAATGAAATGATATATTGGGAAAGGATAATTTTTTTTTAAGGAAGGAAGCGTTCCAGGCCTAAGTTTAGGTACCTCCCCGGCATTTGCCAGTTATGAAGACTGAGGAAAACCTGGAAAAAACCCCAGTCAGGAAGGACGGTCCTGGCGGGATTCGAACCGCAGACCTCCCGCTCACGAGTCCTCCGTGCCTTAACGACCTCGGCCACCCGTGGCGGTACCAGCAGTGTTGATGTTCCCTCTATGTGATTCCCGCTGCCTAGATTCTAGTTGACGAAGATGCCTCAGCTGCTGTAGTCATGTGTTATTATTCCCCGTTCGAAGGGAGGAATAATAACGTTCTCAGGTTGATATGTTGGCTTTATTGACCCTAGATCAATGGGGATGGAGGAGGTGAATTGCTGAAGTAAATGAAGACACATTAGGAATAAGTGGTATACACAGTTTATTAAATATCTTCTCCAAAGTCCCCACCGCCACGAGTGGCCGAGGTCGTTAAGGCGCGGACTCGTTAGGTCTGAGATTCGAAACCCACCAGGACCGTCCTCCCTGACTGAGGTTTTTTCCAGGTTTTCCTCAGTCCTCATAAATGGAGAAAATGTCGGGGAGATACCCTAAACTTAGGCCTGGAACGTTTCCTTCCTAAAATAAAAATATCCTTTCCCAATAAATCATTTCATTTCATGTATCATCAGTGCTCAGCGCCTGTGGTGCCTCAGTGGTAAAAACGGGCATTAAACACCATTCAAATTCTAAAGTCCCTACTTGCCACACCGTTCACCAAGAGAATATAGGTTTAATGAATGTTGATGAAGCATCACTAATCGATTTCTTTTCACCATACTGTTAATCCTTTCTACTTTCATGACGATTCTTAGCACTTCGAACTCATGTTAGAATCGAGTTTTACATGCGTACATATATTTTTACTTGCTAGTTCCCGTGTCTTATCTCTGCCGAAATTACACTTAATCTAACACTGTCAACCTCACACAAAGACACACTTGGAATAACCCGTGTTATCGCCATCAAATTATATTTTAAATTATCGAGATTTACACAAGACTTTACAATGACGCATACACTTGCCTCAAAATCTGAACTTAGAAAATTACTACCGCCTCGGAATCACAATTTTGAAAGATATGGCTTGCCGCCTTGGAGTCAGAACTTAGAATGCCTCTGAAGACACAAAGTCGATTCTTTATGCTCTTTTTAAAACTCAACAGTTAGGCCGTTTCAGATGCCTCCAAACTTTACAGATCGAAGTTTCTAGAACTTCACTTCATATATAGCCCTCTGACTGGCTACTCTGACTTTTTATACATCTTGTCTGTTTCATGCTTTAAACAGATCTTATGTAAGGCATTTGCCTATTCGAGGGCTTTATATCTCTGAGGGTTCCTTCAACCCGCAGCTTGGTTTACTTCTCCCACGAATGCGTAACTTTCACAAAACGACAATTTTTTCCTTGCAAATGCCTTTAACAGAACGGGCAGCTGCATAGCTTTCTTCCTGATACAAAGAAAAACCTTGGCTCTAACCCCTTTCTTTTGTTAGAGGCTTTACAATGGTGTAACTATATGGGGCACGCGCTCTGTTGTGCCTAGCTACAAATACTGAGAAATATACATCAGTACCTGATTATTCACACATTATACGAAAACATACTCATGTTTTACTAGCGATAATTTAACAATAATATTGGTAATAATGAAATTGATATACATAGTAAATACTATATAAATAATGGAGATAATTATAAAAATGGTGATATTAAAGAATCTGACAATTGAGTTTATGATGAGGTGAAGCCGGCAATATCACTCGAACATATTGTAAAAGGGCATACTTAAGTTCTTTGCTCCTCCGACATCAGAAAATATGTGTATATTAATGAAGTATGGTCATATTTTATATATCTAATAGTTAATATTTTTATTCCAGAAGTTAAAATACGAGGGAAAGTCATTAAGTAACAGGAATTTTATTCTGAAGTTTATAGAGTGTATGCACAACGTAAAAACATAATTCGTATCATAGAATCACTCTTTGGCAATATGTTATAGAGGGGTTGGGACCACTGCGCAGTATGCGTCTGAGCATGATCGCTCCAGAGATAGGACAATGAATCTTGACTACAGGTCAATCATTGTTAATAATATTGCTATATAATTTTACATGAAATACGTCTATGCATATATTAATACAATATTGCCTATATTAAATAAATGATGATCTTGGATACAAGAAAGAGTGTCCCAACAACTGCCGATGAACACTTGAACTCTGCTTTTCTGCATCAAATTATAACAGGAGTACCCAATGACTCAAAGAGTGTATAATCGATACAGAAGAAAACCAATGAGATGGTTAAATGTCACAATAGATTTGTTTCTTGAGGTATCTGCCAACTTGTGGACACGTGGCCCAAGTGTATTGGAAAGCAAGCAATTTTACGATAGTTTTCCTTTCTATAAAATCTCTCTTATCCACTCCGTTGAACATTTATGCACGTTAAGGCAGCTCCAACCAAACTATAATTTAGCCTGCGACCACCATGAACAATAGCATTTCCCCACACTTGAGATTATATTTTCGGCCTATAGATTAAAAATTGGCATCAGCTTCTTGCTTTCTGACTCGTCAACTTTACTCCCAGGGCAGAGAGCGTGATATCGCACGCTTGGATGTAGCTTGTAATTTAAACTTCAGGTTTTTCATAAATATACATCAAGCGTGAAACCTCTGATGAAAGCTTCATTCGTACAAATGACAAGAGTCCAGAACTACCGTCTTTACTCCAATGATCTAGCGCCATACCTTCATACGATTCAGAATTAACCCCGAATACAGTAAATAGGCTTAGCGTACTCCCAGTCTCCTTACTTCCTTGGCGCAATTTTTTAATGCCAATAGAAGTTTGAACATCTGCCGGGAAGTGTTGGTGCATGCGAGATACTCACACCATTTGGAAATATTTCTAGAGAAAACCCGACAAAGGTGGTTAATGGCTAATAAAGAGGGGGTTGGAGGGCGGATGTTAGTAAATGCTGCAAGGGGGTTCAAGAGTAAGGGTTTCATTAATGTTTATATATTTGTATTTAAAATTATTAATAGAAAACGTAAATAAATGGAAGTATTTGTATTTTTTTTTTTGTGTATGCATGTAGATTTGTATATATGTAGGTATGTGTGTGTATGCATGTAGATTTGTATGTATGTAGATACGTTTATTTATATATATATATATATGGCCCTTTTGATTGTTATAAGGACAACATTAGCATGAACGGCCGTAAGGCCCATGCGACAGTTGTATTTATTTGAATGTATTCTCACCGCCACGGGTGGCCGAAGTCGTTGAGGCACGGCTCGTGAGCGGGAGGTCTGAGATTCGAATCCCGCCAAGACCGTCCTTCCTGGCTGAGGTTTTTTCCAGGTCTTTCTCAGTCCTCATAAATGGCAAATGCTGGGGAGGTACCCTAAATTTGTACCGGGAACGTTTCCTACCTTAAAGCTAAAAATCCTTTCCCAATATATCATTTCATCTCATGTATCATCAGTGTCCATCGCCTGTGGTACTTCAGTAGTAAAAGCGGGCGTTAAACACAATTATAAAAAAATAAGAATGTATTTTGAAACGTACAATAAAACGTCCATTACTAGTACTTCCATAGCATTGCTTACAGCCTCCCCATGGAGGTGGACCATATCGGCGTACTCTTCACAAGCAATATCCACCTCAGTTTTCTTCTCTAATGCAGCATGGGTGATACCATTTCTCATTTCAATAGAACTTTCAGTCGCCTAAACATAGCCGATGATAGGAATTGAGCCTTTCCTCTGTAGTGAAATAGGCTGGTCTTTAATAAAATGTTTGGACTAATTATGTGTTTTCGGTTTAACTACTAGAGGTTTCTGATATTGACATTAAAGTCACAGAAGAAGGACTAGAAGAAAGGAATACCTTCCTTCTAAGTTGCAACTCATAAACAATTTAATAACATTAAAAATAAAATATTCAACAAAACCTTATGAAGATCTAAAGACTTTCAAACATCTTTTATTGAAACAAAGATATAACGCAGTAGCCAAATTGCTCTTAATTGTCGAGCAGAACATTTCTTCTGGATGAAATTAATCAAGAGCAACTAGTGCTTATTGTTTAAGGATTGAATACCATACTGAACAAAGAATATTAGGAAATGCAGCCAACTTGACAGCCACGAACCAATGAAAAATACTTTGGAAGCTCCTTATTGGGAAGCTAGGGAAAAATTATAAATATCAGCATCCCCAATGGCGACTAACAGCCACCCATTCAATCCTTTTCTAATTTATTTTATGATATATATATATATATATATGAAAAATAAAAATAAAGAAACACTATTAACAATGTAACAAATTAACACTAATAATAAAAGTAGATAAAGATAAAACACTGAGAAAGAGTCGCACTTAAATTGCTATATTTCGAACTACTGCGAGTTCTTCAATGGCAAGAAACTAGACAAGTGAAGGTGATAAAAGTAAATATAGAGCATCGAAGGTAACGTTATGCATGGAAACAGATGAAACTAGAAATGAGAGTGTGGGAAGAAAAAAACTAATATGCAAGATTTAAACCAGATGGTATACGCGCTTCATGTAAAAATATAGCTGCCATTTCTCTATCTCTGAGTAAACTATCACAGCATTGTGTAGGTAAAGCATCAATAAGAGTTAGACTAAAAGCATCATCAAAATCCTTACAGTGAGATAAGGCATGTTGGGCAACCGGCAAGGGAGACTTGGTTTTAACAGAACGTCTATGATTGTTCATGCGTAGCGAAACAACAGTAGAAGTTAAACCAATATAAAATGCTTTGCAAAGCTTACAAGATAACATATATACGACGTTCTTGGAAGAACAGGTAGCAAATGAAGAAATGTTAAATTCCTTGGATAAATTAGGGTTATGGAATGATTTGCACGACATAATTAGTGCACAGGTTTTACATTTAGGACGTTGGCAAGGATACGAGCCAGCAAAGGGACGTGGTAAATTCGGAGAGGATAGGTTACGGCGAAATATACTTTTAAGGTTAGGGGGTTTTCTGAAAGTAAGGCGGGGTACAATTTTAGAAAAATAATTTAAAGATGGATGCATTAACAAAGTACCGTGACATTCTTTCAAAATAGGTCTGATGCTTTCAATTCCAGGCACGTAAGTAGTAACAAGGTTGATGAAGTTCTTGTTAGAGGTTTTAGGTTTGCATTGGAAAGTTTTGTGCGATGGGATTATACGGGATTTTAAAAGAGCGGAAGGATAATTTTGGTTTTGGAACTTTTGAGTTAGGTTTTTAATATACTTGTCAAGAGATGAAAAATTGTTAACAAAGACGATGACCACGGATTGAAAGAGAAAAAGGAATAGATCTTTTGATATGCAATGGATGACAACTATCAAAATGAAGATACTGTTGTAAATTGGTAGGCTTAATGTGCACAGACGTAAGAAAAGAGCCATTGCATAAAGAAATATCAATATCTAGGAAAGTAGCAGCACTGGGAGAGACAGAAGAAGTGAACTTAACTGAAAACTTGGAGTTAAGACTAGTAAGGAACTACTCGAGAGATTTTGA
Organism: Metallyticus violacea; assembly: GCA_030762175.1. Classification (NCBI taxonomy): domain Eukaryota; kingdom Metazoa; phylum Arthropoda; class Insecta; order Mantodea; family Metallyticidae; genus Metallyticus; species Metallyticus violacea. Next base: position 26,428,325 of record CM060843.1, on the reverse strand, counting down.
GCCATGAATCCAAAGCACAAATATATCATCAATATATCTCAGCCATAATAATGGTGCCAAAGGTTCTGACTCTAAGCGAGCCAAAAAAAAGATTGGCATAAGAAGGTGCCATTCTGGTGCCCATCGCAGTATCTCTAATTTGTAGATAATGTTTATTATCAAAACTAAACGCATTGCGAGTGAGGATGAGATAAGCAAGATGACAAATGAAATCTGTGGATGGGATATGAAGAGGTGCTCGAGAGTTCAAGAAAAATTTAACGGCAGCTAATCCTTCATGATGGGGGACGTTAGTATAGAGTGACGTCACATCGATAGTGGCAAGAATGTGCCGTAAGGTCAACTTTCTTAAGTAAACTCAAAAAATGGAAGGAGTCTTTAATATAGGATGGCCTATAAGTAACAAATGACTGCAACAAACAATCTACTAGAGCGGAGATACGTTCAGTAGGGGAATCGAAGCTGGCTACTATTGGGCGGCCTGGACAGTTCTCTTTGTGAATTTTAGGGAGAAAATATATGGTGGGAGTACGAGGGACATGAGGAGTAAATATATATTTATATTTATATATATTTATTTATTTATTTATATATTTACACTGTCTTCATTAGTGGCTTACAATATACGCGCTCTGAGCTAAAAGTGTAAATATGAAATCATATTCATTTACCCATTGCTACGTGACCATGCACAACTCGGCTACACAGTATTTTAACTAGCACATTCAATAATTAATAATTTCATGGTTTTCCGTTTTTAACTCAAATTTAAACTACTGAGTGTTCACAAGTGATTTTTATAACAGCGCGCGCTGTTTTGGACTGTTTCTCGCACCTGTACCCTCTGATAATGTTCAATCCCGTCAAAACAAATTTGGCTACACCTGCTACCTGTTGCAGTCGATGTCAAGGCAACGATTTATGCTCCGAGATGGCAAGTACAGCCAAAATTAAGAATCGGACATTGGGCAGCATCTAGGGCAGGTAGAAATGTCTGTCGGTGATTGCCTGCCCTTCTTCCGTAGTAACTCGGAAGGAGCCGGCAATCATTGTCAATTTGCTAAATATACTTCGCTGAGAATTTGTTTAGCTGGAACGAATTTTTAAATTTTACAAGTACTCATTTACTTGTTTGTTACTTATTTTAGGGTCTGTAGCTACAAAAGTTAAACTTTTTGGGTTGTTCACGTATTACTTTAATTGCTAGTGCATTTAGCTCCCGCTACAACGGTAGGTCCATAAGTTTCCGGCCTCGCCGATAGGATTATCGCCATCACAAAAACCTTATGTTTTGTCATATCTTATCTATTAAGTAAATAATTGCACCTGTAACTTCCGCTTAGTTGTGTTCAGATGTTCAGATATAGTTACATAAAAAAGGATATTTATAGAAGATTGTGACATGTTCCATGTGGAGTTTCGAGCTGTTATTACTTTCTTCACAAAAGGAGGACTTACTCCAATTGAAATTAAACAGCGATTGGTCTGTGTATATGGGGAAGCATCCCGCTCATAAAAGAATGTGGCAAAAATTTTTGGAATTGATCGAGAAAGCATTGAAGGAGAAGAGCGTGCAGGCCGGCCCTTGGAGGTGCTCACTCCTTCAAACGGCGCTCTTGTGGAGGAGAAATTATGGGAGACCGGCTGCTCAATGTTATAGAAATAGCATCAAGATTGGGCCTTTCTAAAACAGCAGTCCTTCGAATTATTCATGAACATTTAAACACGAATAAGGTTAGTGCAAGGTGGGCTTGGACGTCTTTCCTCAAACCAACAGCAGCAACGAGTGATCTGTTGTCAGGAATTTTTGGAGCTCTGCCGTGGCAACGAGAGAGAGAAAAGTTCTGCAAACCATTGTTGCAGGAGATAAAATAAGGCCCTCTATTATGATCCCTTGTCCATAAAAAGAATCAATGCAGAGGTGTAAATCTGGCGAACCACATCCTCTAAAGGCCAAGGTGTCTCAGTCAACCAAGAAGATCATGCCCACAATCTTTTGGGACTGTGAAGGAATACTCTTCATTGACTTCATTGAATTGACTGCTGGCTTACTGCACAGACTACGTGCTTCCATCAGAGAAAAGGCGAGGAAAGCTGAGTGATAGTGTGCGTCTTCTTCACGACAACGCGCCTGTGGACTGCTGGAAGCTGTGAAGAAATATGGCTTCCAGGAAATCGATCATGCACCCTGCAGCCCAGATATAGCTCCCAGTGACTATTTCCTCTTCTCAAACTTCAAGAAGGGAAAGGAAATTTAAGTATGACGAAGAAGTGAAGGATGCTGTTTATGCACATTTTGCAAGCATTCCTTCTTACTTTGGGGGGAGGGATTGAAATGTTAATTGAAATATGTGAGAAGTGTATTGTAATAAATGGTAACGTTATTGAAAAGTGAAATATAGATTTTGTCATTATCATGCCTAGAAAATGTTAGGCTGGAAACTTATGGACCTACCCTTGTTGTGGTACTACTGTTTGTAGCTTCGGTTTTCTATGGTGCCATTCCGGTGCATTATTGCAATTGCATAAAATGATGTATAAATAGCGAGGCTTGTGTAAGTACGCCAATGTATATTTTTAAGCATTAATTTCTTCTGCTGTGTAATAGGCAGTCTAAGACATCTCCCTCCCTCTCTCCCTCTCTCTCTCTCTCTCTCTCTCTCTCTCTCACACACACTGCGTTTTATTTATTTTTTTTTTTTAATGATGAAGCGTCTACGTCGCTCTTTTAAACAGGAGATATACATATTGTACTGTGTTTCTCTTAGCATTACAGTATGTCAATAGTACTACAGTTTTTTGGTATCCCTCATTAACCGATTAGCACAAAAGCGTTGCTTAAAGTAATAACGACACTTTTATACTATGGCCACAAGGACATAATAAATTACAGCTCTTCTTTGAACATATAAATACTCCATACATCAAATTTACTATGGAAAAGGAAAGTAATGGCCCATTTCCCTTTTTAGATGTCTTAGTTTGGAGAAAAGCATCGGGAGCTCTTGGTCATCAAAGTCGGTTCTGGTGGTGTAGTGGTAACCATACTTGTCTTCTAAACCCAAGATCGCGGGTTCAAACTCGGCCAGTATCGATGGATTTTTTCGGGCGTAAAACTCGTAAGTATGGCTTCCTTCGGAAGGGAAGTAAAGCCATGGGTCTCATGTCGTACATTTACGGCACGATAAAGAACCTCAAGCCTGAAAGAAGGGGCCTCTGAGCAAAATTTGTCGGCCGTTTCACGCTCTGAATAGAATGGGACGCTGATGATCTGAGATGTTAAAGAGCATCGTTATGTAAACGAATCATTGGTCATCAAGTTTATAGAAAAAACACACATACGGAAAGATAACGCTAGATCGAATCATCGTCCTGCACAAAAAAGAACCGTTATCAAGATTTTAGTGCACAGAGCTAATACCATCACAGAACCGGAATATCTTAAGCACGAATTATATCATCTCCGCGATGTTTTCAAAGCCAATGGATATAGCAACAAAGATGTTGACAGAGCCATTCGCCCTAAGAAAACTGCAGCATCTAACATCTATTCAAACAAAAAACTCAAGGCTGTTCTGACGTACATAGAAGACGTTACTGTGCGAATACCACGTATGTTAAAGAAAAAGGTATACAATCTATCTTCACACCAACTGTTAAATTAGGGCAAATGCTTAATAATGCAAAAAGTCTAGGCATCCCCTTGACACTACGAGAATTTATAAAATACCACGTGAATGTGCCAAAGTCTACATAGGCATGACCGGAAGATCGATTAAAAACGACTGGAGGAACATCCGCGACATCTGCGCCTTAATCAACCTGTACGATCTGCAATAGCAGAACAAGCAATAAATGAATGCCATTGTATATACTTTAATAAAACAGCAGTGGTTGCAAAAACACAAGGCTTTTTCAATCTAGTTAGGAGGGAAGCATTGGAAATACAATAGCATCCAAACATCTTAGATAGAGATGGCGCATATCATCTAAGTAGCACATGGAAACCGGTTCTTAAAAACAAACAACTACCACCCCTCCTTCCTCCCCCCACCACTTCCACCGCACACATATCGATCGTCCTCTACAGCCAGACAGAGAGGGATCAATACTGTCGTCTTGTTAACAGTTAGGTGTTGTTCATCGTCCACTGAAGATGCCAACCGAAGTAGTTGGTGAAAGCTATGGTAGTAATTTAAACCATGGACTACGGCAAAATAGTCCGGGAGAGTTTAACTGTTTTTACTATGACACCGGCCGTGAAAACCTAAGAAGGACTATAAAGTAATAACTTATCTTTATATCTATGTGTGTGTAGTGTGGTTTACATATTTAAAGAAACTCAGGAAATGTTTGCCTTCATTAGCACTAAAAGAGCTATGACGCATCGGAGTTCATGCAACACATATCGTGAACTATGTGAGGTTACCTCTCAGATTAAAGCTTGCTATATCATGATTTGAGCAATTGCAACATCATTGGTATATTACAGAGATAACAGAGACATTCTTTAATTTGTTCGTTTACACAGCTCGCTATTCCAGATTGTAACTTAATTATGCATACTTTGGCACAAATAAAAACTTAAATAATTGCAATCAATATAAAGTTAAATTTTAAATGAAAATAATAAGCAAACTGTAACGGATTTTCGTGGTAGCTGAAAGCAACATAGCTACTGTAATTATAATAGTTTTAGTAACTGCGCTCATGACATTGTGTACATCAGATATAATTATGTGTAGTGCTCCCATCAGGAACTTAGCCTCACAGTTTATCCATTTGCTCTTAACTGCACCACTTATGGCGTGCATTTCACTTAATGTACAAAACAAGCTATTGCACTTTCGCACTACTTATTAATCCATTTTTTCTAATGTGCAACCAAGCACACACAATGGAGAACGATATACGAAATGACGTCAACGTGCTCATTTTTAATACCCAAAAAGGACAATTTACTTTTGTGAGATACCCGCAGCGCTCTTCAACTTAATGCGCCACTTTTTTTTGGGAAGGGGAGGCGCCAGAAGCAAAATGCTGTCTGTCGGCTGCGCAGATCACATTTCATTTCGAGGAAACACTTTCTTCTATTCTTCTTTGTCTGAGCACGCAGCACAAAAAAACGGAGTAATTTATTAAAGTATAATATTCATCTTTTTACAACATGAAGGTGAATAAAAACTAGCTCCAGGGTTATGTGTTCTTTTCAACCGCAGATAAATTACAAAGCCTCCTCTTTTATCTCGTGGAGTAGAAAGTCTGTGAAAAGCTGCAGACGGGATTGTTTTTCCGGAAGTGTATCTGCTTATGCAACACTAGAAAAAGTGTAACGTAAAATCGTAATGATAGTAATAGTATAAGTAAATTAGGTGCTAATTTTTTTCACAATTTGTACCTAAACAACATGAAATATCTGAAAATCACTTGGTAACCGAACGTTTAACAGAAACGTCAAACTAAATATCGATAGAAGTATCGTTTCATAAAAAATATTAAACTTATTTCCACTTTGCAACAATTTTTTCATTGTACGCACAAACCAGCTGCATGCAATTTACATAGGGAAAACCAGATATAACATATAAGCAATAAATTTTTAGAAATAAAAAATGTACTCTCCTGAATTTTACATGCACCACAATCCTGATTACATTCCAAGTACCTCTATGTACTTCATCTATAATACTGATAGTTCAAATGAAGGAAATGTTTCTATGTTTATTTTTATTTTGTTTATTTACGCATTTTAGCATCTCAGGGCACAACTTCCCATTCAATTCAAACAGTCGATAAATTTTGCTCAGAAGTATCTTCTTTCAGGATTGAGGTTCTTTTTCGTGCTTTAAATTTACAACACGGGACCCATGGCTTTACTTCCCTTCCGATGGAAGCCATACTTAGGAGTTTTACGCTCGCAAAAATCCATCGATCTTGACAGGGCATGAATCCGCGATCTTGGGTTTAGGAGGCAAGTATGGTTACCGCTACACCACCAGGATCGACTACTATGTTTATCACTAGAGCAAATTTATTATTTACTTTTTCACATATGTGACCAATGAAATGAAGCAAACTTTTCATTTTTGATCAACCACAGTCCTATATCGTAGTGAAATTATCGTAAAGTTTTACCAAATCTCTGCGAGAAGCATGTTTGTCTTCTGATCCCTCCCTCCATAATTCCTGAGCACGCGTCACTGACCAATTTAGCTAGCAGGCGGTAGTAAGGTATTGATAGCAACAAAGCTATCGACAATGAAAGCAAAATGGAAAGTTCTTCAAAGCGATTTGGTGATGCATATACATTTTAATAAACACGTTCAAAAATATAAAATGCTATTTCTGTTTTGATTTTCTCAGTTGGTATTCGTAAATGATTCGTGGCGACTTTCGTCTATTTCAATCTCACGGTTTCTGAAAAAATAGGTAGATAGCGTAAGTATGAAAATTTATACAACTGTTAATGTCCTTTGCGCGAATTCGAAATGCTTGTTACTTTCATTTTTGTTCTATTTAATTCTCTATTGATTAGTCTGTTGCAAGATGGCTTGAAAAGGTTAAGTATTTATTATATAAGTACAAATAATTACAATTTTGTAAACCAAATTTATGGGGAATTACACTAAACCCTTATTTTATTCGTGAAATAGTCCTAATAAATATCACTTGAAGGTCTGATCTTTCCAGATAAATTTACTCTCTGTGTTCTGAATTTATCGTAATCTCAGACTCTGTTACGTGGTAATATTTGCATGTAATAATTATCGAATAGTTCCCTTTGAATTGACGTTAGATAATTGGGAAATGGAACCAACGCAAGCCTTAAAAATGATTATTAAATAAAGAAATAGAACAAGGGACAGAAATGTGAGTGATAAACAGGTAAATTTGGTTTTATAAGTTATTCATTGCTGCTAACTGTTTCCCTCCAATTCTACGCGGCATTATTGGTGTCCATTGTTAAGATAGTTAATTGTAGTTATTGCTTTCATTGGTTGTACTAGAATTTAAGTAATTTTCTTGTATTTCTAGCTGTTTTAACATTTTATTTAGCAATAGTATTTTATACATAAAGAATATCAGACCTAAGAAGAGAAGTAATGTCACAAACCTACATTAACTTGGTAATATGACTCGGAGACAGATACCAGCTAATGTAAAATTTGGTGTTGTTAATATAATTAGAAGAAAAAGGACGATATGGCCGAAAACGAAAAAGTCTACAAAAGAAGATAGTTTGGGGCATTTTGCATCCACAGGCACTAAATGTTTAATTTCTATTGACGAAATGAAGAACTGCAGCAAGTACACCCCAGCCCCCCCGGAACTGAAGATTGGCAGAGGAAATGAACATAAAAAGGCGATTCCAGCAAGAACTTGCCCCATGTCATACATCGAATAATTGGAAATTCACCGGATCTCAACTCTATAGAGTCTTTGGGTCATTGTCAAGAAACGGACGAGGAAATTGGACTACGCCAGTAACGAAAAGATGATTTGTTCTGTGATAAAAGTGTGGTTTCATTACCCATAAATAAGTGAAACAGGTAAGAAACTCATTGACTCTATTTCCAAACGAGTTAAAGCATTAATTAAGGCCAAGGGTGAGCACAATAAATACTAAAAACACTAATAATTAAAAAGTAATATTTAAATTTTGTGTAATAATTAAAAATTAATCTTTAACATTAATTTGCACAAGGGTATTTATTTCAAAATTGATAACTATAGGAATTAATCACAAGGACCTGCGAGAATCTCTAATATGGATAAAATTCGAAATCAAGTAATTGGTGATAAAACGAATGCACAAAATTGGCAAAAATCAAAGCAATTACACTGGTATAGTGATGAAAAGGATGCCTAACGCGCGATTGCCACAGAAATTGAAGATCAGCTGCGGAAAGACAGGCAGACTAGTATATATTTGAAAATATAATATAATACTTATTTAGGAATAAGAATATAGATGAGGATCTTTGGATAGAGAAGTTAAATATAGGAAGGCAGATTGTAATTTTATTTCCTTCCGGAAGGTGTGTAAACATTGTAAAACCCAATAAAAATATTTCTGATAATAATCATAATAGTAAAGCTGAGGAATTCTTGCAAAGAAAATTTGATCAATATTTTCATCACTACCAATTCAACTGTATCTACTTAGGAATCTCTCATTCATTACTCTTGGACCGCCACGGGTAGCCGAGGTCGTTAAGGCACGGACTCGTGAGCGGGAGGTCTGCGGTTCGAATCCCGCCAGGACGGTCCTCCCTGACTGGGGTTTTTTCCAGGTTTTCCTCAGTCTTCATAACTGGCAAATACTGGGGAGGTACCTAAACTTAGGCCTGGAACGCTTCCTTCCTTAAAAAAAAAATATATATCCTTTCCCAATTTATCATTTCATCTCATGTATCATCAGTGTCCACCGCCTGTGGTGCCTCAGTAGTGAAAACGGGCGTTAAACACTACTCAAAAAAAAAAAATTACTCTTGGTCTTTGCGCCATCTTTCATTCACAGGCAGTTCTCAATGTTATAAAATAGCACAGTGTAGTCATAAAGCAGTTTTAAGAATGTTCTTTTGACCGGAACTTATCGGCCTGATACAATACTACACTGTGTATTAAATACACATGCGCGCAAAACTCATATACCTTAACATTTTCTCCCACAGACTTTATTTTTGAGTAATGGAGTTACTTTATATGGTGTGATTGTTCTATGTATGGTTCTTTATTATGATTTGTGGGGTGATAAAGAGAATGGAATGTCTCGTGATCTTCATTGTTCAACTCACTTGCTCATTGGCAATGAACGGTTGAAAACGTTGACTCCAATGTTGAGGATGTATTCCAAAACTCGTGAACTTTCTAATACGAACATGCAAGTTGCCCTTCGGAAGGGCTCAGTGAGGCTATTTCGACAGGAAGAGTCTATTTTGCTGGGAAAGCAAGACGTTAGATCGGGTATTGTGAAAGACCAAAGCAGAAGTAAAAGAAAAATTAAGTGCTGAATTCCATTCTCAACAAGCAGCTGACTTTAGGCGCCACGGTCGACTATGTTCAAACAGATCGTAAAGAAATTCTCTTGAGGTCATTTTGATCACCCTTGATGAACAGATGCAAAAATATGAACTGGCTTCTTGAAGCATATCTGGAAACATTCCCATTGGTTATATCAAGACCAAAAGATATTCAGATCCGCAGCACACGAAGGAGAACATTTTGTTATTGGAGCAAGGTAAATTCTCACTTCACTGAACATATTGAGCATAACCCATTGCGTGTGACGATATCGGCAGGTATGACATCACATCACCTGTTCAGAACATACTTTTTGGACGGATGGATGAATGAATGGATGGATGGAAGGATGACATAAGCTGACCACTTAACTAACTTCACAACTGGAAAGCGGGGATCTAATGGAAGGGATGTGGGCACGGTAGGAGGGATCTCCAGTCCACTTTGCCCTTTTGAGAGAGACCTGTAAAGTAAGAAGGTCCCTGAGCGCTGCGGTTCCCCAACATCTCCACCACATCTTCCATGATCTCTAAGCAGCCCCGACTTAAAGACCCCAGAAAACTCTCGTGGGGAATTATCAAACGGTAGCTCGCATTAGCGTTGCAACAAAGGGTGAACTGCAAAATGCATGATGGGAGACCTTCACTCGGCCACGCCTGAAATGCTGAAAATGTCAAACGACCATGGAAACAAAAAATGTAGGCAAATACTAACTTCTTGCATCACTAACCATGTGAGTCAATTATTTTATATTAAATTATAAAGTGTCCAGAACTTTAAATCATAAACGTGCCAGTCTGAATAACTACATATTTAATACAAGTAAAATTTAGACAAAACAAGTTAACTTAGAACTTTAGGTACAAGTGCAGTACCAGTGTTGATTATACTGAAGGTTTGAAATCCTCATATCAGCTACCTCTCACTTTAAAATGTCAAATGGCACCCCTAATTATGAAATGTACTTTTAAATAGGATTCAATTTTTGCACACTTTTTGTTTTATATCGTTATCTGAAAACCTGAACTATTATTATCGTTGTTTGAATTTCGACAGAATTAAACTACAAAAACCACTGATCATTAATAGTTGTGTTTGGGCAATAAATTGTATCATAACGGCGTATACACTACAGGAGAGAACAGAAAGTAAACAAAATATTCAGTAGTTCCGATATAGTCTTTATTATTGAATTATTAACTAATTTTTCTCTTCATTTTTCAACTAATTAACAGTTTTTATTGTATCCAAATTCAAACAATATTAACAATAGTCTGGGTTGCCACACTAGGACATAGAGAAAAGATATGATAATTCATTTTACCTTTAAATCAAGAGGTAAGGATAACATTTGAAATTTCAAAATAGGGAGGCTGCGGTGTGGGGTGAAACCTGCGTTTTAATTCATATTTGTGTAAACGTTTCCTCTGTATCTAAATTGAGGTGTTTTCTGCCTCAATAAAAGCTATTTTAAATAGGTCTTTATTCACAAAGAAAGTTTTGAAATGAAAGTCCTATATTATAAAGGTATGCGTACTTTTGAGACAAGGTAGTACATATTGTGGTACTCGCATTCTTTCCAAGTTCATTATGCTAAAATTATTGTACAGAACTAGGCTTTTGTCAACAGAAATATAAATTTGAATTGTTTAGTAACAATTAGGATAGGAGAAAATAACAAGGGAGGTACATATTTAAAACAACAGAGGAAAAGATTTTACAAGAAGGTACAGGATAACCAATCTTTAATCTTACTGAAAGTATAACAAAAGGGAAGGTGGGATTTTACTATGTATGTATGTAATAGCCGGAAGATATAAACAAAGTATCAGTTACCTTGAACTTCTCTCTCCATGAATTATAAAGAGAAAATAGTTTTGTTAGGTATCCTGAGGCATTATTTATGAGCTGCCACCTCCATATTTAATTATATTGATAAATAATTTTATGTAACTTCGTTATAGCCATGTATAATGTCATTTTCCTGTACAAGTGTTGAATGTTGTGTCTAAAATGTTATTTTCTTGCCAGGGCGCAGAAAGCTACTCATAGACATAAAATCTGACCTGGGAATGTCTGTAGTCTTTTGTAACCATTTGTAAAGAATCCTGGAGCCAGATGTTTACTGTTATTCTGTTAGAAAATTTCTTAAGCGGGGTAGGTACCATAAAACATTTGGCGACTATAGGGGTGAAAGACAGGCCTTTAACCTCTTCAAGGGAAAAAGCCATCCCTACAGGAAAAAGTCTCATGGGCCATGGTTATTTAGTTTGTAACTTTCGAGTCCCGCAGTCCGTTTGGCAAGAGGGGGCAAGCAGTGGAAGAGCTTTCTCAGTTCCGATCAAGTAGTGGAAAGCGATAGTTTGTATTGCCAGAATTAAGTGGACGACCTTTATTAGTAAAGTGCATTAGTGCAATAGTTTATGTACAATAGTGTAAGAACAAAAAATTGTGTTTCATCTTCCATAACGGAAAATATTATTAACCCCGAAGACTCCTTTCCCTATGGTCACGGGACCATAAAAGTATCCAGCAGCAGACTCTCAACAGCTGTGGCAAAACTGTAAGACAGCGGTAACCATCGCCGGAGAGGAAGAAAGAATTATTTACCCCTGAGATTTGATCCAATACTTTACAATTCAAATTTTCTTTTTTCAAATTCTTCCCTCCACTCTACATTCAATTTCATTAATCCCCCCCCCCCATTCCTCATATTTAATACCGCTGGCATCCTATGCTGGTGCAGCAAGCGCAATGAAGAGCCTTATTCGTGTAGAAAGTAATATAAAAGTTTTGCACAGTTGATTTAGTATTTAAATATATTACTTTACTAATATCATATTATATATAATACAAAAGCATTAAGCAACATTAGTTCAAGTATACGATATAGAAGGAATTTCAAATCAATCAACATTATTTTGCCTGTGCTGAAGTAAAATATTTTGATGACAGATTTGTATAACATATAACCGTTATAAATATATATTCAAAAGAAAATCACTTACCCATTTATCTTATATTACTTAAATAGTACAACTTTTCTGAAGCATAACAAAGAGATATCATAATTCTGAAATTGTTTTTAAGAACGTAATACTAGGTTCTAAATTTGTTCAAATTATTAAAAAAGCATTTAAAATTATTCTGCATGGTGAAATCATATGCAACAATATCTATAAATATAAAGAAATATTATATTTTTAGTGTTATAACTGCAACAAAAATTTCAAATAAAATTATTACAGCAAAAGTAACAGTAATAATAATATATTCAAAATGCAAGATCTTTAAAACTAGGTCCAGCTACCATTTCAGTCCTTATGTGTCATTTGATGTCTTGAAACTGAATATATTAGATCCTCAACATATTCTGAACCTTTTCGAAAGTATTTCTAAACTCGTCTACAGCGCTACATTTGGTCTGTTCTTTTTATCTCAGGACCAGGCTCCTACTATTAACCATCTGAGTTCAGAATGCTGTATTATATTCAAATCAGACGATTTAAGAGGGCAATCCAGAACTTTGATGTCAGGATATCGAGAAAAGACATTTCGAATGTGACCAGCTCCGCTGTTGTCTTGCACCATTAATAACTGGAACTTACTCGACGAGGAAAAAATCATCTCTGATGCTCGGAAGAACTGCATCACTTAACATTCCTTCATACTCTGCTGCTACACCCGGGTGAGTTGCTGTTTGTATGAACTCTTCAGGTTCAGAACCAGTGATCTTCTATCCCAATACAGCATAAGTGAATGCCCCAACTGCACAATTCTGGCCACCAGACGCGAGCTGCTTACATGAATGGGACAAAAATAATTTTCATCTAATAAAACTGTCATAGTTGCTGCGATGCAAATCGCATTCGGAGTTCCCGATGGAAACTGTTGTGTTTCTTCGGCACTCTTCGATAGCGAAGCGCTATGGAGTCGACGTCTTAAGGTCCTCCTGCTGGCAGAGATTTCATATTCACAGTTACGCTGCTGACAGTATGGAAACTCTTGAGGCCCTAAACACTCATTAATAGCAGTTGTTCAACAATATTGTTTTAATAAGGTCATTTTCACATGTTTGTATATTACGCAAGGTTATAATGCTCAACATAAAGCCACAAACATTTAATGGTAATAGTTATTTAGTTATGTTAATTTAAGAAGTTCATTTATATATGTTATTACGTAAGATAAAGGCTATAATATTCGATTTAAAGCTTCAAACATTCATTGATAATGTGTTCGTAATCATATAAATTTAATAAATTCATTTGTACATATTTTATTAGGTAATGACTTTAATTTTAAATTCAAATAACAAATATTCGTTGGTATTTCGTTTTAAATCGTATACACTGATTTGTATAGATTTCATAACAGATAAGTGCTATTACAATGTATGTCTTAATGATTGTTTGTTGGCCTTAATGAAAATGTTAAATAAGTAAATTGTAACGATTCAAAGGAACATATACATAACCAAGAATGTGAAAAGATTAAAATTACAGATAAGAAATAAGAAAATGATAATATTAAGTGAATTAAACAATGGCAAGCGTAACCACATTAATGTGTACCGAGAATGATACATGACACTTCTTTATTGCGACTAAATAGAAATTAACGAATTTCATTCGCTTAGTATGAGTGTGTTAAAAATATAATGCAATGTAATGAATAGTGTTATAACAAGCCTATTGTATTGAGTGGCGGTTTGTATCTCAAAAGTTGTTTGTTATGCGTTATCACACACTTTCACCCCAAAACCATCAATCGGAAAAGGGCACCTGCATTATCAAACCTTGAACTAGTCGAGTGGTGTTAATCACTCAACATCTACGGCGACAAATGTCAACGACGTCGCTACAAATTTGGCCCCCCAATGTGCCGGCATCTACATCGACGGCGACACAGTTAATACCGCTACAAACTGCGGCATTTATTTCGGGGATTGTCTTATTACCCCTCTATTTCGCCTTCGAGGGTTCCCTAGAGCTCCTTCACCGCCTACCCATGCGTCAGTCCATCTCCCCACGATTCCCACTAGTTTTGCTGTGAACGAGGAAGAGTGTGCAACGTGTTTAATACCTGCCCTCCTCCATGGACCTTTGTTTACCTCTTCCCAATATCATAGTCCCCGCCCGTACAGATGGGCAAATCGTGGTGATAAATACAACTTTTTTCCACGTCCTTTCTTATTTTATAATGATTGATAAAGCACGCTTATTCTGAAACTGTACTTAACGTCCACCTCCACAAAAATATAAACATAATACAATATGTCTCTTACAAGCATAATCGTAATGTATTATGTACTGTAGTTAGTGATGCAGATACCTTGTACGCACGTGTATATAATTCGGTATAACTGTTACCTGTAAATTGTATGTTAATAAAAGAGAAAGTTTCTGGTGTTAACAGCTACGGTAGCTTGGAGCCCGAGAGGGCCATATAACGTCTGTACATTAGAAAGAATGAACGCAAGGGTGGAGGGTGACGCCACTTTTTAAAAAGAATTTTAAATTCACTAAAGGGCTCTGACCCCGACCGATAGTTGTACAGTTTTAAACTGGCTAATGTCGACAAAAACTTTAGACTTTCAAATAACAACGAATAGTATGTACGGCAGTTGAACTTTAACCAGCCAATGATAGATATACGTTTCAAAAGTTTAAAGAAAGGCGCGAGGCTTGCGAGTGTCTTTTGGAGTCTCCTAGCCAACGATTTCTTTTATCTAAGTATAATATAAAAGGATATTTAATATATAATATATGTGCATTCAGATCGCATTTGCAACTTTCTCAGTTTCAAGTTCTAAACGCCAGAGACGGAGTAATGAAATCTACACGCGGCAAGATACACGCAATTTTTTGCCAGTTTAAGCTTTGCATGTGGCGAGACGCAGTTATACCGCGACAGAGGTAGTAAGCAGTTCGCAGAAGCGGAAGTCCGAGTTTCTGAGGCATGCAGTTAGAAGAACTGCACGCATTTTGCTGAAGCAGGGCTCATTTTCAATTTCAATTTCACGCGCCGCGACCCTCGTCTATAAGTTTCACACGGGCAAGTAAAGTTGTATCGGCGTAACTAAGTTCATCGTAAGCAAAACACCAGAGGACGCGAAATATTTTAGGCATAATAAAGTACCTATATATAATGTTGCACTGCATGCTCATTTACACCATTGAAATTCTCTATCAATCCCGTTGAGTACGAGTCAGCAAAATAGCCGAATTCGCCCTGTCATTGAAGCGTGGGTAACAACACCGGAGCGACCGATAATCAATGTACAAAACCATTTCAAATTTTGGCTAACCAACGTGAGGTCATAAATGACGACGATAACACACTCAACACTCAACTAAACCGCTTCAAAATTTGGCACCAAACTTGGCTGGCATACTAAACAGCTTCAGTACTTAGGAAAATATGTACTCAGAATATTCAGTTAGTCAAAAGTTTGATAATAAAAATCCATTTCAACTGAGGACGTTAGAAAAACAAAATTATTGTAACAACGAAGGCCAACAATGTACCACGCGCAATTTGAACTAGATTATATTTGAAATAACATGTCCTCACGACTGTAGAAATCACTACATAACGAAATTTTACATGAAAATGTGATTGTACAATTACATTGTTAAAAATAGCATTATTAAATGTATTTTTATATTTCAAGATGCTATGGAGCAAACATGCTTTTTTTTTTGATTTGTTTATTTACTGACGCTCGTTAACATCTCAGGCCATCAGCCTCCCATTCAATTCAGGGCGTGAAATGGCCGACAAAATTTGCTCAGAGGCCTCTTCTTTTAGGCTTGAGGTTCTTTTTCGTGCCGTAAATGTACGACTCGGGACCCACGGCTTTACTTGACTTCCGAAGGAAGCCATACTTAGTATTTTTACGCCCGACAATCCATCGATCCTGGCCGGTTTTGAACCCACGATCTTGGGTTTAGAAGGCAAGTATGGTTACCATTACACCACCAGGACCGACGACAAACATGGTGTTTCCATGTTTGTTTCCTTCATTTGCATAAGAACAAACAAATGTTGAAGGCTTGGTAAGAAATCATTAAAGAGCTGTTATTATTGATTTAGTTTATTTACGGATGCTTTATAACCTCTCAGGGCATCAGCGTCCATTCATTTCAGGACGTGAAACAGCCGATCATTTTTGCTCAGAGGCCTCTTCTATCAGGCTTAAGGTTGTTTTACATGCCGTAAATCTACGATACGGGTCCCACGGCTTTACTTTTCTTCTGAAGGAAGCCATATTTAGGATTTTACCCCAAAAAATGCAACCGACGATCTTGGATTTAGAAGGCAATCGTGGTTACCACTACATCACCATGATCGAATTAAAAAAACTGGAACAGGGACGGCCAAACCGAACCAAATCCGAGTTATAATAGCAGCGAAGAATCGCAGTATATTATCAATCGATGGCGTCATGTTATGATGAAATCCTGTCCGCCACTTAGAAATGAAATCGTCGATTTTACTCGGAGTTAGTAACGAGCTAGAAACACTCTAAGTATGCTCATGGAGAAAGAATGGGCGTGAACACACAAGAAGCGAAACAAAAATGAACAATGAATTCCGCCTAGAGATTTAAGCCAACGAAGCAAATTGTGTAGCATTCCACAAAGTTGAGTGCGAAGAAGGTTAACCAGTTGCTCACATTAGAGTGCCTGCAATTTCTACTCAATCAAAAAGAATGAAAGATTTTGGTCAAAGAGATAAAAGAATTGAAATTAATTCAGAATATGAATCTATAGCACATATGCCTATCTTGAGCATGAATAATAAAAGAATAAGTGAATGTATTTAAAATGATAAAACCAATTTTGTCCTATGTGTATAAGTTAATAGAGGTGGTGGTGATAATAATAAATTGATCTGCGCAAGCATTAGAGTTTATCCCTCTGCGCTACTAATAAATAAATTAATTTGTCATTTATAATAATAATAATAATAATAATAACAATAACAATATTAATAGTACCTACGCAGCCTCCTGCTGGTATTTAGTTGTAATCTATGACAACGATTAATATAAATTCCTCTTTATATTTCATTCATGTAAATATGTAAGTGATAAATAATGTAAAACTATTAACAACGCAACTAAATAACAGTAACTAGTAAAGCAGAAAAGGATAAAACACTTAGAAAAAGTCACAGATTAGTAATCACTATATTTCGAACTGCTTGAACTCTTTTATGCCAAGAAGACATGCCTTTTTCTAAGCGTTTTATCGTTTCTGCTTATATATATAATATGGTAAATAATAATTTATATATCGGAAGAAAGCGCCTGTTTGAGAAAGAAGATTCTGAGTCCCCATATTCTAATCTCGAGTTGCCTCCTTAAGCGAGGTGTAACAAACAGCAGTGAAAAATAATATAGAAACACATTTCGATTATCTTCAATTAGTTTTCATGATGCACCCTTTCGTCAAAGTACTTGATACAGCACGTGCATCTTGGGTCTCATTCCCTGCCTTATCGAGCATCTGAAACGAACGCGGTATGTGCCGAGCGTTAGTCATAAACCTGTTCTGTTAACTAACCGAGACACAGCTGGCGGCTTTCGTGAGTACTTAAAACTTCGCTTTCAGAAACGTGTACAAAATCTTACGCTTAATATGCCAGTCTTCCTCTTCTATACATATTATGATTTACACAATTAATTTCAGCCAGTGTAATGTTTCTGATTGCATTACTAATGTTTTCATTTACATTCCGAAATCCCCAATTTGCTGTTCGTTTTATTGGCGAGCGTTATGCCAATTTCGTCTGGTATTGCCTCTGTTAAAATGTTTTCGATAGTAATTTTTATTTTGCAAATTATTAGATTAAAATTGTGGTCATTTCGTAAACTGAATTTCCGAAAGGAACAATTGACAAGGGATTCTGAATAAATGTTGCTAGCACACGATGAACTAATAGGTATTTAACTTAAGGTACAAAAATACGTGTTGTTTCTATAGTCAAATGTCTAAAATTAGCATCACGATATACGCCCTGATACCGGCAGGAATCAGGTTAAAAAAACTATGTCCAAAGATACGACAAAGAGAAGAAGTGGAGTTCAAATACGAGCGTTGGCGCCTGCAGTACGCCCAGTAGCCGGGAGCTAAAACACTGCGTACAAGGTTTATAACTAAAGCCCGATATAATTATGGTTGCAGTATGTAACAAGGATATTTTATGATAAGGAATGTTTTATATAGCGCTTGACTCCCAAAATGGAGATTTATTTGCTCTCGTTTCAATTTGCATTTTTATTTATTTATTTATTATTTTTTTTTTCATAATTCATGCTGATTAGAAAATTTGTTATCCTATGCTCAAGCTATGCGTTTATTTCATTATATGACGTTGAAATACACATTTTATTTTTACAATTAAGCAAAAATTGATCGCTTACTGGCTATTTAATAAGGTATTAACCTCTAAAAAATTAGTACGCAGGCTTTTACGGCAGAATTCGTAAATGTTAACATATTTGCATTATAAAGTCGTATCCAAAAATTTGAACAATTTGAAATGCTTTATCTTGGTTTTAAACTGAGATCTTAATATTTATTGAAATTTAATTCCCGGTTTAAAATTTTACTTGAATATGTCGACATTAGAAATTTGTATTCCAATGTTTTATTTTATTTCTTTATTTATTGTGGATAGCTAAAATAAAATCTGAAATTAATCGCTATGTACATATACAATTTGAAAACATTGCATGTGCCTTGCACTTTATATTTCACTGTATAATCTATGTTGTCGGTCCTGTCGGAGTGGTGATAACTATTTGCCTCCTAAACCCAAGATCGCGGGTTCAAACCCGGCCAGGATCGATGGATTTTTTCGCACACAAAAATCCTAAGTATGACTTCCTTCAGAAGGGAAATCAAGCCGTGGGTCCCGTATCGTACATTTACAGCATGACAAACAACCTAAAGCCTGAAAGAAGAGGCCTCAGCAAAATTTGTCGGCCAGTTCACTCCATAATATGAATAGGACGTTGATGATCTAAAATACTAAAGAGCATTCGTAAATAAACCGAACCAAACTAAGGTATGTACAATATCACTACACAGCAACGAGTTAATTAGGACGGCGTATGCTTATAATTATTTATTAATGTATACTATAAGCAACCTAGTTTTAATTTCGGACAACACAATCTATTTTCTAACATTCTAAAATGTTATAGATGAAACAGATGATGTTGAATCTATAGTTTAGGTTATACTTTGTAAGTTTGAAGAAAATATTATTGTGCACATTAAATGTAGACAAGAGTCATTATGATATATTACGGGATTTTTTCAATAAGGAATGAGAATAATTATTTTTAACAACATGCTTGTATTAATTCTCATAATTTTGAAGATTTTTCTCAAAGCTGGATGCAATGCACCTGTCCCAGCTTTTCTATCAGTCTTCAAAGACATGCTGGAAACCATTATTTGATCCTTTAGAACCGCCTCCGCTGCCTTCACCACTGGATCTCATGATGGAACATGCCTCCCTCAAAGGAGTTTCTTCAATTGGGGATAAGGAAAAACGAAATAGAAGGCTAAGTTTGAGCTATAGGGAGGGTGAAGGACCCACTTCTCATTGATTTTTGTGAGATATTCAGCAACAACATTCGCAAAGTGTGGCTGTGCATTATCGTGATGCAGCATCCAGTTTAATGCAAAATGTGGCCTTTTTCGTGTGATATGCATTTTTCACAGCATCTTTGTAGCATTGCCGAGTTTTATAGTGAGTACAGGTACAACATGCTGGTAAACTATTTCTCGAATATAGGGGGGGAATGAGATGACTATAACTTTCCCTGCAGAAGCAACCACTTTTGCTGATCTTTGCTGTTTGCTCTCATGTTTACAGCCATGATTCATCAACAGTAATTATCTTTGAAAGAAGGCATCTTCCTGTAACATCATCCTTCAACTGTATGCAAACCTGCAGGAACGTCCTTTTATTTGGGAATCGGCACTCTTGGAAACACCCTGCACAAGCACGTTTCATGTGTAACTTTTTAGTTAACGTGTGAATTGCACCCAGTGAAATTTACAGAATATTTGAAAATGATCTTAATAGAATTGACGATGCTCTCTCACACTGACAGCAGTAATGTTAATGTTTTCTTCTGTTAGAACACATACTTGAACCCCTGGCTCACCTTCCCTTGAAATTGATTGCCTCCCCTCTTTAAACAATCTTCGAGCTGTGCTATAAAGAAGAACAAACTCTCCACATGCCTCTTGTAACATTGCATAGGCATCAGCTGAAGATTTGTTAGACGAAAGCAGAATTTCAGAACAATACGTCGCGTGTTACCTCCATGTTGCTGTATGCGGAACTGAAGATCTCAAAGACAGGAACCAGAAGAGAATCAATGAACTAAACCACGAGTATATTACGCTTTATCCTGACAAAATATTGAAAAGTTAAATTTTAGTACTAGAAATTACGCCAGTTAAAAAGAAGGAGATGACCATTCTTCATTAAACACTCCTCATAAATTACAACAACACAAATAGAACAAATGTTTTCATACATGCTATGTGTCGGGGATGGTTAGAATAGAGATGGGAAGAATATTGCAGCATAATGAAGAGCTATAGTTCCAATTTGCTTCCTCGCTCATTTATCACGTACTTGAACGTCATTTCCAGAAGCTGTTCCCTGCTCGTCTCACGGCAGTGTACATTAATTCTAAAAATGGAGATTGTTGACTACACGACGTATTTTTTGTGTTACGCTATTTAAGAAACATGCCTGCGGAATTTATTCAGAGCTTTCCTGATCAACATATTCCTTCCAGAGCTGCAATTCCTGATATTGTGTACAAACATGAATCTACTTATTCAATAAAGAACAAAAAACACTAGGAAAAACTACCGGAGAGGAAAACTAGGAGAAATTGGCGCAAATATTAACAAAAAAATAAATAAAATAGTTAAACACAAAATAAAGCTCCTTTTAATTCCAAATAGTTGGTTAAAATAAGTAAATGCCGGATTAAAACGTGCCCCCCAAAAAGTTTGCGTCAAATAATTAATTCCCCCAAAAATAACATTTTAAGAGATATTCGGATATAAACAATAAAATAACAGAATATTACCCAATGCATGAAGCTACAAATATGTAAAATCAAGAAATACACGCTAAATGTTTACGAGATAACTTTAATACTCGCTTGCTCAGTTAGCAGTTGCACATTATAAGGCAGAATACGCGATGATGAATCAAGAAATACACGCTAAATGTTTACGAGATAACTTTAATACTCGCTTGCTCAGTTAGCAGTTGCATATTTTAAGGCAAAATACGCGATGATGTATCAATAAACCTTAAAATATATTTGTACAGAGAAAAACAGAACTAAAAAAAAAAAAAAAACAAGTTAAAAGTCCGAAGCCGATATTTAAAGATATAGGCTCCAAACAAATTGGAACTGAGTAAGAACAGGTTTGAAAACCTAATACATTCATTTGAATGTAGATAGTATTAGGTGAATGTTCATATTTTTATTATTATAAAAAGTAAACTAGGCATAAATTGTAGAACTAAACGCTGCTATAAAGTACTCTGGAACTCAAATGAAATGTTTGTTTTACATTACGATTGCTTCACAGTAAATGTGCAGATCCTCGCAGTTGACAGGAGACTGGAATGGAAGCTAAGATAGCGCCTTATATTTAAAGCGAACCCAAAGGCTGATGCAATTGAATTCCTGCAGAGCTGTGCAATAGAGTTAATATGAATACCGTAAAGGAATGCTTAATATGATATTGATTGGGTGACGTAATGAAGCACTGGTTTGCCTTCTCTCTCTAGCTTAATATCTTCCTTCACCCAATTAAATTGTAGTTTATCCGCTTCCAGAACTCTCATTTCTTCAGTAGAAACCCTTGTTATTAGACGCATTGTTTAACAATGGCATGTTAGGAGTAACAGAGAAAAATTAATGGCAATTTAAACGAATGCCGTATTAAGATGAACTAAATAAATATCCAGGGTTGTTTGAAATGTATGGTAAGAACTCAAGTAAAAAGTATTTTTCGTAACATACTCAATTTATTTCCCAACATAATCTTCAACGATGTACATACAGTGATCCAGTTAGTTTCTGATTTTTTCATCCCAATGGAAAGATAAGATCTATTACATTCTATAAAGTACTCATTGACGGTGAGGTTCACATCCTTGATGGATGAAAATTTCTTCCCCCAAGCAAAATTTTCAAGTTTGGGATAGGAAAATGTCACTTGGGGGCTAAATAGAAAAAAAAAGGTTGGATGGAGAACCAATTCGAAGCCTTGTCCATTGTAACTTCTGCTATCTGGACTGGAATATTGTCTTGGTGAAAGAGCACCTTTTTGTGTGCTCATCATGGTCGGCTTTCATTCAACACATTTCAAATGATTCAACAGTGAAGCATAATAGGCTGCAGTTATGGTTGTGTCTTTTCCAAATAATCTGTCAGGATTCTTCGGAATCCCAGAAAACATTGATCACCATCTTTTCAGCCGACAAAAACGTCCGCTTTCACCAGTTTTTGTCCAATGTTTTGACTGGTGCTTTGTCCCCAAGGTTTATCCCAAGTCACGAATCTGTGCTGCCATACACTGTGTTGAATGTTCTTCCGCATGCGGTTTCGGTCAGCCAGCAATCGCGGCACCCAACCTGTACACATCTCTCTCATTTCTAATTTTTCGTACAGGATATTGCTCACTCATTCAGCTGAGATGCCTGAAGTCTCAGCTATCTCGCGCACTTTCGCCGGCTGCCCCGCATTAGGATATCATGGATTTTTTTCATGATTTTCTTTGTGGTGATTTGAACTGGACGGCGCGCTTCTTCTTCAGTGCTTCTTCGACCATGTTGAAACTCATTCATCCGGAAATAAACTGTCTTCAATAACGTTGGAGAGTACCCATGAATTTCGTTCAACTTTGCTTTGATCTGTTTTGCAGTTCAACCCTTTAAATGGAAATGTTTAATAACAGCATGAAACTCTGTCACCTCCCCCTTTTCCATTTTCTACGAACATGCGACACTGATCCCTTCAGATAGGTGTCAACAATTAACTGAACTTCAAATATGGCAGAAATTTTGTCTAAAACCATTACATGAATTACTCTTATCAACAATGGTGCCGCTTAGA
Organism: Metallyticus violacea; assembly: GCA_030762175.1. Classification (NCBI taxonomy): domain Eukaryota; kingdom Metazoa; phylum Arthropoda; class Insecta; order Mantodea; family Metallyticidae; genus Metallyticus; species Metallyticus violacea. Next base: position 26,405,116 of record CM060843.1, on the reverse strand, counting down.
AATGTCTCACAATTTTTAGGAAGTTTACCGGACTTAACAAATAACCCTTGTATTCTAAATAAAATTGCACTAGCCGAATTATTCCATTTACAGACAAAACTTTTTTTTTTCGCAATCGGTTTAGAGATCGCAATAGCTATCTGTATGTCTAATTTCAGAACTTAGAGAAGAACGCAAGAGCCATGATGAAAATATGTACATTTGTAAAAATGGATAATATAACTTTCCACTTGCGCCACCAATTATTATTATTATTATTATTATTATTATTATTATTATTATTATTATTATTATTATTATTATTATTATTATTATTATTGTTGTTGTTGTTGTTGTTGCTTTTGTTATCATCGCTTCACGTCCACATTTTTAAAAAGGTTTAGCTTCGCTTCAGTTTTCCTCGGAGCAGATAGCCCCATTTTCAAAATATGCTTTGACAGCTTTTGTGTTCTTTTGACTCCATAATGATATATTTTCAACACACTTTGAATTCTACTGAAATTAGCTAGAAGGCTCCCACAATAACAAGAAGAAACTAGTATTAGTGATTGTAATAGTGTGGTAGTAGTGATAGTGGCGGCGGTGGAGTGAGTTAAAAATTTATATATTTTGATTTCTTAATAAATAAATAAATATTATTAGTTTTTAAATATGAAAATCGTTCCCTGTTTACTTACACATTAAATACATTTTCCTTTATTCCAGTCATGTTTCAAACTTGTATGCATCTCAAGGATTTAAGACTAACCATGCTTTCCTGTGTTTCTATATCTTCCACTTTTGTCTAACTTGTTCCCAAAATATCTTATTCACTAGATGTCCTCTCTTCAGTATCTAAGGTCGCCTAAGGCGCGGACTCGTTAGCGGGAGGTCTGGGGTTCGAATCCTACCAGGACCATCCTTCCTGATTTTCCGAGTTTTTTTCCAGGTTTTCCTCAGTTCTCATAAATGCTAAGTGCCGGGCAGGTACCCTAAGTGTAGGCCTGGAACGTTTCCTTCCTTAAAAAAAAATCTTTCCCACTATATCATTTTATTTCATGTATCATCAGTGTCACCACCTGCGATGCCTCAGTAGTATTAATGGGCGTTAGACACAATTATTTTTTTTAATATCTCCCCTGTAGCAATTTTCTCAAGGAGTTTATATCGGTAACTTAAGAATTGAAGTACTCCTATTTACCACTTTCTCCTGGAGAAACAAACATTGTTTCAGATTTTCATCATCTCTGACGTTGATGTCCTACCCAGTATTTTAAAACTCTTCCCAATATTTTTCCTTTACTAATTCAACCAATTCCAATTCTTTTGGAGATGCTCTTGGTAAAAACAATAACTGTGTATTAATTTTTCTAAATAGACAATCTTCATTTATAAGTCCCACCTTTACCTCTCATACTTCCATATTATACAGGATCCTTCATCAATCAATGCCTCATACACTCTTTCCTACCATTTTCATTAGTTAATAGTTTCTTTCAACTCATTGCATCCTCGCCCCCATTACTGCTTAGCCTTGCACCCAAATACACAAATTTCGTGACTAACCCAATTTCATCCCCCCACAGCCATCTCTTGGTTTTGATTCATTTATTTATCTATTATTATGCCTAATTTCTTATAAAACTCACCTATTGTTTCAATTTCCCTTTTTAATCCAATCACTGATACAGAGCTTATAACCAAGTTGTCAGTAAAGAGCGATCATGATATTTCCTCATTCTTTAATTCTTGCATACGTGGATTCTTTCAAGACATCATAAACAAATAAGTTTAACAAAATTGGATAGAGTTTATATCCTTGCTAACATAAAATTATTTGCATGTTTTTGTTACTCTTTCATCACCTAATTTAATGCAAAATCCATTATCTGCATATCTTTTTTATATAATTTAATAACTTTTAAATTTACTTTACAGCAATAGTAGCAGTGGTGTTTGTGGTTGTAGTCGTAGTCGTAGTCGTAGTCTTAGTAGTGCTAGTCGTGATATTATACTGGTAGTAGCAGCTGCGGCGGAGATTGTGGTATGCTGGTAGTGCATTTAATTTAGTGGCACCGAATTGAAAATAAAAGAATTTTGAAGAAGTAACATTAAAAATGACTGACTGGCTGACTGGCTGACTGACTGACTGAGAGAGAGAGAGAGAGAGAGAGAGAGAGAGGGAGAGAGAGAGCTGGATTAACGATTATTTTCCTTTACAGACCTGAGCTGTCTCACTTTCATAGAAATTTGCAAATTTGCCTAGTCTCTCCTCTCCTTATTTCCTGTCAGTAAAGCCCAGCATGGACATCTCCCTCTCTTCTGGAGTATTTAACTAATTCAGATATAATAAATACATGCGTCTGTGATTTTCTCATATATATTGCAATTTTACAGAATAGCAATAATGGCCTGTTGAATTTATTCTATTGAATTTGGAACAGTGCATGGAGCTTGTGGATTTACTTTGGCGAAATTACTAATACCACAAACGATGTTATCTCCTTCCGTAAACTTATTGCCAGCACTGAGTTTGCTATCGGCACCAATTCAATAAAATAAAATATTAAAAAATAGTCGGCGGAAGTTGTACAATGGGAATTGTTAAAAATCAGATTAAACAATGTTTGGCAGAGGGGCAATGAAATCAGTCATAGTATAGTAAAAAAGTCAAAAAACGCTTCTTTGACATATACCAGTAAAAAAATAAGCGCGATGAATGCAGATGTCATCTCTGGACCTGCAGAGCGAAATAAAAAGTGTATGATGTAATGAGACGCGCGTGATGGAGCTAAGCAAGAAACAAAGTTCAGGAATACTATAGCTTACATTTGGAAGCTGAAAGGTACAGAAGGTGGTGGTTGTAGGTGGAAGGCATATTTGTTCATAATGCGCGTAACCGGAAGAATGGCAAAGTATACACTGACAGAAGAACTTTTTTACGTAGTTATTCTTGACTTTCAATAGGGAGAAGCAGGCATGTTTAGACTTAATTATAAACCGAGTCTGAGAATTTTTATAAGGAAATTCGTATTTTTGGGAAACAAAATGTTTCTGGAAACATTGTACAATTTAATATGAAGAATTTATATGAATGCCCGTATTATGTATGTATGTCTGTCTGCCTTATGTGTGTGTGTGCACGTGTTCTTGCTCCCTTTGGGGGGTGGGGTTCTTTTATTTGTTAAACATTATAGTTAGAAATAAAGAATTTTACAAGAGCATGAACAGTCTTGCAACATATGCGACTGTAACATGCAATATATGTATACTTGTTTAATTTTAATAATTACTACTACTACTACTACTACTACTACTACTACTACTACTACTACTACTACTACTACTACTACTACTACTGCTAGTACTACTACTGTTACCTACTGCTCCTATTAGTTATAACATTACTACTTATACTACTGCTACTAGTACTAATACTACTATTATTGCTAATACTAACACTACAACTAATACTACTATTATTACTAGTAATATTGCTAATACTACTGCTAAAACTAACTACTCATACTACTACTAATACTATTACTAATGCTAATACTACTACTATTACTAATACTTCTAATACGACTAATACTACTGCTAAAACTACTACTAATACTACTATTACTACTACTCATTCCGCTACTAATACCGATACTAATACTACTAATACCACTACTACTAATACTATTACTATTACTAACACTACCACTAATACTACGACTACCCACACTACTACTATTATTACTACTAATTATAATATATCTATATAACTACTAATACTACCACTAATACTATTACTAATTATACTACTATTATTATCAATACTACTAATAATACTACTAATATTACCACTAATACTATTAGTGCTAATTTACTATCCCAGATCGTATCAACTTCGGATAGTTCACGTATAGTGCGCTTAGTGAGAACCATTAACCCTTTGCTGCGCATAGCGTAGTAAAACGTAGTAATCTTGTTTGTGCTTTCTCATGGTTTCTGTCTATGCTTACCTCAACTTTTTGAGCGTGTGTTGATATAAGAACTTCCTACTACTCTAAACAAATGATTTCAACATGCCAGGGTGGAATTACAAACCATAAATTACAATAGTCAAAGTTGCGTTCAGAGAGCTTTGTAAGCATTTTCTTGACACTTTAGTAGCTATATCAGTATGATGGAAGACGGTCCAGTACATCTCGGGCTAGAAAACGTTGCGTTGAGCAAAGATCGGTAAGACAAAAGGAAATACTTGCAGCAGTTTACGAGGAATTACATCGCGAATGTAGTTCTGGTAAGCGAGTTAGCTAAAGAGAGTGATAAGGAACTAAGTGACGGTGACGGTGAATGTGTGAACAGATAGAGCACGGAGCAGAAACACATCAAAGGCGGACTAAAATCAAACAACTTCCTGCACAATGGACCTCCAATTTGACTTTCAGTGTGTTAGAACAATTTTCATCCTCCACTGGTACCAAACATGATATCCCTCCAGGGAGTCCAGAAATAGGTAATTTCTAACTTTTTATAAATTCAGATTTTTGTAGGTTTGTCGCGGAAGAAACCGACAGATATGCCGCTCAAATACCAAGCTAAAAGAATGGTTAAAATGGAAGGTAAATTCAGGACTATTTAGGTATTTTGGTATATATGAGGATGGTAATATTTGGTCTAATAATTAACATAATTATAGATAAAACAAAAAGAAGTACTAAAAAAATGAAACGATCAATATATTTTTCCCCTCTTATATAATCTTTTCTATATAAAATAAATAGATTTTCCTTAAACCAGAGATAACTTTTTCGGGGATTTTTGTGTGTGCCCAATTGTAAAACAAGTGATGACCTTGCTTCGCTTTCAAAACACATCACAGTACCTTTATCTAAACGACGAATCTGCAAAGCCAAAATTAGGGGAAGATTCTTAAAGTTAGCTTTATAAGGTACGGCCTGCTTTAGACACAATCAGGAAGTTTGCCGATGTCTATAAACCTGGTTGCGAAATCTTGTTGATTAAGCGATGATAGGTTTCAAAGATCGCTTCTTTCTAAAAACAATATATGGCTGCTAAAAGGCATGGGGCATTGCAGATAGTAACAATGGATATTTATTATATTGTAAAATCTACTGGGGAAGAAAGAGGCGATAAACAGCGATCTTCTACTCGAAGAACAAGTGGTTCTAGACTTATGTGAAAAATACACGGGGTTGTGGCATCACATGTACTTTGATAATTTTTTACTTTCACAAAGCTAATGAACTTACTTTTAAACAGGAAAATATACGCGTGTGATAACAGCTCGTGCGGGTAGTAAATACTGGCCGAAAAATGTTTCAAAGCCGAAACAATTTAAACTAACGGGGCGAATCTCACAAATTGCAACATAAGCACATGACTGCAGTTGTCTGACATGATAATAGGTACGTTCTTTTGTTATCAACTAATTCTGTTACAAGAACAGATGGGAAAAAGAAAAAATAAAAATAGCCTGTTCTAATGCAGTAATAAACTATACTAGTAATATGGCAGGAATTGACATCGCGGACCAAAGGAGGGAATATTATTGTATCGGCCGGACCTCAAAAAAATACTTGTGAAAATACTTGTTTCATATCGTAGTGAATGTAGCTATTGTTAATATTTTATAATACACGGCATTTCATACAGACCCGCTTCAACAGCTCATGGCAACAGGCTTCTGAACTACAGGCAGAATTTAGTGCAATAGCTGATAACAGGCATTACGTCACATAAGCGCGCGAGATTTCAGCATTGCCTATCTTCTGCTACCCCTGCACCAAGTGCTCTTCATACCCTCTTGAAAATATAGATCATGTGAGAACATATGTTCAGTTAGGATTAAAAAAGGAGAACCCAATCATGTCGTGGCATACAGTTGCAATGCAAATACAAATAGTGTGACGTTGCATCGTGTAGAATTGACTGCTGTCTTAGTTACCAGTAGGACAAAGGAGTGCACATTCAAAACGAACTTCAGTGTATATAGGAAAGCATTTATAAACTTAAGTTGTGTGTGTGTGTGTGTGTGTGTGTGTGTGTGTGTGAGTGAGAGTTAGTTAGTTAGTTAGTTAGTTAGTTAGTTAGTTAGTTAGTTAGTTAGTTAGTTAGTTAGTTAGTTAGTTAGTTAGTTATATTGTGCAGCTGAATAGTGTATATAAGATTTTGTGACCAGCATCTATCTTCACTACAACAAAGGACGGAGTGCAAGCTTTATAAGGGTGAGTACATGGGCATTTTGCTGCAATTATTTAAATTATTTCAGCTATGTAGAGCATGTTTTTAAACTGGGTTTTGATACCTTAAAGTGGCGAAAGTCAATATTTTTAATGGTATAAAAATAAAAAAAATTGCATAAGGGTGCGCACATATAAAATTACATGCCTCTAAAGGGGATGATGTTTAGGTTATAATTTGCTGGAAAAGAATACAAATATTGTTTAAAACACGTGAATTTAATTTACCCAGTTTAATGATAGTTAATTAAAATTAATTAAACATAAATATACAAATCACTTTTAGTTTAACATCTGTAGATAGTGCTCAGAATTTAAATGCCCACAAGCCTGCTTGGAGAGCAAATAGCTAATACCATATGCGGCGTAAATGGTTAATCGAAAGAGAGATGTTTATCCACAAGCAAGCAAGTAAGTCGTATAATATTCTATATTATTAGTATTAAATATATCCATATACACTATAGTTAGATATCTCTGTTTATCAATCACGCAGAGATGCTCAGTTTGTTTTTGCAAACGAAATGTATACAGATAGCACGTTGCTGCGTACCTCCAACGCTACTACAGTGAGGAATTCTCCCGAATGTGCGCGCAACACTGTGCTTTAATGTGTTTAAATCCTATCTTTGATTGTTCAGCAGCATCTCTCCCGCAGCTGTGCTGGGGGTTGTGCAGTGGTTTTGGATGATAATGGTTAAAACGAAACGTAGATACGGACTCTTTTATGAGACAACACAGGAATATTTTCTAAAATCGACTAGAAGTTCAATTAAGGAGAAAACCAAACTTTGGAAGAGCCGAGGGAAGTAACTTACGCTTTATCGGTTGTGAGATAATTTAAAAATAGCTTTGACAATTCAAATGGAAATTTTAGCTACTGTTTCTCAACATACGTCTTCAAGCTCAATCTTGGAGACTTAAGCACAGTACTTTAGTAATATCATCGTGTTGTACAGGGCTGATTGACAACCAATCAAACATATCGACGCAAGTATCAGGTTTGATCGTATATATGCAATATCCAATAAGTAATTCAATTATATTTTTATGAAATATTATATTATGGCTAACTTTTGCCTTCAGATTGGTGTATACAGTGCGAATGTTTTATTTATCCAACAGAAATCTCTCGTTATGAAACCAACCAAGGTACCCTTAACAACTCCTTACCATTACAAATTAGTCTAAATATGAGAGAAAATATTGTACTTTAAAATACCAGCGTTACAACATTTCTCCCCCTCCCGAATCCTTCTCTACCCCATTCTCCCTACATTAAGCCTGCGTTCATTTCATCCACGCATTCACCGGGTTTCCCCCTGACCCGTCTTCCTGGTTTTAATAATCCGTTTTAATTAACCAGCAGAATAGAAAGCCGGACAAATTACGCTAAACTTCATAGCTCCCTCTGGGCTAGTCTTAACTTGCTCCACGCCCGTTATTTACACATTCTGAAGTTGAGGTACAGGTTGCAGTTAAATTTCGTCCTTATGTGTTTTAATGCAGAATTTACGAAAATGCAATGTCATTATTTTGGGTTGCTAGCCGAATAAACAGGATTTGGTACATTCCGAGAAATATTAATATGAGTTGCACGAGGCTCGTCAAAAAGCAATGCCTCACTTTATTTTCTTAGCCATCAACAAAGATAGAAGTAAACATTTGGCTTCTTGAAAGCTGATGTTTCTCCTGTGTGCATACCGAATTTCAAGGCATTCTGACAAACGGCGTAGTCGTAGTGAACTATTAAAATGGAATTTGCTGCTGACTGCCGTTACACGCAACAAGCATTAGTTGAATTCTTGGTTTACAAAAACCAAAGTGTGGTGAACATTCGTAAATTCTTGTGTGCAGTGTATGGGATAGGAGCACTGGGAGCGATGGGCTACAGAGTTAAAGTATCAGGAAGAGTAAAAAGCGATCTGCCGGACTTCATGTTACGGCCAATTCCCATCATGTTGCACATCGGAGAGGCCAATATTCGTGCAGATTCCACGTCAAACTTCCACCACTTTGGGGCTCTTAAAGATGCTTTCTCTGGAACCGACGATGACGATAGTATAACTAATGCAGTGAGGAAATGGCTACGCTGTTATCGGCAAAAACTCGTGCACTTGTTGCATGAGAATTAAGGCTGCACAAGATGATTGAAACTGAGTAGAAAACATTATTATATTATCACAAATATCAACCACTTTCAATAAGTGTACTCTAAGAAAATTGTGAGGCATTACATCTTTGAACGACTCTTGTATTTATTTACATTTTGCTGTTACAGGATTCACTTCAATCATTGCGTGCGTGTCGGTCCTGGTGGTGTAGTGGTTACCATACTTGCCTCCTATACCCAAGAACGCGGGTTCGAACCCGGCCAGAACCGATGGATTTTTTCGGGAGTAAAAATTCTAAGTATGGCTTCCTTCGGAAGGGAAGTAAAGCCGTGGGTTCCGTGTCGTACATTTACGGCACGAAAAAGAACCTCAAGCCTGAAAGAGAGGCCTCTGAGCAAAATTTGTCTGCCGTTTCACGCCCCAGAGTTGAATGGGACGCTGATGACCTGAGATGTTAAAAAGCGTCCATAAATAAATCAATAAAAAAAAAAGGGCGTACACCCTTTAAAAGCACCGCAGTGTAGAACTAAGGTAAGATAAAACATAGAATAGCATAACGCTTACAACAGTTATTTACTTTTATTCTCTATACCTCTCTCTCCAGTCATCATCTATTTCACACCTAAACTGTCTTATCTTTTCTAAGTGTTTAGTAAGTACTTCTTCTCTTCCTTCACCAGAACCCCAATATGTCCACATCGTCTATTCGACCCCACAAAATATCGCCGGAGATACCTTCCCTTTCCCTAAACTCGTTAGGATGTGTCCACGATTGAACTTTCTCATATTTAGGACAGATTTTCCTCCGTTTTCGTTGGTAAACTTGCCCCTCCGCCAAGTCCCTGGATATTGAGTTTTGCTCCGGCTTGATCCCGAATGTACCTCACGAAATGCTTTTGGTTCATTGCGTCGGAGTTTGTTGCGTTCCATATCCCTCGGGCCGTTCCTAAATTTCAGCTATGAAATCATTCATCATTTCCATTCCCTTTCTCTGTTTTGAAGCCCATGTCGATTGCCCTTCCATCGTTAAGGTTCATAGTGTTCGTTAAGCTCTCTAATTAAGATTGGCTTCCAATGAATAATAATGCATACTACTCCAAATGAATATTTCACCATTTTAATTATGCATCCTACGAATAAGTTTTCAATACAATCACCTGTTTCCTTTGCTTTCCACCGTTTTTCGCGCCCCCATAGGTAAACTACTAATTTTTTTTTTTTTTAAATAGTCAATTCCTTTTCCCTGACTTAAATAATTGGCATCTAATACATTGAACACTAGTTTAATTCACAGATATGTTTCCTTATAAAAATTGTTAAAAAAAGTAGTTGCAATATGAGAGCTTTAGCACAATGCATTTGTAACAATGACTAATGCAATTGCTGCCTTTGGTAGAAAGAGAGCAGGCGTATTCAGCGCACCCATTGTTGCTATTGTAGATCTTAAAGACGAACGCGTAGGAAGATATGAAATACTTGTATGAAAAATCATCGTCCTAAAGATGTATCTAAACATGAATAATAGACATGGACAAAACTTTGTGAGTCATGTGGAAGGAGTGCTGAAGATGTCCTGATGAAGTGTGTGACAATGGTGTCCTGCCATACCGGACTCGACCCATTGTTACCCGCACCTGATAGCGTGAAGGATGCATCATCTGCACGTCACCTTGACACTGCAGCATGTTGAAGATGTCTTTAATAATGCAGAAAACAACTACTAGAGAATTGTTTATTATGGGAGACTTAAACGCCCATACAGGGAAAGTCTATTCAGTAATTAGCGCATTTGTGAAGAGGTATGTAATGGAAATTAAGAGTGGCTAGTTATTGTATGTAAAGGAAAAAAAATAAAATGTAATGGCTATTTCCAAAATGGGGGTATTATTAGCTATTCCCGAGAACAATAAAATTTACAGCTGAAATAATTTTATATCATGTCATTACAACAAAACGTACCACATCTATAAAAGTTCTGTATATAAGAAAATGTAGAGGAGCCCAATGGAGTTCTGATCAATATTTAATAATATCACAAATATTAAGAAAATGTGGGCAACAGAAAAACAGAGATGACGACAATTTGGAAAATAAAGATGAACTAAAGTATACAATATATAACATTTAATGGAATTGGAAACTGAAAATACACCATATCTCTACCTAAATACATTAAATCAACAATTTAGTGAAATTGCAAAGTATAATAATATGAATGAAATTTACGAAAATATTAAAGGTTGTGTACATATAGCAGCTAAAAAAATTTAGGGAAAAATATGGATAACAAACAACTATCTAAAAAATAGAAAAAAAATGGAGAAATAAAAATTGGAGTAATGAAACAACTATGTCTTAAATAGATGAATGTTAAACAATTGTCTGATAAGATAAACTTTAAGAAATGCAATCAAAACTGCTCAGAATAGAAAATATTAAATATGCTGATATCGAGTAAATAACCTTATAGAGGAACAAACTTTTCAGAGGGTTGGAAATTAATAAATAAAGTGTAAATAAACAACAGAAATTTAATAAGAATTAACACAATTTCTAAACAAAAATAGGAGGAATATTATACAAACCAAAAATAGACACTAGGAAGGAATATAATCAAGTAAATCCTTCCGTAAGCCCTATTACACATGAAAATTCAAATAACATTTGTGAAGTAAAGAATAAATAATAGAAAGTCAGCATTGCACCAGAACTTATAAACAGACAAACTTTAGAATTGTTTCAATTAATGAAATATTTTTTCAATACATGCCTTATTGAAAAAGAGGTAACAGAGGAATGGGATATCACTATCTCTCAAATATACAAGAACGTTATCAGAAATGATCCTGATAATTATCGTAGTATTTCCATTTTAAACTATTTAGGAAGAAAATATAGATCTATCTTGAAAGAAAAGAGAGAAAATACCACGATATTGAAGAACAGGGTGGATATCGCACATGTAGAGCTTTTAAAGATGATTTATTCTGTCCTTCGCATGTAATAGAAAAGAAGAAAGCAACTGGAAGGTTCCTACATAGTGTATTCATAGATCTGCCAAATGCTTACGATAGTGTTGCCAGTAAGGAAATTATTTGAGATGCTGGAAACAAGAATTAATGTCATGCTAGTTCATTGTACAAGAATCGGGTGGAGAAATTAAAATGTAAAAGAAAATCTAGGTTTCTTGTAATTAAAGGATTGAGATTATCGTCTACTTTGTTTTAAATATATTTAAATAAATAAATAAATCCCTGAAAGTGTGGAGAAAAAAATGGCAAGGGATGGGTACCCCAGTTGGAAAAAAAATTACGTATATCTGCATTTCACGGATGATTAGATTGTTTTAGGACACGAACTAAATGTGTGACATACTGGTAAGGAAACCTAAAGAGGAATATAAACAATGGGACCTTCAACTAAACCTAAAAAAACATCCATGTGTGTGTCTGTTGAAATTAAACAAATCCGTTACTTGAAAATTATCTCATAAAATTAAATTGCAATACCAATAAATAGGAACAACAATTAGCCACAAAGGTACCCCTGAAGCAGTGCTTAGGGTAAGGGTAAAGAAAGCAAAAAAATAATTGCTACTTTAATTAACTCTTTGGAGTAAGTGTATTATAAATAAAGTTTAAATTTCCATACATAACATAACTGCAGAAAACATTTTTGTATATGGCTGTGAGGCATGGCAGTTCTCTAAATCTGTGTAGAAGTTGTAGATGTGGATTTGCGGTGCAGATCAGCAAAAAGTATTAGGTTGAAGGGAATTCCTATATGTAGATTAAGATAAATAATGAAGGTAAATGAATATGTACATATTAATGAGTAGTTGAAGTGCATTTTGCATTTATTGCAGTGGCATCAATACAATGCAATTAAAAAAAAAAACTTCACAGAAGCTCGTGCTTTTATAAATCAAACGGTCTGCTTGATTTAATACAAGGTATTTCTAAAACATATATATTCAACAATAAATAAGTTAAAGATATACAAAGATATAAGAAGTAAAAATAAAATAAATTCAATAAAATAAAAATACCAGAAGAACAATTTTAAAAATATTTCAAATATATATCCCATTATGAATGACACACAGCTCGATTCGAACCCTCTGTCCGGTTATCAGGCTTTTTAGATCGAAGCTGTCTCCCTTTCATAAGAAATGCACCTAATCTCTGTTCCCCTTTCTTGCCTGCCAGCAGAATCCAGCATGACCATTGAGGCGGAAGGTGCGCGCGGGAACAACACTTTTGTAGCATTGCCGGCCGCGACACCTAATCGTAGTTACTTGTTACTGTAAATCTTGCCCCCGCCCCAGCACAAGACTTTATTCCGGGCCCGATTTTGCTAGTTTGTGAATTATCTCTCACGGGAGTAGGATTGGAGTGGAGTTGTTGCAGGAAGCCGGGATACTGAGGATTCTTGATGAATTTATTTGTCAATGTTTTTGTCATGTCCCTCGGTGCTTCCGCCTAGACGACGAAGCTTACGTGGATAAAACACTGACTGGTCAGAGACGAAGTAGCGGAAAATCGCTAGGTTTTACGCGATTACTCAGCTGACGAATCAACTGAGTGATTAACTCAACTGAAGACTGCTTGTGGTCGCGTACACCCGCATACTGCGTAAGTGAAGACCGCAGTCGAATCTGCCTGAGACCGCCACACCTGCCACACCGCCAAAGGACCGCTGCACGAAAGTAAAGCTGATTACTGAACGAGCGATTGCAAACCCAGTATGACAACTGAGAACGGTCTACTGAGAAAACTGTCCTCTCTGCGGAGGATGTTCCCCTTTTTATATTAATTTCAAACCATGGTGGCATGGATTATTGAAGTCATACGGGGCCACAAAAATGAACTCAGGAGCGCTGAGCTCTCAAAATCCAAGTTCATCATTGTGAACCTCAGCTCGTCTTTCTGAGCTACTACTAAAATTTAGAAGACGAACTCTAGTTGTTGGTTGTCTTTGAATCAGGTGTCCAAGCCGTCGGTAAGGTTGTTGCCTTACTAACGGATCCTTGTGGAATGTGTAACGGATCAGCAGGTCGTCTCTCGCATAGTAAACACAATAACAATTTTGTTATGGGCAGTAGTCACCAGTGTTATTGTTTCCTTTGTAATGGTCGGCATGATCGCCCTACATATTACAGGTGCATTGAGACATATTTCTACAGATACGCCTTCATTATACATACAAAATTTCCTTACAGAATTATCTTACACAGAATTTTGGGTGATTACTTATTGTCTACCTAGCATACATGCGTTATTAAAGATTAGATACTCATAATCATACAACATTAAAGGACACATATTCATTAAGATTGGCATAATATCACTCATCTATGTCCTGGTGGGGGTGGGGTACAAGTCAGTTGCACCATCTGCCTCTGTTCGATTCTATAAGAAAGTGCAAAATATACTTTTTCCTCCATTCTCCCAAACCTTTACATTCAGACAGAATGTATCCGTAATTCCCCCTCCTCACAGATGGGGCCAACTTTCCGCCCATATTCATCGGCATCCATGCCCCTAATCTGAGCCACACGAGCCTATACTTTTGATGTACTGCTTCATCTCTCATCTGATTTTAGCCCAGCGAAATCATCTCTCTACATTGCGCAGTTGTTTCTGTCTATCCATATCCTTCAAGAGTTTCCTAACCCTCCTCCATGCGCTCTTTCTATTTTTATGATCTGCCATCCAAACGGAGTCAAATCCTATTTTTTCTAGTACCTTTCTGAATTTGGATGCCCATGCTATGCTCTCTTTCATCCCAACTGTTCATGATAGCATAGTTTGGTTCCATGAATAATTCACAGCCTAGCTTCACATTAACAGCTTCACTGCTATGATTTTACACTCTATGGTCTCTTTGTAGCCTTAGAATTCCCTTTTAAATCCGAAGTTCACAGTGGTGATATGACATGAGCACGTCCATCGTATGGAGGAAGACAGACTACCTAAATTAACAATGAATTGTTATCCATCTAAGAGGAGAAGAAATGACCAGTGCTAAGGAAAGTCAGGGAATGGAGAATGGAATGGTAGGCCAATTACAGATGGGATTTGGAAACCGGAGGAAACAGGTAGAACTACAATCGATCGGAAAACGCGTGCCAGTCCTGTGGTAGTTGATACATATCAAGTTATAACACAGTCTCTGTTTACCTTCATTTGCGATAAATGCAATACTGTACACGCCTACAGCGATATTTGTGTGCATAAAAGCAAATGGAATCATGTGGAAGCAGACAGCGAGTTTATATGAGCAAGGAAAAGAAAGAGTGCGAAGACCCCCAACTTGAAAAAACACTGCTTAATCGTCTGGCAGAATAATGTTCAGTAATCGCTCAAAAATAGGATGTGAAATGCATGCAATGCACAGTACTTGGAAAAATATGCACAAACATTACCTCTACCGTGCACAAAATGCCCACACTTTCAGTCCCCGCGTCAAATTTCTGCCGCTACTAATAGTTCACGCTGTTTCCTTAATCTGTGACTTTTGCGAATGAAGGTATTTTACAAAAGGGAAGTGGCTTGCTTGGGGCTCGCATTCGGGAGGTCTCCGATTCAAATTCTTTGGGGCTGGCCATCCTGACTTTGGGTTTTATCGTGGTTTCCCTGGTCACTTAGGCAAATGCTGGGATAGATATTTCCTTTTCGTGATATTTCTACTCTTCCATTTCATCTCATTTTGTGATAGAGTCTAAAGCTCCAGGCTAGATGGGCTGGTGCGATGTAACATTGCACTTCGGAAATATTTTGCCCTGACGTCTGGTATAGAAGCGACATTTCTGAGGGACTCCACTTCCTTGCGGGGGGTCCCTCTGCCGGCGTAGAGGTATTCTATCTGAAAATGATGTTATAGACCCTGTTCAGTTCGTGATTCATCACCGCTGAATCCTGGCCGCACTTTGTCTACATCGCCTCATTTCTTCCTACTAGAAGGGTCCCCATTTGGGGCTTAGACGATCAGCTGTTGAGCAAATCTGAAATTCCCAAATATTCAAAGATAAAAATAGACGTTAAAACTGAAAAACTTCATGTCGTATTATTAGACCTATCAAGGAAACTTGTTCAGCAAATATCGCTCATAGATTAGGCCTGTGACCTGCTGTTATCACGCTTAAACTGCATCATTGTATAAGAAG
Source organism: Metallyticus violacea (assembly GCA_030762175.1). NCBI lineage: Eukaryota > Metazoa > Arthropoda > Insecta > Mantodea > Metallyticidae > Metallyticus > Metallyticus violacea. The sequence goes on along the minus strand of CM060843.1, from coordinate 26,389,598 downwards.
ATTAAAACGCATCTGCGCAAGTTATTAGAGGCCATTCCGCTTGTTCTTCGTCAGCATAAGTGGGCTCAGTATGATGTCCACTTTGAATTAATAATATCACTTGGATCTTTCTCAAAGACGGATTGATTGGAAGGGGGTCTATTGTTTGGCCAGTGCATTACCCAAATTTCATGCCACATCTACGAAATATTTTCCTATATTTATGAATACTTGGAGCTATGTACATAGCCGATAATTTAATTAAACTCTACAGACGTTAGTTATTGACTCTCAAACTGCGCAAAAAGGTTAAATGACTTAATTTCTATTAATTATTAAAAATTGCGAAACTTATAACTGAAGAATTCTTGGCCTAGAGTATCTTGATCTCTAAAATTTCTTAATATTATCACTGAGACATTATGTATGTTAAAAATAATATTTAAATTGTATTTAAAGCCCGGTTTTATTACTGAGCTAGCATAGAAGTTTGACATTAATGATACGTGGGATGAAATGATAAATTAGTAAAGCATTTTATTTTAAGGAAGGAAGCATTACACTCCTAAGTTTAAGGTATCTCCCCCTCCATTTATGAGGAATAAGGAAAAAACTGTAAAAAAAAAAAAAAAAACTCAGTCATGAAGGACAATCCTGAAGCGTTGCAAACCACACAGAACTGTTGCTACAACTGCCTCGTTTCTCAATTTCTCAATATTTAATTTTCATGACTCTTTATGTGACGGTCAGAAATAACAATTCAGTAACTGAAAGGTGTTATTTATATTTCCGCAGCATAGCTGTAGACTGAAAGAGATATGTGGGGTCATAACTAGCGCAAATATTTTATATTCACATATGCATTGCACAAATAAAATAAAGGAGAAACACCACTTTTCAGTGTAAATATAAAAACATTCCTTAGAAAAGGGTAGATATGAGACTGTACCACCTATCCATAATAATATATGATGACGAAAAATGAAATTGAGGACCTGTGGGCGCAATGATAAGAACGAACTTCCTTTCCAAGGCTTCAGAGATGAACGGCAGTCCATAGCCTGCAGTATATCAAATCAAAGAGTTCCTGTAAAAACACAAATGTATTCGCATCTGTGATTCCTTACATTTTCTATCATTTAATTTAAAATGGCACTAAATATTCCGATGTGTTTCTAAGCGTTAACTTAAGTACATATATCATTGTATTAATTTAGAGTAAGACCGGAATTTGTAGATTATCAATAAACTACGGTTGCATAAACTGCAAGAGACCGGAAAACACATACATTTTATGATGATTTCATATATATCCTTCTTTCCACAACTCAGGTGAAAATAACATATAATATATATTCTGTAAAAGTGATTACTAAAATTACAAATGGAAGTGCATCTGCTATTTTGTCTGGATATCAACTGATGTGTTTGGGTCGGAATTTATTGTTTCTTATTATAAAAAGAGAATAATAATTAGTTTTAAATGTTCGGACTCGGAATTTATTAGCGCCGCCATTTCGTTGATTTTCTCATCAGCTTTAACGATCTTAGTATTTGTTGATTTTTTGTTGATTTGGTTTATTTTGGACGCTCTTTAAGATCTCACGTCATCAGCGTCCCATTCAATTCCGGGCGTGAAACGGCCGACAAATTTTGCTCAGAGGCCTCTCTTTCAGGCTTGAGGTTCTTTTTCGTGCCGTAAATGTACGACACGGGACCCACGGCTTTACTTCCCTTCCGAAGGAAGCCATACTTAGGATTTTTTTGCGGGCGTAAGAGTCCTAAGTATACGTATAAGTATATATGCTATTTTCAGCTGAGTTGTGGAAAGAAGGAGATATATGAAATCATGCATAAAAATGTATGTGTTTTCCGGTCTCTTGCAGTTTATGCAACCGTAGTTTATTGATAATCTACAAATTCCGGTCTTACTCTAAATTAATACAATGATATATGTACTTAAGTTAACGCTTAGAAACACATCGGAATATTTAGTGCCATTTTAAATTAAATGATAGAAAATGTAAGGAATCGCAGATGCGAGTACATTTGTGTTTTTACAGGAACTCTTTGATTTGATATACTGCAGGCTATGGACTGCCGTTCATCTCTGAAGCCTTGGAAAGGAAGTTCGTTCTTATCATTGCGCCCATAGGTCCTCAATTTCATTTTTCGTCATCATATATTATTATGGATAGGTGGTTCAGTCTCATATCTACCCTTTTCTAAGGAATGTTTTTATATTTACACTGAAAAGTGGTGTTTCTCCTTTATTTTATTTATGCAATGCATAATGTGAACTATAAAATATTTGCGCTAGTTATGACCCACACATCTCTTTCAGTCTAAGGAGTGACCGTGAACACAGAGCTAACCGTGCAAGCTATCAACTCTACGTAAACTTCCCTCTCCTCAACACTTCCTCATGCTGGTGTCACATCTCTGATTCAGGGTTTGAACTGCTCTAACCATTCAACCATAACAGATCACGTGGCACAACCTATTACCTCCATCATAATACATCACAAGTAATAATATCATGTTATTGGAATGGCATGTTACTTCTGGCGCGAAGGTTGCATAAGATCTGTTTTTCTTTAAAGGGTAAGATCGCTGCTTACTATCTAAATGGAAAGCAGAGCAATTTCGACTTTACTGCCAGGTTTGTGCGAATGAGTATATTGACTGATATTATAATGTCATTACATAATGTACAGTTATGGGAAAACATAAGTAAAATGAGCTGTGCTATAAAATAAAAAGTGTGCAGCATTACGGCAAAACCAGCGTTTAAATATTGTGGCGAAATCTGGAATTTCAGAAAAATTATAACACAGCAGTGTACATGAAAATATTGTTTGCTCGCTAGTTAATGAAATCAAATGATATTCCTGTTTGCATTCCTTTGAAACAACATATGAATAGGGTCACTCTAATACGTAAACACTTCTGATACATCATGCATGATAAAAGGGGCCTATAACTCAAAATGCAAACTAGGCTTTCCTAACCTTGATTAGAAATATGAAGAGAACGTATGTCATACCCGGCGAAATTAATTTAGCAAACTGTTCAATAAGCTTGGCTTGAAATAATACGAACTGTTTTATCTGATACTGTGAACTTATCACTTTTATTTTCATTATTAGTATTCTTAAAAGAGCATTATTACTTCATCTTAAGTATTGATTCAGTAGTTATACAGTCATTGTAAACTTTTTTCCCTTATCCTCCCATCTTTTATACAACCGCTACCGGTGGCCGATGTTGTTAAAGCGCGGACTCGTGAGTGGAAGGTCTGGGGTTCCAATCCCACAGGACCGTCCTCCCTAACTGGGTTTTTTTCCAGGTTTTCCTCAGTCCTCATAACTGGAAAATGCCGGCGAGGTACCCTAAGCTTAGGCCTGGAACGCTTCCTTCCTTAAAACATCTTTTCCCAATTTATCATTTCATCTTATGTATCATCAGTGTCCACCTCCCGTGGTGCCTCAGTAGTAAAACGGGCGTTAACCACCCCTCCATTTTTTTAAATTTATACTTTGTTTATCAGCTGTTAAATTACCGGGATTTCAGAGTATGTCCTTGCCGATTGCACGGGGTTTTGCATCTCGGCACTGGACATGCCACAGCCGGCCGCTCCTGGCATTTGACTACGCATTTTAAAACTATGTGTAAAATCTAAACTTAGAGCAAACTCTGAAAATGTCGTTCTTTCCTCTGTCAAACAAACATTGTAAACACTTTCTATTTATCACGATTTAGTTCCACCACTGTAATGATTTATCTCGGGTTCTTCCTTGAGCATATGTTTTGTACAATTTGTCCTTCAGGCTACCCCACAAATAAAATTCACAGACTGATAGACCTGGGCAGCGAGAGAGTACACCAATACTAATTGCTTTATCTTCAAACACATAATTTTACCCATTGATACCTCTGCTGTTTGAGCAATGGCAACATCTTTTTGAAACCAGTCATGTGATTTCTCTTCTTTCATCACCTGATAAAAAAATGGGGTCAGAATACGGTACCTCTCTCGTAAAAAAAAAAATCGAGCCGATTATGAGTCTGGCTCTAATCGAACACCAAATGCAAATTTCCTGTCATTAAGAAGGGCTTCTTGTTTACAGTTTGGATTTTCGGAACTGAATGTGAGTGTTCACACGACCAGCCAAGGCTCGTCTGAAAAGAACACTCGCAGTGGGTCGATTGACCCTTCAGTCACTTGATGAAAGAAACCACTTATAATAATGTACACTTGCTACGGGATCGCTTTGCCGTAGACAATGGACACATGTATATGTGTACGATTTGAGTTTTAACAATTTTGTTGCTGTGTGTGCAGAAGACACCAAAACCCCAAAGTGATATGTAATTTCGCTAGTTATTTTGTTGGCGAATGTTCAGAGTATGCACTAATTTGGTCTAATTTGTCTTCTTGTAAAACTGCAAGTATTCGCATGTTTTTCCAGAATTGCAATTCTGGAAGGAAGCAATAGCCTAGGGAACTTCAGAATAAATTCCTCACGAATGAGATGAGGTGATTGCATTTATAATAATGTTTACAAACAAAAATACGCTGCACTAAAGCAAGCGACATCTTCGAGAACAAACATAAGACTGCTGGAAAGTTCAAGGACAGGCAGGCAGCGACAATGAGTCGGAAGTGAACGGGCCTTGGTCAAGACGTAACCCGATATGAGAGATGAAGACATATTCTGGAAGCTATATAATTAGCATTGCAAATGTGAATGGTTAAATGTCTATGAAAGTCATCATTTTATAAAGAATAAAAGTGGTAGTTTGAAAATGCAATGGTATTCATTTGATGGAAAATGCTTTTCTTGTACTCGTAGTAATAGTATTTGAACATTTTCCCCTTTTTTACTGTTTTTCTTTTTTCTTTATTATGTTCATTATTAATACTTTTTACGTTTCTGCGACTCACTACTTAGCGTTTAGATAACATCGCGCATTTCTCTTCAGAGAATATACTTTTTCCACGTTAATACTACAATGAAAAAAGTTATTATACCCCGTGCGAAACATTTAAGCATAGAAAAATATACTGCGCTCTCTGACACCCCACAAGGGCAACGAAATAAATTTAGTTTCAAAACCAGTTAAATTAAGAATGTTCAAATATTTACTTAAGTCGATTCCCTAGTACTGTTTTGAATAGTATTTAACGCCCGATTTTATTACTGAGGCTGAGATGTTATACACAATTTGATACCAAATAATTTCCTTTCATTTTGTGGAATTTTCGTTGTTTGCCAAATGCTAATTTTTGTTGCAGAATTTACATTAGGTCATTCAAAGTACAGAGTCGGTGTACAGTGAGCTAAGGATTAATGTTCCGATGCAGTTCATTTCTGTTCCTTTTTTTTTACAATTGCTTTACAAATGCCTTTTAATGTAGCTGTTCGTTGATTAAAAGCCAATTATCACGAATGCGTCTCGACCACCTTGGAAAAACGCTTATAGAATTTCGCAATGGCATGTTTTCTATCTCTGGCTCTCTCTCTTTTCTTTCTTAACAAAAGCCTCTTTTTTCTCTTTTAAGAGCAACCCCGAGCATGTCTACTATTATCGTCCTTATTCGTATAAGTCTAAATACTATCAGTTTTATTTGATAAGATATATCTTTATATGTATATATTTGCAAATTTTCAAGGAAGAATCGTTTTTCCCAATTTTCAGTCTTCCTTTTACTTTGCATAAATACTTATTTATTTACAGGAATTTAATTATAAACGTTGTTCGCTAACGCAGTGTTTTATGCCTGAGCCACCAGGTGTAACTCAACAGGTGACGCCCTTATTGCATTTCCGTTCCCCACTTGGTCATGTCCTTGTACGTTCCTTTTGGAACCTATACGCTACCGGTCTTACGGCAGTATCCATTAATTTGCGAGATTGTAGAGTAATGCATTTTTTGTGTATATGCATTATTTTAAAAAAAAATCTTGAAGTTATTCATAATTTTCCTGTTTAATCGCCTCCTTTACAAGCTCCAATTCATGATAATGTGCACAATTTTGAACTACCAGTTTAATTTAAAAGTACATAACACGGGCATATATACATTTTTAACAGAGGGAAAATAGACAATGTGTACCGTTGACCGAGAAAAGCAGCCCGGCTATTGTTAATATTTATGCAATTAATGCGGGCATCAAAAGTCTTAAAAGTGTCACTGATTGTTTCAGTAAAAAGTAAGAATCATAAATTCTGTGATGTTATGGATGAATCAGGCTACTGAGCTCGGTAATTAAAGGTGCAACTGTCGCCCGAAAAGGAATTGAGTTGTGGCCTTCCTAATCTTAACTTATAGTACACGAGCAAAATCTATTGTAATGGATATTAAAATATGCCATTGGCCCAAAGTTAAAGACAGATTATGAAGATAATTGGACAATTTATTGAAAGTGAAAATTCAAACTAGTAATGAATGATTATATCATTCAGGACCAGATATGAATAAATTTCCGGATACTGTTAGATTCATCAGCAGGAATACGTTTTATCATTCCGTGCTAGGTTTCGTTTGCAAATTTACACCACACTATACACAATTGTGAAACAAAATGTACATTTCTATATTTTATACTCTGGTTGTTTGTTACAGTTTAATGTATTTCATAACAACGAAAGTCTAAGGAGTTGAGTGGGTAAATGGACCCGGAGTCCACAACGTCTGAAGTTGTCTGGTATTTATACGTAGGTAAGTACATATGTATGCATGTATTGTGCGTGTAATATGAATACATTCTGGCAGCACTAGTGATGGTCAACTGTATATATCGTTTGTTATAATCACCGTCCTTTTCCCAAGTTATACCCCGTGTGTTCTCAAGGAACACATTGGTTGCATTAGGCAGGGATTTTAGATCAGAGGTTATATAAGCACGTTTCTTTCTTTTGATTTTCCTTGTAGAATAAGCTACATCAATAATATCCAATCGATGCACAGGTTTTAATACATTTCATTTCCTCCTCCACTTGTGTGCCTGTATTATATACAATTTATTTTAGCTGTTCGTAATACTGGTCTGCTGAATTTAGTGTCAGTTCAAGAGGATAATGTGTTTATTCAAAGGTAAATAGTGAAACAAGAGATCCATGCTTGAAATAAGTGTTTTACGATTCGAACTATGGATCTTCAGCCTTCTGTCCTTACACGCTAACCAACTGAATTACCGTGTTCTCCTCTAAGTACGAAGCCACGAGCCTCTTTCATCTGATTCTATGTATCCTGGAGAGGTTGCTAATGTCCTACACACAGCTAGAGTGAAAGAACAATTTCCATGTATATACTAACCCCTATATAGTTGGAGGTTAATCTAGAAGTCGGGGCTATAAGTACTCGTAGCTTTACCAGTCGACTCTTAATTAATAAGTCTCTCTCATTACAGAAAATCTTAGCACGGTCTCCAGGATACATAGAAGAGGGAGATTCGTGGTTCCATGTTTGAAGGACACTAGTAGTAGTGGTAGTGGTAGTAATAGTAGTGGTAATAGTAGTAATAGTGGTGATGGTGGTAATTGTGGTGGTGGTGGTGGTAGTGGTTTTGGTGGTGGTTGTAGGCGTAGTAGTAGTGGTAGTAATAGTACTGGTAATGTGGTGATGGTGGTGGTGGTGGAAGTAGTAGTATTGTGATGGTATTTGACAGAGTTTTAGAGGCCTCCCGCACTTCAGTCATGTGCGACCCCCAAATCCCTTACAGCATTCCAAAGTCCGTGTTCTTGACGAGATCCAGTTCTTTGCTTTCTATAAGGGGATCTCCATGTTGAGATATGGTTGTGGACCTAAGAGTTGATATCTTCTTCTGTCCAGCGCTTCACACTCGAGGAGTGCGTATTTCGCACTCTCGTGAGATTGGCCACAAAGTCTAAGCTGGGCTCTGCTTGAACGAGTCCCATTTTCTGCAGATGTTTTCTAAATTGACCATGTCAAGTAATTATTCCCAACACTCTCCTTAGCTTTTTCCTTCTCAGTTTCAGGAGCGTTTTGGTGCGTGTGGGATTGGCAATTTCCAATCCATCGATGTTTTATGTTTCTCTCTGTCCCATCGTGCCTCCTAAACCCAAAACGCGGGTTCGAACCCGGCCAGGACCGAAGGATTTTTTCGGGCGTAAAAATCGTAAGTATGGCTTCCTTCGGAAGGGAAGTAAAGCCGTGGGTCCCGTGTCGTACATTTACGGCACGAAAAAGAACCTCAAGCCTGAAAGAGAGGCCTCTGAGCAAAATTTGTCGGCCGTTTCACGTCCTGAATTGAATGGGACGCTGATGACCTGAGATGTTAAAGAGCGTCCATAAACAAATCAATCAAAAAAATCAATCTTTGTCCCATAACCTAATTGTTGTTCTTACTGTGAATTTACTAACTTCACAGGGTGGTTCCGCCCCCATTAATGGGCTGCATGCTTCTTTCTTGGCCAGTTCATCTGCTGCTTTATTTCCTGTCACTCTTCTATGACCTGATACCCGCCTTAATTCAACAGAATTATTTTCTGACTGGGCTTTCACTTTTTAGAGGCAACCCCAAGCCAACTTTGAGTTAAATTGTTCAGAGTCAAGTGTTCGAAGTGCAGCTTGACTATCCGAAAGGAACACAATATGTTTTCCATAATAGCCCTTCTCTATGCCATTTTGCACACAGGTTGTAATTGCTAAGATCGCTTCCTGAAACATGGTAGAGAACTTGCCAGAATGCTACTGTAAAGCTGATGACATCTGCATTACAAGAGGCGGGAAGTGGGATGAAAATGAAGTTTACAAAATACGGGTCACTTGTCACTAACACGTAGTATGATAATGTAGAGATGTCAAGAAGGTAATGAAGCAGGCACTTAAAGTATTTAGAAAGGAGGGAGGGGACGAAAGGAGACAGGTATTCACGGTTTCACGGAAACAACACAAGGAACTGCTGGTTTTTAAAAGGAACAATGGTACCGCCAATTGGTGGAAGAGCTCACAGAGGCAGCGTCCCGAGGGCAGGATGCTAGGTGTTTGGATGCTATGGAAAAGAGTAAGAAAGCGACCTTGTATTCGTGACTGCATAACTTCGGAGCAGTGGAGAAATCACTTCCACGAAGTTTTCGGGGGAGGGGAAACTGGCAGGGGCCAGCACTAAACGAGATGCAGCTATTAGGTGCACCTCAAATTGAAATAATGGATCGTGACGTTATGGTCGGAGAAGTAATTAAAGCAATAAAAATCTTAAAGAACAACAAAGCACCTGGGCTCGACGGACTGCCGTCAGAACTATTTAAGGGGGGTTTAAGATGATTAAAATTTATAGATATGATGACGAAGATAATGAATGATGTTTTCAATGGGAGGGCTTATCCAGAGGAATGGACATTGGCAATTATGTGTCCAATATTTAAAAAGGGGATCCCAAAGGTTCTGGATAATTATAGAGGGGGGGGCACTTCTTCCGGTAATGGTAAAATCTTATTGCAGAATTTTATATGAGAGAATTAGACAATGGGTAGCTGAATACAGCATACTTTCTAAATTCCAGACAGGGTTTAGGGAAGGATACATCACAGTGGACAATGTTTTTGTATTAGACACTCTGAGAGTGAAACAAACACAGAAAAAGAGAGGAAAACTGCATTGTGCCTTCATAGATTTCCGAAAAGATTTTGATTCCGTGGAAAGGCAAGCATTTGGATTAAATTATGGACGAAAGGTGTCTCGGGTAAAGTGATCAAGGCTTTGAAATCAATACATAGTAAGGTACAGTTCTGTGTAAAATATGATCGCGATAAAGTTTCAGAAAGTGTAATAACACGCTGAGGTGTGAGGCAAGGCTGTATCTTATCGCCCCTGCTATTCAATTTGTTTGTAGATGACATACCGGATTAATGTGTGCTGCAGAATCTGATACCCTGAATATAGGAGGCATATCCATACCCGCTCTCCTTTATGCAGATGATCTAATATTGATATCCACTACAATTGACGGTCTGCAAACGGAACTGGACTGCTTAGGGGCGAATTGCCTGGAATGGGGAATATCAGTTAACGAAGGGAAGACCAAAATAATGCCATTCAAGAAGGGGGCGGTGTACAGCTTGAAAGAGAGGTGGGAGTATGCAGGTCAGGCTCTGGAAAATGCCGAGAAATTCACATACTTGAGAGTCACCTTAACTATGAACGGGAACTGGGTAAGACACATAGACAACACAAAACGTAAGTTCTTAATAAGAAATATAGAGGCATTAAAGATCTTAGCACAAATACCGGAAACTCCACTGAGAGCAATGAGATGGTGTACAGGGCGGTTGTAATATCAACTATGGCGTACGCGGCCAAAATTTGGGGTTGGGAGAACACCTAGGAACTTAATCAGGTACAAACACAGTTCCTTAAACGGTTGCTACAAGTAGGGAGGGCTACAACAAATTGTGGGGTTCTTAAAGAGTATGGTATTTATAACGAAAGTGTGAATTTAAAAACAAGAACAATTAATTACTGGTTAAGGTAATACGGGGGAATCAAACTACTCTTCGGGCAGTCAGTCTATGGGAGCAAATAAGGGAAGGGTGGGGTACAGGATGGGCATTAAAAATAAGGAAAGATTTAGAACAAATGGGATTGGGGTATATCTGGTTAAGGGGAGAGAACATTACACGAAATAGTTGGAAAATAGTTAATAGACGTTTGCGAGATATAGATAGACAAAATATTTTGTCTCGATGCGCCGAAAAAGTATCGCTAAACCTCCAGGCTCAAATACATCCGTAGTGGGGGAGGGGGGATTATCTAGATATATGTGGCAGGGAATAAAGAAGTGGTCTCGCATGATTCAGATTAGGGGCTTGGAAAGGAAGCAAAACAGTTCATGCTTTCGGGGAAAGGATTTGCCCATTGTGCGGAGAGAGCGATACCTGGAGCCATATTTGGGCAGAATGGAGGGAAACGGAGATGTCAAAGAAATGAGCATTTATCACCGCAATTTCTGATTCTAATAGAAATTCGAACATATGCCGGGAAGTGTTGGTGCATGCGGGATACACAATTTGAGAATATTTCTTCAGAAGACCCGGCTACGGAGGTTAATGGCCATAATGAAGAGGGAGGATGGAGAGGGGGTGTGAGTAAAGAGAAGGGGGCTCAAGAGTAAGGGTTCCATTCGTGTTTATGTATTTGTATTGAAATTATAATAGAAAACTTAAATGTATCGAAGTATCTGTATATTTCTATTTATGCATATAGATTTGTGTGTATATATGTATGGATGTATTTTTATATATGTGTGTAAGTATGAGTATGGCCCTTTTGATGGCTATAAGGACGACATTAGCATGTACGACCGTAAGGCCCATGCAACAAATGTATTTATTTGAGTGTATCCTAAAATCGTACACTACTACTACTACTACTACTACTACTACTACTACTACTACTACTACTACTACTACTACTACTACTGCTGCTGCTACTACTACTACTACTACTACTACTACTACTACTACTACTGCTACTGCTACTGCTACTGCTACTGCTGGTCCTGGGAGTTTCGCCGTAAATGCCAGCTCCTGCTTGATTGAAAATCCATGAATCGTCTCTATAGCATATTTGTTATCCTTGGACCATTTTTGACTTGAAGTTTTCCTGCCACTCAAATCGAGATCCAAGATTTGTCCTATTGGCGGAACACAATAGCTCAGTTGGTTAGAATGTCAGCTCGGAAAGCTGAAGATTCGTGTTACGAGTCCTACCCGTGGCCGCGTTTTTCATGTCTAATTCTTCCTTCCCAACTAATGCGCTACACACGGCTAATATGAAAGACGTATATTGTCCATATATAATGAGAACTATTTTCAAAGAATTCATATATGAAGTATATGTAGCACTTTCTCTGAGTCAGGTTTTGATGGTTAAACTATCTGCTGCTTTATCAAACCCTTGCAACGTAATGTGGGTTACCTATTCCGGATAATTGTACGGCGATTCTGGGATTTTTTGATTGATTTATTTATGGACGCTCATTAACATCTCAGGTCATCAGCGTCCAATTCAAATCAGGGCGTGAAACGGCCGACAAATTTTGCTCAGAGGCCTCTCTTTCAGGCTTGAGGTTCTTTTTCGTGCCGCAAATGTACGACACGGGACCCACGGCTTCCCTTCCGAAGGAAGCCATACTTAGGATTTTTACGCCCGAAAAAATCCATCGGTCCTGGCCGGGTTCGAACCCGCGTTTTGGGTTTAGGAGACAAGTATGGTAACCACTACACCACCAAGACCGACACGATTCTGGGAGAAAGCAATCTTATATTTAATTTCCAAAATTAATATTCTACTTTAAACTATCCACAGTGCAATTGATTATATGTGATCATTTAGCGATATAAAGTGTGCTAAGCAATAGAAATAGAATGGTGTTAAGAAATGGTGACTATAATTTTTTGTATAAGGAACAGAATACATAATAAAGCAAGTATAGAGCTGTAGCAAACATTCAAAACTAGAAGTATAACCGCTGCTAGATTCTATATCATTAAACAATTATAACAACTTTCATTAGAGTTGTGAAATGTTGATAAACTGAGCTGGAGAAATTTTCCTTTCTCAACAAATAGATCTTGATTGGATTTATTTTAGGGCCTAGCACATTGAGTGGGGGTTTCCTTGGGTTTTCCTTCATCCTGCATGTGCGATTGCCTAAATAGTTCATATTCTTATAGGCTCTGGGTTCATTTACCACATCACCAGTACTTTATGGAAGGCTGATATCTATGAGTATTGCTTATTAAAAGCTAAAAAAAGTACGAAATAATTATATAAAGCTTAGACAAATGATTATTTGATTAAATAGAATTTTATCAATTTTTCTTCATTAATTTAAACCCTCTGGTAAAACACTTATTGAACTGATGTAATTGTTTGTAAAGAAAAAAAGCCTCTGGTGGCACTATCAACAATAATGGGACCTTATTTTGAAAGAGCAAAAGCACTGTTACCCAGATGTTTCACGATATCCACAAAACTGAGATAATCAGAGCTCTAAAGAGTATAAAATTTATTTGACTGATATTTTCACGTTTGGGGAACAAAATACAATCTACATTAATACATACAAGAACGTTTTACCGGCATTAGCGCCAATTAGACATAAGATTCCCGTATATTTTCCTGAATTTATTTTCAGGCTTAGGTTGTGAATGCAGTTTTCCCGAATATTTATTCCCGATAGCCAATGTTTCAATTTAATAGAGAGAATTAACTGAAGATTGGTATGTACAAATTTATTTTTATGACATATAATTAAAGGCAAAATTATAATGTAAAATTGCATTTTAAGGCTCTGAGATATTCAATACGATTTTATTATTTGCTCATCCAGATTTTTAAAAGTTATTTTTTTAATTGTTGTCTGATGCTAAGACATTTTTTCTTTGGGAACAAGCTTGCACTGTGTCCCATTCTGAACCCACGAAACCCTTTCGGTCTCGGTTTGTTTCTTTACAATTCTGTCAGTGCCACGTAGAATTTTGGTGTGCTTGTCCACTACAACTTGGAAACGGTTGTGATAGCCCGCAGCGATGTTATTTATTCGGTGCTGGTGTCGAATACTTGAGTATATTGATTCCAGACGGTCAGTTGATAGCGGAGGAGTTTAGTGCGTCTTCTGCTCAAGTCCAGATATAGAACAGACGTTAAAATGGTCGAGCACGTGTAAGATTTCGTTGGTTCTACCTTCCCTTAATTCCTTGAAACCTAGTATACTATACCATAGGTACAAAATTTAACACTAGAACTCCCGAGCTTCAAGTACCCCCTAAAACACCCGTTAGCGGTCATTTAACTTCTTACTTGGCAAATGACTAGTGATGTAGAGGGAACAATTTTTGCTCACGTATGTTTAGCGCTTTATATCCCCATGCCCCTTAGCCTGTTCATTTATTCAATGATACACTCACACCTTTGTTCTTTCATTCTTTTGTTCATCTTTTATAGGTCATCTCTGGCTAAAGGGTTTTAGTATAAAAAAGAGTATTTTTTATTTCAAGTATAAGCGCATGTTTTCTCGAAAATAAGAAATTGTTTATTATACGAATTTGGTTTACTCTATGATATATAATAATAAATTGTTGTACAACAAAAGATATGTTATAGAAAAATGGGTTACATCTATACAGAAAGCTGTTACATTGAAACATTCTCAGAGATATTGTTAGTGCACTTTTTGCAGAGTGTTTGATTATACAAGAACTACATACAATTTTTTTTACATGTCGAGCAACTGTCTTTGGTTTTGTTTTTCTTACATAAGTCTATTTGACATGTGTTGCATTTAGCGGCGTTAGACGTTCCTTCGTCCCTATAATCAGCCATGAATGATGGTGACAATAGTCGATGAAAGCTACGTGGAAATATAAAGTTAAGTGAAATTTTAGACGCGGATACAAGAGCTGATAAATAATGACTCACGCACTAGCTACAATGAGCTGGAAACATGTTTGTTGTGCAGTGATTAGTCTGTTACAACTATGCCACGTAAGAAACGTGGGTAATGAAGAGCCTCGGGAACCAATGGTAAATTTTTACCTGAAATGCAGGGGAAAACATTGGTGAGCTAAACATCATTGAAATGAATTAAAAGCCACAAAAACACGGAAAATACTTCCAAAAACAGTGAAAATGTAAGCTTTCGAAAATACTTCCAAAAACAGTGAAAATGTAAGCTTTCGAAAATCAAAAGTTTTTGATTGGTCGTCAGTGTTAATGAAAGCAGCTTGTGCTATTCATTTTTCATCCGGCGATCTTGGGGATATTTTTATGACTGCTGAAGACAATAATTTGTATTTTTCTGTATGCCAAATGAGCAAGACTGAAAAAGCAGAAGACACTGTGGCTTTAAGCAGCGCAAAAGTTTCACTGTTTATGATAGCAGTTTCAAAATCACTTATGAGCCTGGTTGGTGTATCCGTTAAACCATTTCACGGATCTTCTGTATTAGCTTTCGCATAATCCAAGCGTCTTTCTTGTTGGTTAATAAGACATACACCAGAGCTGGTTTGTACATAATAATGACTCCCAGCGCTTTTCACTGCCTCTATGATGATTGTCAACAATTACGCGAATGGTGGACAAAACTTAAATATGTAATCCAAAAACGCTTCACATTAATAATTCCAAATTAGAAGTTTTGTAAAACATACGAGGGATGGATGCATTAAAGTACTTTCGCCCTTGGTGTGTTGGGAAAGTGTGCTGGATGTTCTTAAGCGATGTTGGGCTCGGTGGTTGATTTTACTTAAGTTCTGTCGCTCTTGAAGGGAGGCGAGCACGTCGGAATGAACTGCATAAGCTATTGCGAAGAACCCGAGAAAGTTCGAGTTCCTGATTTCTTGTGCCAAGCTCTTGATATTTTATTTGAACCTTTGTGCTTCTACTACTTCTGTGTTTGGAAAGTGGCTGTGAGCACATGTCTTATCTCGAATTATTTCAAAGTATGTACCTGTATCAATTGTAACTGCTCGCGCAGAAAATTCCCTTGCATAACTAACTCGGGTCCAGTCTCGACATATCTTCTCTCTAGGTTTAGGTTTGCTCTTGAGGCAAACAAAGCCGTTCGGTAGTAATTTATTTCTTTCTGTTGTTGACATGATAATAAGGATTTGAAATACATTTTGTTCCATATGCTATTTGAAATAGACTACTAATACCTTTGTATTAGTCTCTTAAGCGCCAGATTTAATTTTGTTTGTATATAAATCAGTTTCGTAGCAACGGCCGTTATTATTTATTAGTTATCTTTGTAAGACCTAAAATAGCTTGTCAGAAAATGTTGAACTTTCGGAAAGGATTCGGGAGAACGGATTCTTTCTGAAAGATATTCGGGAGAAAGAAACCGCGTAATCGGATTCGAGAAAACCAAATATTTCGAAAGTTTTCTCATAATATTACAATTGCTACCAATTTTCATATAAATGTTGAGCTGACAACCTTGAAAAACGCTTTAACACTAGATATCAAACTACTATTTCTGACCTCAGACTTGCATATCAAAAAAACAGAAAAAAGTTAGACAATTTGACAAATATAATAATAAAATAAAAAGATATTCGCCTAAAAGCAATGCTAACCACCAATTTTAAATCTTAATGACTTTCTGAGACAAAAATATAAAGGAAAATATAAATAAGTGCTAAAAATATTAGATATTTTGGTGCATTATCTTAAGATATACAAAATATAGACCTAGAAAGACTTTTACAAATACTTGCAGAAAAAATTAAATTTCAGTTAACTTACAAATCCTTATTGGGTCGATTATGAATTTTTCTACGAGAATCACCGTCCTCTAGATCAGGGGTTCTCAAACTATCGTACTATCACGTGACGGAAATCTCAGGCAAATGATCAAGGAGACTTTTGGTCGACTAAAAAAAACGAATATCCAATGATCTCAGAAAAAACTAACTTTTTTGTTGGTGCTTGTTGACCACTTACTTACCTTTGTTAATGTGGATTTTCTTCTTTAATTTATATATATAAATTGAATGTTGACCCCGATTTAACTAAAATTAAATCCGTGGTAGCCAAACATTAAAGAACTGTGTTTAGCTAAACAAGTACAACCTTCGTACTGAAACAAAAGTGTGAGTTAGAAATTAGTTAAATTTGTAAGGTTAGTAGCTTTTACTGGTAGTAAGTTTGAGTACCGGAATACTAGCACCGGAAATATATATCTGTCGAAATTACTTTATGTATGTTACTGTATTTTAACTTTAGCAAAATTAATTTTAAGACATTTCACAGAATACTCCGTTGAATAGGAATAGTTTAACAATTTTTTCTCCAGAATATATAATTCTAAGTACTATACAATAAAATTCCAAATAAATTACTAGTGTTGTTAAAATTTTAGCGAAATGTTTATTTTGACCCTTGTATCACAAAATCACGCATTTCCCTCGTAAAATTTTCTTATTGGCACATATAAAATTCTGCGTTCAATGTAATGGTACGTCACTGGAAAAGGTTGAGAACCCTCGCTCTAGATTAATGATCTGGTTAAATAAATATAAAATAATTTTCCTACACTCTACTCAGAGAAGAACAAAGGCTTCCATTTTTGTATACCTTTACTTTACGACAGTGTTGTGATCACGTCTTTTCGATATAAATCTTATGAAGAAATCTAGTTTAAGCACTTTGCACATACATTTTAGGCATTTTTGTAAGCTCGATGTAATATTTACTACCAAAATCATTTACATACCACTAAAATACTACTGTTAACAGCATTGCAATGAGCTGTTTTATTTGAAGACGGAGAATCATCTCAATTGAAATTCCCACACTCTAATTCCATCAGGAATAGTTTCCCTTACTGAGGTTTTTTTTTTCAGATTTTTCTCAATCCTAATCGATATTAATTTCGAAAAGCAAATAAAAATTAAGACTGGCAAGCTTTCATTTCAAATCATTTTCTCAATATATTATTTCAAATCATCACCGAGATAAAATAAAAATTGGTATTAAAAAGTTAAGTTCACTAGGTCGAACGTAGCCTTAAGTAATTGTTATTTCTTTTAATACATCGAATCTGTCAACTTCTGGAGAGAAAAAATTAGTTTCTGTTATGATCTGTTACTTTTTATCTAAAATAACGAGCTCTATGCTCATGTTGCTTACAAGACTTTACGCAATTGCTCTCTCTCAGCAAAATTTATTTACGCCGAATAACTTTCTACCCCTTAAAGATTTTGCACAAAAGTTTCCCATGTAAAAGTTATCAACAAAATGTGGGCATGAATCTCTCATATTAACTTCTGTTTTATCTCGCCTGGAAGGAAAACCAACTCCAACTTTAATTATGCTTTATAGCTTCACTTTTCCCAACTTATCTTCCACTTTAAACTTCAGTCTGTTTTGAACACAGTTTCCAACTGTGTTGTTTGTTAAGAGTGACACTTGCTTAGCGCTCCAAGACTCCATACGAAGTAAAGTTGATTAACAAAATCTATAGTGCGTTCTTCGGAAGAAGTTACATACTTGATATCTCCTGAGACAGAATCCAGCATTACTCCTGCGATTTGTAGTAAGAATATATTTGAACTATTTAGCGTTTAAATTTTCCTTTGTAAGGAAACCAGTCTCCTTTATCATATGTCGATTATTTTTTAAGTTACTGTACTACCCTAGAGCTCAATATTCCCGCGTTTTGTGCAATTACTAAAATGTGCTGCTTCATTTGAAATATTATTAGTTTATTTTGTTTAGTAATAAGTAGAGGTGATGATTTTTAGCATTTTAAAATCAGAAATTTAGTATTTTGATTTGTATATTTAGCATTTTTAGCATTTACACATTTACAATTTAGCATTTTATAGCATTTTGAAGAAAAGTATAATTGGAGTTAAATCTAATAAATAAGTATGTGTTGAAATAACACTAATGTGCAGTAATAATTGTAAATAATTTTAATATTGAACACTTAATAACGTGTTGTGTTATTTTACACCCCTAAGTTTAATTACATTTAATTATCGTTTTATTTATGTTAGTTGATAAATGTTTTTGATAAAGTGTAAATGCGGAAATGGCGTTAAATTTATGGCTCTATCTTTGTTTTTAAGAATCAAATACAATTAAACGCAAGTTATACAACCTTAAAATAAGGTATTTAATTTGACAAGTACTCCCGAAAAACTGGATGGTCCACTTAGTGAACAGGAATGTTAGTCTCTAAAAACATCTGTACTGTGTCTTGTACAAAAGCGCCTTTTCTAGATTTTCCACATTTTACTTTATTATGTGTCATTTGGATAGTGGCTTGTTCCTTTACTCCTGTTGTTCCTTTTTTGCAATTACATGCCCCTGACTTTTGATATGCTTGCCTGAAAGGTCCTTGTTTTGACAATCATGGAGCTGATTATACAATTTACTATAAAATTTTCACCATCAGTGTTATAAAAATGTTTCTGTTTATAATTTTATTCCCCTGTTTTACATATTTAATTTACATATTAAATTTTCACCATCACTATTATAAAAATTGTCCTGTTATAATTTTATGCTCCTGTTTTATCGCCATTTTCCACCCCACCATCTTAGCATCTGTTGATTTACTTATTCGAAGGGAATAAAAGATACAAAACTAATTGGTCGAAAAATGAGATTTTTAAGGGTTTACAAATCGCAAGAGGGCTACATTGTGCATTCCGGTGGTGGTCAAGGGTGTTATAAATATTCCAAAGATGTATAAACTGCTAGCTTGAAGTTTCCAGAAAAAAAAATCAAGAAAAACATTTTTTTAAAAAAAAGGAATGTTCTATTTCGCATTTATATCGTGTTATAGTACAGTCAATTACGCATTTCATCGCGCTATATGCATTTGCGAAAAATTACCACTCCTAATAATAAGTAGTATTTTCCTTTCCATTTAAGTGCATGGAGCAAGTTCGTTATCTTTGAAAGTCGATTTGGTAGATCCCACCCTAATTTTATATACTTCTCTGCAACTCTATCAAACTTTCTTTCTGAGCACAAAGCAAAGATCCGAAATAACTTATCCATAAACATTCATAATTTCCGGTTCTCTGGAAAGAATATTTCCAAATCTGTCACTTTCACCAACCACATCTTCAATTACGACATTCAATAATTTTGAAGATAAGAAGTCAACAAATAAAGTTGATGTTTAGTGTGACACCATTCTCCATTGTTAGCATGAATATTCTAGAACACTATAGTCCAATTGTTTTCCTGTCGAGGACCTGGTTTTTTTTCCCGAAAATTGTACCGAGGGCCACGTTTTAAATTCTAAATTAGTATTACTATTATTCTGAAAACAATTACTGTAAATAAGTATATTTATATCGGATCTTCATTTTGTTTTTCCACGCATGCGGAGGGCCGACAGTCCGGACCATAGAACGTAACTGCCCATACCCAGCCCCCGTGCGATCTGCAAAGTTTTGAAAACATGATTACCTTTTTCACAGAAGATTTAATTTCTCCTTTACAAGTTGGTGGGCTATAAGGCAGGCACTACAGTATCTAGGGATGAAATGTTAGCAGTTTTGAGCACGATCTCCTGCTTGTGCTAATTTTGCAAGAGATTTTCGCGGTGATTGTTCCAATCGAGCAGTAATATCATCCACTTTTTCACAACCAATAGAAATAAGACAGTCTGACAATTGAAGTACTTCTTGGTTTAATCGCTAAATGGCAGTTAACTGTATTCTGTTACTATTACTGTTATAGTAGCTTTAGGAAAAAATGCACCACATATAAAAATCAGTTCATTAATATATATTTAATTGACTTATTTCATTTAAATGGGTTTTAAATAGAGTTTTAGGGCTTATTTAGACGTTTTGGAACATTTCAGTTCCTTTCTGAATTTTTTTGTGTAGAAGAAGTTATACTGTAGACTTAACTGAGGAATAATACCACTTGTTTCTCACAACAATAAACACTATTACGCTTAATACTGTTAACAATATCCAAACATTATGAAACCCAGCATCCCACAATTATTTCTCAAAACAATGTTTTTTCAACGATGCTTTCCTCTTGCATAAAAACACTATAAATATTTTCGATGGTGAATTAAAAATGTTTTCCTTGTATTGATGCCATAATCTGTATAAATAATGCAGCTGGCGTATTAGTGTTAGGATTTCCATGGAAGAATGAATAGTGTTTAACGCCCGTTTTACTACTGAGGCACCACAGGCGATGGACACCGATGATACATGAAATGAAATATATTGGGAAAGGATTTATTTTTAACTAAGGAAATGTTTCAGGCCTAAGTTTACCGTACCTCCCCGGCATTTGCCATTTATGAGAACTGAGGAAATCCTGTAAAAAATCTCAGTCAGGGAGGACGGTCCTGGCGGGATTCGAACCCCAGACCTCCCGCTCACGAATCTGCGCCTTAACGACCTCAGTCACCCGTGGCGGTTTCCATGGAAGAATGCGATGCACTGTACACATTTTGTTAGTTCCTTGCCACTTTTATGTGTAATAACAGGTTAAAGCATTCTAAATCAAAGTTGTTCTAATTCATTTCTGCTTTTATATTAACTTAGGACGACAAGAGAGTTATGCCTGAAATGCATTTATTTTCGGAAACTCTGCTTTGTTTTTCCATTACATTAATTCTCGCATTTGTTATCTTTAATTTGTTCCTCAATCGGATGGCGTTGACATCAAAACCTGTCTTTTCAATAAAGCTATTGGGTGATCATCTGTTGGCTGACATATTTCGTACCTGGGACAAAACTCTGGTCAATTGTCATTTCCCGTCGTACTCATTTACATTTAAGAATCGTTTTCTTTACTTTAACCATCTTTCGGCACCTGCTTGTGATTTTTTTAAAATATGAAATAAATTTTTCGATAAGCCTGGGAATTTGTGAGTATTGCTCCAAATTTTATCTCTTGTAATTTCCACTCGCTTTCCTTCTATTAGAAAAGAATATTCCCATCATTTCTGGGAATTGATTTCATTCATTTACAAAAGTTTATTTTTAGATGTCCCGATAATAAGTCGTGTACCCTGAAACGAAGTATGTAGGCAATTTCCTATTTTTGATAGTAATTTCACATAGTCGCATAGGTTTATGCATTTATTCAAACGCTTACTGAAACATACTAAGTTTACATACGATGTAGAATGTAAATATTATCAGGTTCGCTAGAAGGCTACAATGCAACAAGCAGAAATCATACCGCAATCAATGGTGCTGCCCGTGTTTCGGTGGTCTGCAAAAAATCCTATACTGGCCATTACTTCAACGGTCGAGTCATCACACTGTCTGTCCTCATGGGGAACTTATAAAATAAAGTGGATCAATAACCTGCATGTACTGGAAAAACTGAAAACACAGAATGAGAAGAAAAGTTAGAGCAGTTTTACAAGAAAAAGAAGAACTAATGATGTGAATTCAGAATTTCTTAAATGGTGTAAGACGTGTGCTGACACATGAATATAATTTCCAACACTTTCTATGTCGAAGTTAAGTTGTTATTTGCAGGAGAAGTCTACAAGATTGAATTGAGGGGTTATATATTGCAACTCAACAGGCAGCGTGCATCCAGTCACCATGCGGGCGGATGAACGTTCATTTGAAAGCATTATACAAGAACATAAATTATATTACTAACATTTTTAACATTAAACTGGCTATACCTTTTAATCCAAAAACCTTGTTTTCTAGTCCCTTCCTTAATATTACTAGTATAAAATGTAAATAGAAGATTTCACTTGGGTCGGAGGAAAAGAAGGCAGTGTTTCTATTTACGTTACAAGGAAATATTATAATTTGGTTCATTCTGTCATATTTTTATTTAATGAAAATACAATAACAGTACCAAGAATAAGATTTTTTTATATCACGAACTGAAATAACCAGACGGACTATGCAATGTATAAAACTAAATACAACGTATTACTATTCATATAAACTGAAATAAAAATATACTCTGGATATTTAAAAATATTGCTGAAAATTGATTCTGTTCATTTCAATGAAGGCTCCCACTCTTTTATTTATTGTATCGAAAGTATTTTAAACGCCTCCTCTTAATTTTAATTGATTGTTTGTTGAATGTGATTGTATAGTTCTTCTATTGTTGTCGGATGTTTAGCATATACATCTGTTTTACTGCAACCTCTATAAGAAATATTCCAAAGGACTCAAATCCGGTGACTTTGGGGCCATAAATCTGAACCTGCTATCACCGAAATTTTCCAAGAATGCATACAGAAGTACCGTACGAGATGTAGCACCATGTTGTAACTCTTCATCATGGACGTTTTCTAGTAATTTGTTCACGGTTTCTTTTTATATACCCCAGTACTGATAGTCTGAATGTAAAACATTGGTCTTGTGATCATTCTTCGTGACATGGTATCCCAGGCTCTAATTTTCAGAGGATTCAACGACGTCTCAAAAATTCATGTGATTTGCTGTCATCCATGTCCGAAATGTTTATCGTGATATACCCAGAGAGATAAAAATCAAGCTTCATTTGTATGAAAGCTCAGGTTAAGGATCCAGTCAGTTATGTGTTGTTAAACCAATGATACCCCTGAAGCCTCGCCATGAAATCCACAGGTTGAAGATCGTGAACTATGGTAACTTCCTAATTTATTCCTGTGAGTACTTTTATATTAAACCCCAATTATTGTAGTACTTAGTTTCTTGATTGACTTACTAGAACTTAACCGCGTTTTTCTATAGCATCCTCAATAGCAACATTTGTCACTTTTGTTGACACTTCTTTTTCTTTATGTTCACCCTGTTGCTAGAAATTAATATATCAAACTGGACATTGCTATAAAAATATTTCGTAATGACATAATCAGGAAAACGTAAAGGAAAATGTAATTCCAATTTTCACCTTCGTACTTCGTATCTAGAAATTATGAAAAAAAGTATTGTTCAATTAATTCTATATTATAGGGTGTCATTCAAATAGTTAAATCCAATTTAAATTATCTGTCTAATCTTTTCATATTCTCGAAAGGGCTAACTCCTATGGGAAAATAGGCTTCCATAATAATATACACTCTTTCTTCAGTAGAATATTAGACCATATTTCCGGGCCGAACTATTCTCACGCACTAACGCGGTTTACTATGAGTACTAAACAACTTCGAATACATGTGCAACTTGAGTCCCTCTGAAGGACCCGATGGAAGGGTACTAGTAGAAGGGGAGGTAATAGTGTACATTCAAAAATCAAAAATACAGGCACTATAAAAATATTAGTAAATATTAATTTATCTCCCTATGCCATACAGCCTTAGCAGAAAAACAATATTTAGTTTCACTCTTCCTTTGGATCAATTATGTACTAATTTGATACACATACTAATTGGTATCAATAGTAGCAATGCTTTAATTAAATTGCAATAAGTGAATTAATATAGCGACAGAACAAATCTTTATGAGTTGGTCATACGCAAAAAGTTGAAAAGAAATTCTACTCACCTCATAGGCTTAGTTCTTGCGCATTTAAGTAAACATTGGAATGTACATGACGACCATATTCGTTTGAACTGCAATATCAAATTATTTCCAATTTCATTTTCAGCTAGAGCTTATCCATGCTTATCCATCCATTCTCTTCTTGGATGAATGATGAAATGGTGCATGCATGATCTGGAATCACAATATTTTATACTTATGTGACATTAGTCTTCTGTTTTGAAAGACTGTCCTAAATTTCAGGAGCTAAGGTTTTTGCTCTGTTACGAAAGCAATCGTTATGTGTAAGGGACTAATTCGAACCAAGGTAGAGGGTAGATCCATAAATTTCCGCCCTCGCCAATAAGGATTATTCCCTTCACGAAAACCTTATCTGGTGTCATGCCTTAACTGTTAAGGAAATAATTGCAAATGTAACTTCCGCTCCGCTGTGTTCAGTTGTTCAGATATAGTTACTTAAAGAAGGCTATGTGTAGAAGATAGTGACATGCTCAAAATGGAGTTTCGAACCGTTATTAAGTTCTTCACAAAAGAAAGGACTTCAAATGAAATTAAACACTGATTGGATGGTGTATATGGGGAAGCATCTACCGTAAACAAACGGGTCAAACTTTTTCGAATAGTTCAAGAAAACATTGAAGACGAAGAGTGTGCAGGTCAGCCCTTGGAGGTGCTCACTCCTGAAAACATCGCTCTTGTGGAAGGAGAAATTATGTAAGACCGGCTGCTCAAAGTTACAGAAATAGCAGCAAGGTTGGGCCTTTCTAAAACAACAATCCTTCAAATTATTAATTTAAACATGAATAAGGTTAGTGCAAGATGGATGCTTAGACTTCATTCCTCAGTCCAAAAGCAACCAGTCATCTGTTGTTAGACCTTTTTGGAACTCTGCCGTGGCAATGAGAGAGAAGTTCTGTAAACCATTGTTATAGGAGATGAAACTATGATACTCTACTATGATCCCTTGTCCAAAACAGAATCAATGGATTGGCGTAAAACTGGCGAAGCACCGCCTCTAAGGCCAAGGTCACTCAATCACAAGAAGATCATGATCACAATCTTTTGGCACTATGAAGGAATCTTCTTCATTGACTTCAAGGAGAGGAACACCACAGTAAATGGGGAGTATTATGCTGCCCTACTGCACAGATTATGTGCCTCTATCAAAGAGAAAAGGAGAGGAAAGCTGAGTGGGGTGTGCACCTTCTTCATGACAACGCGCCTGTGCACACGGTTCTTGTTGCAAGGAAGCTGTGAAGAAATGTGACTTCAAGGAGAACGACCATTCACCCTACACCCCAGATCTAGCTCGCAGTGACTATTTCCTCTTCTAAAGACCAGACCAAAGAAGGATCCTCGAGGAAGGAAATATGTGACGAAGAAGTGATGAATGCTGTTATGTCCATTTTGTAGACAAGACTTCTGACTATTGCGGAGGGGGGGGGGGTGTTCAAATGCTAATTCATAGATGTGAGAAGTGTATTGCAATAAAGGGTAACTATTTGAAAAGTGAATTATAGTTTTGTCTTTATCTTTCATAGACAAAGTTAGCCGTAAACTTGTGGATCTACCCTAGTATGTGTGTATATATATTGAATAAATGGAAACTACACATACTTAAACATCAATTGATTGGGAAACAGGTAAATAAGTTTGTTAATCTCCAATAGTAAATTATATATACTAAAAACGGACCGCATTTCAACATAAAAGTGGTAAAGTAGAGTTTAATATCAGATTCTAGTCGACATGTGGCCAGTCCAGCATGACCTCAAAACTTATCACTAGAATTCAAAATAAACTCACTTTTTCTATCCCTGGAGAAGCATCTGAAAACATTGTATTAGTGAAACAGAGATCATTTTCTACAGTCTCTAGATATACAGGACTTTTAAATGTAATTCATGCTGAGTACTCTGGATCTAATCCAAAAATCTTGCTCACTTATTCCATGTAAAAGAAACGCTATGAACAGCAGTGTTTGTTAAGTAGCAGAAGGCAGCGAGTAAGGAAGAGAAAGAGAAAGGGAGAAAAGATGAGGACATATTGTTTCCATGTAAACAGAAGAAACGCAGTTATTAAATTAAGTTTCGCGCCAGACCTAAGGCTCTTCAACAGAAAACAGGGCTCTTCGTAACAACAAAACCCATTTATCTCCTTTCCAGTGGTAAAATTTTCCTCATAGTGAAATTATGCATATATAAAATATTATTTATAAATGCAAGCTAATTAATTATCAACAGTATCTCAAGGGAATGTTATAAAATGGTAACTTATTAGAACTTAATATTTAAGTGTAAGAAAGGAAGTGCAAAAAAGTTAGAAAGAGGAAAGTAAATGATATTTCAGTCTCTACCGCTGGCTGGCCAATGAGGAAAGATAATGTATTAGTTATAAACCTTGCCCGCATGTATTTTATATATCAGCTATTAAGCGTGCCGTAGCCGGTGGCGCCCATGTTAAAACCGTGCTTCTAAAACATATTTACACTCTTAGATTGTGCTTCCTGGGCTAAACAGGCATTGTATTCCGACACCGTAGTGTTTCTGATGTCTTTGCTAGTGTTGTTCTTCACATTCCAAAACTCGAGAGTGATTTTGTTGAGGAACGATCAATGCCGATGTTGAAACAAGCTTTTCAAAACATAAGAATGCATTTTCTGATAATCGGCGTTACTTTGCTTTTGAGAATCTGCACATATACACTGTAACACTGCAATGTTAAGAGGCTAAATTTTTAGAGTGTAATTTTTAGTTCCATTTTGTTTACTGTAATTGAATGTAAAATATATGCTTTTAAAAATAAAACAATGATACATCATCGTGTATGATGTATTTTCAACAAGTTTAGGTCGTTTTTGTATTATTTGTTATAACTTTAAGTTCATTTTATATGTAATTTTTAAAATAAATTTAGGTCATGAACATTTTGGCCTTTGTTATCACACATATACAACATTCCGGTTGGATATAATGCTGGCATCTGTGTGAATAATTGAAATGGTATTACACTTTGCGTCTGGGGTACAGGGTGCTTTGTATGCAGCTTGAGCACACCTTTTAATTGGAAAGAGATATTTGTCTCTGTTACCTTCCATTTGTTTAGTCATTCAACTTTTTCTCTTTGTTCATTTTATTTTTATTTTAGAAAAAATGAATATGGTAATGTCACATTATGAACAAACTTCTCTCTCTCTGCCCTCTACTGGCTTTGCGGTTTTTGTTTTTAGTAGCGTTAAATGGTGCAATTCCAGATTGGCTAACTAACAAAATTAAGCAATAAAAGGGGAGAACAGCTGATGGATACTGTGTGTGTGTATTAGTGAGTAAACTCTGCCTTTTAATGCTGAATGCATCCGGTTGGGAATGTCCAGTAAAAACTGAAACAGCACTTTGGATTATTAACTTTTCAGTGTTACAAATTATACTGGATGAACGGATTATTTATGAAGGTTCATGGACATAGTAAAAGCACGCTTTATTTGGCGACGTCAGAATATTGTCTAATAAAATAGTATTTAACTGTGTTTATAAATCATTCTCTCACTCAAGTCACGCTAGAAAATTATGCAATTGCCTGCTTTCATTGTTCATAATTACTGAGATCTCCTTAGAAAATTACCCAATACTCTTCATTGTTCTCCCTGAGAAACTGAGATATTCTTAAGTTTGTGTAAGATATGTATGTGAATTTTTCTGCACACCTTATGTTCCCCAGAGATAATAATCACATAGGTTTGGAGAAGTAAATTTATCATCGATGCCTGCAGAGAAACATTGGCTATGAGCCTTAACAGAGTCGCACTGGAAGAACTTTTAAGTAACTTCAGCAAACAAAAGTAGTTGCATTAAACAAGTGTCCCTAATCGCTGCATATTTTTTTCAAGTTACACCCTCAGGCACGTTCATGACGCGCTTGCTATTTTAATTGCCCTTGCAGGGGTTTTAGAGAAGGACAAAAATAGACGTTATGTAGTTTCTTTCCTTTAATTTTTTATAATACCTCCTATAGCGAATAAACTAAAAAATAAATTTTCAATCGACGCAATTATTAATGTATGTTATTTTATCCCGTTTTTACCAGCATATTTTCTTTTATCTGTTAGTGATTCTAAACTGTTGAATTTAATGTCATTTCAAGACAGTAAAGTGTTTACGCAATGACAGGGTCGGTTTTATCAACAGTTTTAATAAGTCTACATACTACTGGACTAGCTTAACATTTAGATTAACAAAAATTTCATCAACCAATATTAAACAAAAGTTTAGCAACTGTTAACATTTCGAAAATAGTGACTATATATACACGTTGGCCAGCATTAAACATTGAAATTCTTTATCTGTGTCTATTAAATGTTGTTCCTGACGAAGAAAGAGCTGTAATATGCAATTATTTGGACATTTTTACGCAACAGAACAATTTTTACAAGATACAGAATGTGAAAAGCATAGATTGCAGGTAAATTACAAGAGATTATAATATATGGTAAATATAAATGTGCTTCTATTCCTTGTTTATGTAAAGGTAATGGCTAGGGTCATTGCCTGTATTTCAAAAGCTATTGTTTTCAGGTGTATCACAGGAGGTTTTCGCAACAATTTCATCAAAAAGGGGAACATAACATTCCCTTATTTAGAGGAATACCTGCAAATAATGAATAAATTCTATCATTATGTCATTTTCCTAGTGTTCTGAGGAGCATTTTGTTGTACACGCGTAAAAATTCAATATCCTAGAAGCAATAGAATGGACATTTATGGTGTGCGCACGGGGTGTATTTACATCAATGTTCAAGTAATCAGGAATCGTTGCTAATTGGCCTGGTTTATCCCAGGATATTGTAATACTTAACAACGCTCACTTCAGAGCTCAGTTTGAAATGAGTACAATTAATGGTGCCCTTTAGGTTATAGACGTTATCTTAAGAAATTGCATTTTAATATTTCGCCTACAGAAGTAACGCAGCGCATCTCAAAACACACAACTAAGTACAAAGAATGATAGATGTATGAAAAAGAGCACTTTACTGTTGCAAGTCTTGGATTATGAACCAAATTCATAATAACCGAGACAACAGTTTTGTTGTATAACATTACAGTGGGGACGAATTATTTCTTTATATTTCCAAACTCGAAAACTATGTACTTTCCAAATTTAGAAAAAGTTGTGCTTACATTCATTTCACGTATTTCATTAATGAATTATTCTATGCAAACAAAAGCACATTAACCGCCACGGGTGACCGAGGTCGTTAAAGCGCGGACTCGCGAGCGGGAGGTCTGGGGTTCGAATCCCCTCAGGACCGTCCTCCCTAACTGAGGATTTTTCCAGGTTTTCCTCAGTCCTCATAAATGGAAAATGCCCGGGAGGTATCCTAAACTTAGGCCTGGAACGTTTCCTTCCTTAAAATAAATCCTTTCCCAATATATCATTTCATGTATCATTTCATTTTATGTGGTGCCTCAGTAGTAAAAACGAACGTTAAACACTATAAAAAAAACCATCAGAGGGCGTTCAAAAATGATAAAGTTCTGACATCGCCTTCTCGATTTGCAATTCTCTAGAACTTGAACAACGTATTAACCAATATTATGCTAGAACAGCTTGGTGGAATGCAGCAGTTTTAACACGTTTAAATTGCAGCATCATACCAACAAACACATGTTAGTGTACTTCTAACATCTGTTGATGAAACCGTCTATTTTAAAGAAAATAGATGTACAAAGTATTTGCAATATATTCTTAATAGTCCGGTATTGCGGCTGTTAAATAAGTTGCTTTTATCTAACCCTTATGGCGTAATTTCGCTTACCTCTTCCAGAAAAGTATACTGTGATTTTGGCACTATATATAACTATAAACTGCTCCCAAATAAATATTGTATCTGTCATTTGGTTATCGCCAACTGCGCCTTGAAGGGCTTCCTCGTGGAGTAGATTAAGTTTTACCGTAACTTTTGCGATTTAACATATCGCTGTAAATACAACCAAGATAAGACCAATTCCGTCTCCATGCACTCCCTTCACAAAATGAACCCCTAAATGCAGGACCACCCGGTTTAAGTTCTTGCATCACTGTAATGTTATAGAGTTTTAACCTGCATGGCTTTCTAGCCACTCTTACGCAAGTGTAGGAAGTTTTCTTCCGACGACAAAGAAATCTTGAGTGGGCTTTTCCAGGCGATATCCAATATCATCCAGATTTGCCTTTATGACCATGTACGACGTCTTCTTCGCTTCTTATCTTTAACACTTCCCGTTTCAAGAAAGACATTAAATAAGTTGTGAATTGTAACTCGAACACCACGGAGTTACTCTAAAAATAATTTATTGACAAAAAAAGCGGATTGTATACAAACATGCAAATTAGAAGTAAACACACTTTGAGTGATAGAATAATCAAATGTGTTATTTTCCATCTGACCTTGCAAGGCAGAATGTACAAATTAACAAACACATGCGTTTAGTGCTCACTTTCGTAAGAGACTGCATACCTCACCTTAGGTTTATAATAGCAGAGCTCCCCTCCATCCCAATTCCGGTAAGGTTGAGCTAATCTGCTGCTGGAGCTCCACCGAGTTCTGTTTACTAGGATAATCCTCCCACGCAAGATTGTCCGTTGTCCAAATTCCAAAAAATTGTAACTTTAGTTATACAGGAAAGAAAATTGGAAACATGAATAATAAATATTTATTTTTTTATATGTATCGTGTTGGCTTAAACTGTGTACTTATACAAGAAAAGATATATGTCAACTGTTTGAGATAAAATAAACTCATAAAATTTACATTGTTCAGTTTACCAAACCTGTGTTATGTTCGTAAAGATTTTTTTTTTGGTTGATTTATTTATGGACGCTCTTTAACATCTCAGGTTATTAGCGTCCCATTCAACTCAGGGCGTGAAACGGCCAACAAATTTTGCTTAGAGGCCTCTCTTACAGGCTTGAGGTTCTTTTTCGTGCCGTAAATGTACGACACGGGACCCACGGCTTTACTTCCCTTCCGAAGGAAGCCATACTTAGAATTTTTACGCCCGAAAAAATCCATCGGTCCTGACCAGTTCGTAAAGAAGAATTTTAAACTTTTATTAGACTTTTAAAAGTTTCGTTTAGAAGAATTGCTCGAAAGCTAGGCTCCATATTTTATTTAAACTTTTATGGAATTTCTGTCTATTGAAGACGTATTGATATTTCCTTTTGCAATGGTTAATACTGTAGATAATACTTTTTCAGGCGACCGACGTTATTATCTATGCTTTTGATAAATGTTAATAATATATAGGAGTCTATATCTGAGGATTTATCTCCATATTGTGCAGGGAGCGCTTTAGGTACGACTACGTGATCGAAGTGCTGGGCTACCCCTGGTCCTGGCTCAGCTGACAAATGAGTCCCTGGTCGCACGTGAATCAGTGTTAGGGTGAAATCGGAGTCAGGGGGTACCGCACATTTCCCTTGTCGTTCTATTTGACTTCTGACGGTTATTTGGACTGCTCTTTTAATTCCATCTCCTGGCACGTTGACAGTAAGGTAACCGTAGAGAACTTTCTCTTGGTGTACTGAAGTCGTTATGCTTTCTACACTTACATAAAATGCAAACGTTCAATGATATGGCCTCTTCCTACGAGAGGGGTGGGGAAAATGTTGAGTGTGCTGCAATTAATGGGGCGTGGGGGCTTACACGCAGTCTATGTGGCGCTTCTACTGCACGATTTATCCATGTTTGACTTTCACTGGTTCAATTGTGTTTAAAGTTGGCTCCCTTGCTGTTTCCCTTCAACTTTTCTTCCAGTGCCCTTCTGGAAAAAACTGTTTACCGAATTCATACAGATATTTTGAATTCTTCTTTTATTGCCTGCTAGAATAGGCTATAGAAGACGAGATAAGCAGTGCCAAGGTTTACGAGGATAGGTCCATAAGTTTACGCCTGGCCATTTCTAGTTATAATAAAGACAAAAACTGATTTCACTTTTCAATATAATTACCCATTATTGCAATACACCTCTCACATCTTTGAATTAACATTTTAGTCCCCAAAATAGTCAGATGTCTTGTCTGCAAAATGGACATAAATAGCATCTATCACGTCACAATTAAATTTCCTTCCTCGAAGGTCCTTCTTGAGTTTTGAGAAGAGGAAATAGTCACTGGGAGTTAGGTCTGGACTGTAGGGTGAATGGTCGATTTTCTTGAAGCCACATTTCTTCACAGCTTCCTGTGCAACAAGAGGTGTGTGCACGTTGTCATGAAGAAGGCGACACCACCACTCAGCTTTCCTCGACTTTTCTCTTTGATGGCCTGTGCACTAGGCTATTTGCTGTGGTGTTCCTCTCCTTGAAGTCAATGAAGAGTATTCATTCCTTCACAGTCCCAAAAGATTGTTGCCACTATCTTCTTGTTTGACGGAGTGACCTTGGCCTTTATAGGCGATGCTTCGCCAGGTTTACGCCACTCCAGGTTTACGCCACTCCATTGATTTTCTTTTGTACAAGAAAAAGCGATCATAATAGAGGATCATAGTTTCATTTCCTGTAACAATACTTTGCACAACTTCTCTATTGTTGCCAGGGCAGAACTCCAAAATGCCTGACAACAGATGACTCGTTGCTGCTTTTGGACTGAGAAAAGACACCCCTTCTTCATGTTTAAATATTCAGAAATAATTCGAATGAGTGTTATTTTAGAAAGGCCCAACCTTGTTGCTATTTCTGTAACTTGAGCCGCCGGTCTTCCATAATTTCTCCTTCCACAACACATTAAAAGAGGTTTGGCCCATTCTTTTACAGTAGAATATGAGGGAGATGCTTCCCTATATACACCGTCCAATCGCTGTATAATTTCATTTGAAGGAAGTCCTTTTTTTGTGAAGAACTTAACAACAGCTTAATACTCCATTTTGAACATGTCATAATCTTCTACATATAGCCTTTTTAGGCACCTATATCTCGACAACTGAACACAGCGGAGCGGAAGTTACAACAGCAATTATTTACTTAATGCACAAGGTATGACATCAGATAAGGATTTTGTAAGGGCGATAATCCTTATCGGTAAGGCCGGAAACTTATGGACCTACCTTCTTATAAGTATTTAACAGTTATTATATTATTTAGAAAAATGACAGCGCAAAGCTTGTGTTTGAACTAAAACTAATGCATGCATATCTTAATAAAGCTTATCTTTTTATTGTTGGAATTGTAAGCGAGAGTGGTTGTACGTCGCCAAGTTGTTTTGTAGGTATAACCATAGAGATACAAGCAACCATGCTTTACTCCATGACCACAAACAGTTCGATGACTGCATGTGCTTCACATAATAGTAGAGCGTTCTGTCCTGGATTAAGCCAACCAGAAATTCTCGCATGTATGTATTTATCCTTATCCTAATGGCGTTCGTGGAGCACCGAAGACACTGAACAATGACGCCAACTTTCAAAGATGCAAATTGAACATTATACCTCTAAAAAAGATCTTATTTGTACAAAATAAATGTTGTGCTGTAGCATTGGGAAGCAGGATCCCTGCTTTTCCTTCACATTATGTTTAAGCATATACTATATAAGGTTCCATTTCATTTTCTTCCCTTTTATTGGCTTCACCAAATTTTCAATGCTTGTTCTTTTGCCACGTTTTTAGCTTTATTCTAATTGATATCATATATGTCTGCAGATATTTTCGAATTTCACAGGTTGATTTATTACTAGATAGCCGTGTCCTAGCTTGGTAAAATACTTAGGCAATATTAATAACTATTTTATCATTTTTCTGATGATTAACTTTATTTAATTTTTAGAAGAGCTATAAGGTATTTGTCTAACGTTCATAAGATTTATAATCCAAAATACAATTTTACTTGAATTTAAAAACTTCAAGATACTCGATTAACCTCCTGGTCTGCTCGTTTTCGTTATTTATACCGGTGTAAAAAAGTAGGCACTTCAAACTTTTATGTAAATCTTATTCATCCTTTTAGCAACGGAACTCTGTTTACTGCATCAGAAGAAATGGTCATTTTATATTTGGGTGAAGTAATCAATAATATGTTAATCGCGGTAGCATCCTGATAGAGACATCCTGATGGAATATGATAACCAGGAATAAAATAAATACCACCAAAACACAATATACATGGCAGACAACCGTTTAGTGCCTTCGCCGGCATTAGTAAACAGATTAAAATAATATACTCATTTATCAACCAGCAATATGTAGGGATAAGAAAGCTATAAACAGTTATTGATCCGAGTCAATAATCAAATCAAACATAACTTTGTTTGAAGATTCAAGGATATATAGAAATTGTCTAAACATCGATAATTGCTTTCATATGGCGAGAACGGTATTGTATTTAAATGGGTACACAAGAGGCAACGCACATTAAAATTACTCGTATACATATTTGCATAAGAAATAATGGAATAAAATACGAGAATAGAGTAAATGAATATTTACAGAATTCCAAGCTATCAAATTTATTTTAAATGTGGCAGTGAAAGACTTTCAAATGAAGGACAAATTACTTAACCACGCAGTAACCACAAAAACTTAATGTTTGACTGATATTATTGATGATCATACCATTGGTTCTTTATTTTTTAAGAGAAATTTTAAAAGCTAATATATATTTGGATTTGCTTCAAAATCATGGAATACCAGCTATCATAAATTTGTTCCCATATAAAATCAACAATGGGCTACTCAGGGATGAAACATATTTCCAGCAAGATTGAGATCCAGCTCACTATAGGCAGAATGTTCGTCAGCACTTTTCCACAATGATGTATTAGTAGGAGAGGTCACATGCAAGATCCCGAGATTTGTCGACTTTAGACTTCTTTTTGTGGTCCATTTGAAGTTTGCAGTATATCAACAAGACCAAACAACTCACAGGAATCTGGAGTATCGAATAATGGAAGCGATGCAAGGCATTCCTAAGGCCTAGTTAAGCCATTCCAAATAATTGTTTTGTATGATGGACTGGCATATTGTCGAGCAGCTGAGGGCTAACTTTATTTTGTTAACAGAAAAGGGTTTTTTATTCGCTACACATTTTAGCAATTTCTGAGTAAATTTAGGAGTTTACCTGAGATTGAGATTGTACCCATGAAAGAAGTTTTGAACAATTTCTTTAAATCTCTGTTTACTACTTACCAGGCACCAAAAATGACGATGAAATATCTATTAACTAGCGGCCGCAATTTTTGTTTTTCTGAACGAGGGTTAAATATAACGATCAATTAAGAAACGATTTATCGAGTTCGTTAACCTGCATAGTTGGACCGTTAGGATTGGGGGTTAAACTAAAGCAAAAATAAAAATAAATCGAACGACCACAATTTTTTTGTTTTTGTTTATTTCCTCTCTCTCACTCACTCACTCTCAACGAAACACCACATATGCCATTGAAATAAAATAAAACAATAGTTTCTGAAAATCAGCAAAATCAAACTATTAATAGTGGGAGTTTACCTGAAACCAAAAGTTTACAGTCCCTCTAGCGGCACCAATATTTGTTTTTTCGCATTATAGTGGATATGTTCTATTTAAATAAAACAAATAAAATAGATTTTCAAAATAAATAAATATCGGACCATTAGGAGTGCAGGTATATCCGAAAACTGAAATATATAAAAAGTGCCTTAGGAGCGGTTGTATCGAAAAAGTATAGATTAAATACTATATCGAATTATTTTTACATCTGGAAAAAAGGTTTCTGGTTGTTAAATTTAAATTTTTAATTCAATGACGTTACTAAATAACGTTCTTCCAGCCTCAATGTTTTGTTTATACAAACAAATTTGACCATTAAGGTGTTATAATAACATAAAAAGATTAGTATTCTAATAATCAAAATTCATTACTTTTGGAGATATATATATATTTAATAAAAGTGAAAAATATACGGAAAAGAATTAGTTTTCCAGTACGAGAAAGTAGTTTGTGATCTCTAATACTTAAATTACAGCATATATTATTTTTGTTTTAGTTCTAAAGTTGTGTTTAAATATAAACTCATATTCATGAAGTTAATAGTTGATTAACAGTGCAAAATTTATCAGTGAGGTATATCAATACCTAGATCATGTTACATTATTTTATCAGTAAATGTTAGCGTTATTTGTTTTTAGTACAATGAAATATAAATTAAATTTAAAAGTCGTGAAACCTATATCTATTATTAATCGAATGGGTCTTAAACTGGATGAAACATTCCATTATATATTAAAAAATTGTTTTCCCTCTGCTACAGGTCTCATACCCACGCATACCCTAGAGTGAACGAATTTACATAATTTAAGTAGTAATAATTATTAAATACTATATAACCTATAATAACAAAGAGGAACATTTCATGTATAAAAAGTGTATTCATGACTACCTGGACGTATAGCTCTTTGACGATAAGGGAATCTTTTGTGCTTTCACTTACTGATAATGACTTGAGCGATGGTTCTCTCTATTGCGACAAAGCTAAGTGCATGCAAATGTCCGAACAATAGATGCTTTGTATCTTTAATTGCTGGGGATGCTCCGAAATTCATTAAAGTAGAAAGGGAACAGGTACTGGCGATGACGTCAGTATATCGAATAATCATGAGCTCCCCAATGATGAATCAAAGAGTTGATGGATTTATGTGAGCGTGTATGTGAGCACAAGAGCTCACCAATAATATTTGAACATTTTAAAGGTTCAGGAATCTATGGGCGCTATTCAGTGACCCCGTGAGTTCTTACGACCACGTAGGGACACTTTGAATTTAGTATACAAGGGAATCAACTTTGCACTCGGATCGGCAGTCGCAAGTTCAGACAGTGGAGAGTTCAGATAGTAGGTCTCAGTTCCAGAAACAGTAGATGGAAGTTCCAGAAACAATAAAGTCGTTTCCAGAAGGCATCTCCAGTCAGTACAGTAATTACCAGGACGCAGTCCCAGATACAGTAGGAAAGTGTAGACAAGAGGCACAAACAATTAATTAACAAATCAAACCTTTCCCTTTCATCTCCCTCCTTGCATGACCACTACAGCACAAAAGACGTCTTAGAGTCCCTTAACGACTCGGGGTATGAAGTGGGATCCTCGGATACATTCGACTTCATAAATTATAAAAACCGCTTCACCTCGCTTATTGTATTGTTATTAATAAGTAGTACTGTAAACTCACTCTTGCTTTCTGTAAAGAAGTTGCAGTTTTAGGTAGGTGAGGCATTTCACTTATTTAATGTTACAAATTAAAGTTTAAAAATACAACTCAAAATTTTGGATGTAGTAAGTTTCATGAAATAATTTGTATATACTGTTTGCATGCAAGTTTCTTGTGATATGTGTGAGAATTATATTTGTATGCAAGAGCGATCCGTATTAACCTTCACAAACAGTATATTAAATTCATTAAATTCCTCACTAAAAAGAGGAGAGCGTGAGAAACAATCAGCTCTGTACTTATTTTATAGACAGTATAATATGTAACTTATTTTATATAACGTTCTGGAATAACGTTCACAAATGTAAATTGCTGGGGGAATTCGCTTATTTTACATAACTTATGAGTGTGGGACTTTTTTTTTCTTAAATTGTGTTTTATTTATTGCTCCTTTGACTTATTGGTCTTGTCGGTAGGTCCGTAGACTGTGGACTGTATACTACAAGTGTATGTCCGTCAGGATGATTGAAATAATTTAATGAAGGCAAAAATGAACTCTTGAGTACTTGGCGCCTTAAAGCTACCTTGTATTCACTTCTCAGGGTAAGAAAAAACTCCGAAAAGTACCTTACAAAACAGCTTGACCTGACCGGAATTTGAACCCAGGGCCTCCGGATTGGTAGTCGCAAAAGCTGCTACAGGACTAGGGAGCTGTTTATGAGCATTATCGAAAATTTAAAAATAAATTGTGTATTCCATTTAAAATAAGCAAGGAGTTATTTCCGGTTAAACCGGAAGCAGAAATACAAGACGATAATATCATTTTTAAGTTCTCAGTATATGGCTATGTTCACACGTTAAATTTCGTGTCACGGAATCATGTGTTTCAAAAATGAATTGGGTACTGCCGGAATTTTAAATAATCCCGTATACATAGTTGAAAGATTAGCACAATTGTATCACAATAAGTAAAACATACGAGAGTCTGATAGAAAGGAAGAATCAGATTTGAAAAATTCGGGTCATGACTGGAATTCGAACAACGGATCTTCAGCCTTCTGTGCTGATGCTCTAAACAGTTGAGCTACCCTACCCTTCTTTACCAGCTGATTCTGTCCATCCTGGAGATCTCGTTAAAGATTTTTTCTTCAATGAGAGATGTATTCCTTCACAGGCGATTAGAAATGGAAAGAATAATTTTGACCCAGGCTTCTAGTTAACCACCAACTATATAAGGGTTACTTTATAATTATATAAATATGGATGTTCATGGTTCCATGCTTGGAGGAGGTCATGGTAGCCAATTGATTAGAGAATCATCTCGGAAGGCTGAAGACCCGCGGTTCGAATTCCGGCCGTGACCCGAATTTTTCCAGTCTGGTTCTTCCTATTAAACTGATGTCTCAGATGAAAGAATTGCAGAGAGTGCCAAAAATGTATGCACACTTCAAGCAAAGAAAAAACTGTGTTAACATAACAAAACTGAATTCACACAAACAGAAAATGATGAGCACTAATCATCTTAGACGTTTACAGTTACTACACTTGCTCAAAATGCCCACCATCGGCGTCGATACACTTCTGAGTACGTTGAACTTCTGATTGAACAACGTTTGCGAAAGTGTCCTCGGCGATTGCAGCACATGCCGTTTCAATTTCTTCCCGAAGTGCTGCCAGTATGAACATCGCATATGTACCACAAATCTCAAATTTGTCTCGAATGCGTGCAATTGCTACTTGCGTTGACGGTTCTGTTCTGTACAAACTTCCCATTGCCTTTGGAACTTCAACAAAATTTTCGGTTTTCCAATACCACTTCACAATTGCTTTCCGATGTTCAAACGATAGTCTTGGCTCTATTTTGTGGTAGCATCATTGTTGATTTACCTGTCACGTAGCAAGGCTATTATAATGTGTGTGAGTCACATCTGTTTTCAGATCATCATACTATACATTACTGTTGTTTTTCGGTCCAACTTTGAAATATATTAAATAGATATTTACTGTGAAATTGTGTATACATTTTTAGCACCCTCGCTCTTTCTATATAGAAGAGCTACTCAGGAAGCAACATATTTCTGTTTTCTATCGCTCCGTCTTAATTTAGAAGAAAACAAAGTAACGTTTGTAAAGCTTGTAGCTACCACTTTCATTATTAATTTTTATTTTTCAATATACTCTTCCTTCTCTTCAACGGATTTTAAATCTTTTCCGAATGATATGCGACGACTGTGTATGTCAAACCAGTTATTTCAGTTCCGCTGGTAGGTTGACATTAGTTAATAAGCTTCCTTCCTTCTTTACACTGAGGAAGCGCCCTACAAGAAGTTCGAAATATTAAGTTTTTGTTTCACCATCATGATCCTTATTTCACATCCTTTCTTTTTTTTAACTTTTCTTTCACTGAGACATTTATATATAACAGGTTGTCACAATAAGGCACGGCCAAATTTTCAGTAATATTCCTTATATGGACATGGGTCAGGAAACGCTTTATTTCCATGTTAGAACGTGTTTTCTAACAATTCTTCATAATAATGTTAATCATGGGAAACACACAGGAACACAATCCGCCAGCATACCACAAGAAACTTACATTTCTTACATGTAATGTTCAAAATGCTCTGCGCTAGCATTGACACATGTACCAATATTACCTTCGTTCAAATTGAACATAAAAACAAGCGATGAACCTAAGACTTACAACTTAACCAGACTTAACCAAGAGGGCATTTTGAAAATTTAGTGTAAGAAAGAGTTTCATGTGGTATGCTTGTACTTTCTGTTCCTGTGTGTTTCCTATAATTATTGTACCATGAAGAATTGTAGAAAATGAACATAAAGCGTTTTCATGTTAGACACATGCTATATAAATATGGTTCCATGTCCAAGTTACATATTTTTTCTTCTAAGTGTGAGGAATTTGTCCTGAAAATTTGGTGTACCTTATTCTTACACTCGATATATTGAAGAGAAGTGTTTTATACAAAAAGTATGAGAAAGATAATAAAGGTAACATATAATTAACATTTATAGTAAAACATTATAATCATTTGTCGGACTATTATGAAAATTTACGGATTAGGAATAAGAAAATGAAGAATTTTGTAGCTATTGAAATTTAACAGAGAGAAATATCTCTATTATAGAACAGATCCTCTGTGCTTAAAAGAAATAGGTGACCACAAGTATCCGGAAATCAGCTAAATAAAGGTTGTACAATATAACGGATTATACATACTTTTTATTCGTTTTATTTAATCACTCTATTTAATATTTCAGGTCATCAGCGTCTCATTCAATTCTGGGCTTGAAACGGCCGACAAATTTTGCTGAGAGGCCTCTGATTATACATATGAATATATGTAAAAGATACAGGGGAAAAACAATCAAAGTCCTGCGTAAAATACCTACAGTGAACCACAGCAAGAAAGGGAGCTGATTTTCACCAATGTTGTTTGACCTTTGTTTCCATCACCTGGGCTCAGGGGATGGAAACATAGCCTTAGTTCGAAATTTGAAAATTTTTGTTATTCGTGTCTCAGCAAAATAAAAATTTACCATTATTCGCCTCATTCATGCTATAGTTCATAACTACAATATATTTCAATCAATAAAAGTTGTTTTCCATCAGAATTCATATGGGATGTTACAAAAATGTGGGTATAATAAATGAAATACTCAGCGATTGGAATGAGCACATAAGATGATGCCGCGTGAAACCATCTCCCTTCAATATCATTAAGTGTTCTTAGGAAAACGTTTAAACGTGGTCTTCGTTTCTTAATAAAGAATGCAGAAAGACATGTCCAATGAAGGAGAGAAATATGAGAAACTGTAGTTGACAATGCTTCTTCTAGAATCAGTCGATCAACTTGTAATGGTTTCTGGGAGTCCCATGCTATTGTTGATAAAATGTGCAGTACACAGCCTGATGAGCAATCTGTCCCTTGCTATTCACGTTTAATTCCACTTTCGAAGGCAAAATATGTTGACCTACAATGGTCTGAAGAGATTCTGTTCCAAAAATGCTCAGCTCTGTTATTGAAGGCTACCTGTGATAAACAATGAATAATTTTCTTTGATTGATTATTTTCAATAATGTTTCATTAATGTTTTTATTTTCCTCAACAAATATATAGTTTAATTTGGTACATTCCACAGTGTAGATAGTGGACTTTGATTATTTTATCTAAACATGTGTATTTTGACTTTTATCTGGTATTTAACATGAACAAATAATACATAATACTGATTTAAATAGAAGAGTATATTAGAAAATTTCCTCTAGAACTATTCTAGAAATAAATATTTTTATATATTTAATGTGCTTAATTTTGTAAATTTTTTAAACTGTAAAAAAGTAAAAAAAAAAAAAAAGTCGATTGTTTTTCCCATGTAACTTTCCTATATATATAAGTAAATTTATACATAAGAAAGTAGTAAATAATGAGAAAGAAAATCAAGATTTTTCAGCATTAAATAAAACCATCGGGGGGGGGGGATGGAAGTGAACAAGCTGTAATGAATATTTGACAATTTGATTGATGGTATTTTGGGTTTCAGGAAAAGGTAATTTATGCGAATTACGTTTAATTATCTCAGAGATGTCTAAATATGTGAATGCGGTAGGTAGTGAGTTATAACGGGTGGACGGTTATTTATAGTCCGGGGAGTTCTTTACGGGGATTAATTTTATGGTCTATTTTTGAATGATAATTGGTTGATTAGATGATGCTCTTCTTCTTAAGTTGCCTCGGCTCTTCAAGTCTGGAGTTCGATGTTTGCTATTTCTCTGGTTCCAAATCAGAGGTTAGGAATTTCAGGGGAATATGAACAGTTTTTAATGTCTTAGAGTCATTAGGGAAGGAAGGGGGTTCTTCACTGGAATAATACAATTTTGGATCCAGCCGAAGTTTTAACTTATTGGACAATTGAAGGTTTTAGGACATACTGAACGTCCATCGCGTGATGATAAGTCTGGTTTTATGTTTACTGTATAGTTACCCTCAGCCTAAAGTTCGCTGCTTTCACTCGAAGATTTAAATACACCATTCACGTAACTTTAACTGCACTCCTCCGTAACAAATTCACGCATGACTGTCACCTATCATTTCAGTAACACTTTCTTATAACACTGATCGCTAGGATGTAAGGATTTACTATAAGAATAATCTGACTGTCGTAACTTTAACACTAGACTCGTATATTATCTTAATGACGACGTATTTCTTTCACTGAACTGTAGTGTGATATCTTTCGATTATTGACTGCCTTACTAACATTACTTTACTGCTATGTCCTCTACGCTCCTGCGATGTTTTTTCCGTGTCGTGTGTTCCCCGTACTGTCCCGTTATTGTGTTGTTTGTCTTCCCCATAACTTAAAACTTATACTTCATATAAAATTTATTATGCGGTTTCGCTCCGCCCCCGCGAATTTTTATTTCTTCAAATATTGTAGATATCGACTTAATTGTAACTTTATATTGGCTATTATATGGTATCTTTTATATGACCTATTCATTCTCATTCGTCCAATTTTGAGGGATGTTTATTGGTTGAAGTCTTTCTCCCCCATGTTAGAGTTTTACGAGAAAGGATACATCTGCTATTCACACGCGGCTTCTTTTGTAATATGACAAATTCACTTTTTACTTTAGATCCGCATACTAAGGTTTTACGATAAAGCACATCTCGGCCATATCTAGGCGATGTCTATTTGAATCTTTCGGGTAGGTCCACACTTGCCTCTTAAACCCAAGATCGTGGGTTCATTCCCGGCAAGGATCGATGGATTTTTTTTCGGGCGTAAAAATTCTAAGTGTGGCTTCCTTCGGAAAGGAAGTAAAGCTGTGGTTCCCGTGTCGTAGATTCATAGCAAGATCAAGCTGAAAGAAGAGGCCTCTGAGCAAAATTTGTCGATCGTTTCACGCCCTGAATTGAATATGACATGTGATATTAAAGGACATCCATAAATAAACCGAATAAAAAAATCTGACGGATACAGCTAATGTTTTGGTTTCTTTTAAGACACCTGTTTCCGCATGGGGATTTTCTTTTGCATATAACAAGTACAGTTACCAATTGAAATCATATTTCTTGGTGCGCCCAGTTTAAAGTGTAATAAAACCTTTTGTCGTGTCGGCAAACCTATCTTAGAGGATTTGCAAAAGAGTAAAATGGGTCTCGTCTTAATAAAAGTTTATCTTCTTTTGAGGCGAAGCTATTGTCCTCATTTCCTAACAGTATCGACGGATGTTGGCATACCCTATTGTTATACAGTCTGTCTTTTTTATATATGTTCAGAAATGCAACCCATATCTGAAATAATACTTATTACACAAAAAACATACACTAGCAATTACAATATTAAAATATTGATCATAATGGTAATATTGATGCCATTGATTATTGTGTCATTCTTGACCTAAATAATACCTGAGATCAAATGCAATAGAAATTTTTGAGACAAAAATTCCTGCTTCAATGAATACCGTAGGTAGTGACGGTATAAAGAGTGAGCTGCTCATATATTAATCCCAAATTTTAAATGAAAATATTTAGATTAAATAATCGAATAATGATGGTTAATTGACACTAAGTTCGAAAAATATAGGCTATCATTAATATAACAAATACTCAAAAATATAAATTATCCATCATTCACCTATTGGCCTCATCATACAGAATATATTACTGTACAAATGGGAAATTAATGACAATATTAAATGTAATAATGCATTAGAAAGATGTTGGGAAAATACGTTTATACTGCAGCGGTAAGTATTGTAACAAAATTGGGAAGTTAATAAAAATATTTCCATTTATTTTATTTATTTAATAATATTTTGATCATATTAAAAAGCGGAAAATCTGCAAAATAAAAATGCAGAAAAAGATGTTACATACACATTAATACTAAGCAATCGCTGCATACTATCAATGTGTTCTAAAGGCGTTTTAATAACACAGTATTTGAACTGAAAAGTGTTATTTTAACAATGAAACTGCTTCTGATTCAAATGAAACTTAGATAAATTAATATTTGCAATAGAGTAGCGATATATAAATTGTTTTGGTATAAATTTGTTGGGTAGGTTCCAACATATGAAAGACAGGAAAACATGTTGAGAAAGTTTGTAATTATATACGATTTTTTAAAAGAACTACCTGTAGACTGTGGATAAAGTGCTTTCTTTTAAGAAGTGGGATAAGTAAAAGAAAACAACTCACAGCAATACAAGAAAAAACAACAGAAAAGGGTAATCTAGACTAAGAAATTTCATTATATAAATGAAAATTTGGAGGATGCTTCAAGCAGCAAAGCTAAAACAGAAACGGCAAATATTATTAATCCAACAGACTCTCTAAAGTACAGGAACAAAGAAATACTTTTTCATTCACGATAATAACTATAGTAAACTACTAGTAAAATAAAGTAATGCTATGGAATTTATCCAGTACTCTATGCATACTATATGACACTTCTATGTTACGACAGAAAACTACTCTTATTTAATGAAAACACCCTTTTAAGTAACTAAAACATAAAAACGTAACACATTGTGACGACTTGTTTAATTTTTACTTCTGGTAAATAAAATGTAATTGTTTTAGAAATGCTATGATTAACCTTAGTTGTGTTAATAGCACTAATACAAAAACAAATATTGTATTTCTAAAATAATTGGCACAATTATAACAAGTTGTATAATAATCTGAACGAAATTATCTTTTCAATTAACATAGCATTTTTATAAATATTGTATATTAAATATCACAATTTTA
The DNA here is from genome assembly GCA_030762175.1 of Metallyticus violacea. Classification (NCBI taxonomy): domain Eukaryota; kingdom Metazoa; phylum Arthropoda; class Insecta; order Mantodea; family Metallyticidae; genus Metallyticus; species Metallyticus violacea. The sequence continues at coordinate 26,344,710 of CM060843.1, read as the reverse complement.
TTTAAAATATCTCTTGATAAGACATAAAATATACAATAAAATTACTTACTACTACTTTAAACTCATTTAAAATTATATTTATTTAAAAATTGAGATTTAAAAATGAATTTCCTATTCTGTAAATACTTAGAAGTAATCCTGTATTTAAATTGTTCTTGTTGCTCCCCAGAGACTTAATTTTTAAGGAAGGCTGCATTTAAAACACTTTAAAATAATTAAATTATATTTTTTAGAATTTAAAAAAATTATCACAATTATAGAGGTAACCTTGACCACCACATGTTTAAATGTTTGAAATTCTATTAAATATATCATTTTTGCTCAGGTAGCCTAGCATTTTATTGCATAATTTAAAGAGAAAAAGGCACAAAATCATAAATCTTTGTCAAAGTTAAACTAATTGACTGTTTACAGTTAAGAGGTCGAATATCAGACTTCTAGTGAGCTACCTAATGTGAGCTTTTCGAAGTGTTTTATGTGGATATCTAAAACAGAGACATTTTCTAGTCGAACAGAAATATTGAAACAATGAAATGATCATTTTATAAGTAACTCGAAACTTCAAAATAAAAGCATTTCAATTGCTACTAGCCTGATCATTTATAATATGTTCCAGTATTTACAGTTCAAGTTAGTCTGTCAAATAACTAAATAACACTACTTTCTTTTGTAATACTTTTTATTTAATTTTAAAATTTGTCTAGTTATTCTTAGCTGTTAATTTATGAAACCCACTAATATTTTTGCTATGCTTTCCATGTTTCCAAAAGTCTTCGTATATAAAAACAAAGATTACAATCATTGTTTTTTTTTCCTAACTCTATATAGATATGCTGAAAAAAATTGACAGGTGCTTCAGAAACGACGCCCAAGCCTTCAATACTGCTTTTAGCAACGGAAAATGTCTCCCCGAAGATGTTCAATTTTGAGAACAGAAGGAGGTTACATGGGGCTAAATTTGGACTCGGGGAGAGCGAGGGACACACTTCACTGATTTTTTTAGATATTTGGCAACAACGTTTGCGATGTGCGGCTATGCATTATCGTGGTGCAGCATAGAGCTTGTTACACGGGGGGTGATATGACCATGGAGAGTTTTCAGGACATCTCTATAGAACTGCTCAGTTAAAATTGTGTGTAGACATACAGGTAAATAATTTTTGGAATATCTAAATATGAGATGACCGCAATTTTTCCAGCAAAATCTACCACTCCTATTTTTGTGTGTTTTTGGTTTTGGTGATGATGAAAAGTTCTGCATTCAAGACTTTGCTCTCAGGATCGAAATTATGTAGCCAAGTTTCATCAGCAGTGTTTACCTCTGAAGGGGGCTCCATATCTTCCTATAGCAGCCTGCTAATCTGCACTGAACTGTCCCTTTGTTCGGGAATTAGCAGTGTTGAAACCCACCGTACTACTTTGGCACCCAGTGAAATTTTTATAATTCTGAAAATGTTCTTAATATTGTTATACCATCCTCTCTTACAATAGTCTATGAGCGGTGTGCAAGTTGAGACGTATTCAGCAACAGCAAACTGGAAGAAACACGCGACGAACAAAATGCTGCTCTGGGATTCTGCTTTCGCCTCAACAAATCATCTGCTGAGGCCTATGTAATCTTATAAGAGGAATGTCTTTGAAATTTCAAATATTTTTAATCATTTTCGAAACTGTGCTATAGGGAAAAATTAACTTGATAGGCCTCCTATAACGCTCTATAAGATTTCGGGGCAGCATATTGTTCGTCGTGTGTCAATTTTGCTGTAGGCGGAAATGAATATGTTTCAACTTGCACACCTCTCACATACGAGAACCGGAAGTGACATCTATGAAACTAGTACCATTGTACATTACGTATTAACTCAACAGAATATTGTAAAGTCAATTTTAGCTCGGAAACTATGCGTGTGATAAGTTTTAATTATCCTTTATTGAAAAGCCCTCATATATACTTTATAGTAAATAAATATGTATTCATTAACAAGAATATTCATCAACATAAAAAAATGTGGTTTACGGAAAAACTAAGAAAAGTAAAATTTCTTAACAACACTGATCACTGTCCGGTTCCCATGTAATGTTCTTTCTTCAACCATGACAAATAAATCCATATCACTAACAGCCCTATTCAAGCGTTGTACTTTTGGCCACAATTTGGCCACTTCATACTCTATTCGGAAACCCAAAGCCATAAGTTAAATATATATAACATTTGCTTCATTAAATTCAGATGTTCAAAGTTTTGTCAGCACTACAATCATCTATTTTCTATCTTATGGAGATTAAGATTCAGTTTTGCAGTATTCTAAAAGATTTATATATATATTTTGCTTCTTAAATGAAATTGAAAGAAACAAACAGAACTCAATAAATTGATTCAAATTTGCTTATATGCAAGGGCAACCCTTCAAACTAGGCAGAGGGGTAAGGTAAGGAGATTGAATCAAAATGGAGGGAAAAATATTAAAATTAGCATGAATGGTTCCAAACTCACGAACCTAAGATTTGCAGACGACATAGTCCTACTTGCTAGACAGCAGAGAGCCTTCAAATAATTCTACAAGACCTCAACAAGTACAATAAATCTGCCGGTCTATCTATGAACATGGAGAAAACACAGATCTGACAAACAGTCAAGTAATACCCGTTAGAATCAACTTAACAACACTATAATAAATAACAGTAGATCTACTTAGGACAAATAGTTGCATTCCAGCCTCATATGGGCAAAGAAATCAAAAAATGAATTTCCTCAGCATGGAGAGCATTTTGGTTATTGAAATGCATACTGATTGACAATACTGGAGCAGAAAACTGAGGTTAGGTGTGTTCCCAACACTAAGAATAGATGTCAAACTTGGAGCCTAACAGAAGGGGAAAAACATAATGTTAGCATTATGTACCAGCGTAAAATGGAGCGGAAAGTACTAGGGATAAATATCTGTGGAATTAAGAAAGATGCAGGCACTAAACGACGTGACTCAACGTACAAAGAGCCTGAAGTGGGAATGGGGCGGATATGTAGCAAAGCTACCGAGCAGCAGATGGGGACATATAGCTACCACATGGAATCCATGTATCGGTAGGAGAAGTAGAGGGAGACCGGGAACTAGAATGGCAGACTCCTTCGGGAAAGCAGCAAGGATACTCTGGATTAGCGTAGTACGAACCGCAGTACCTGAACAGAGCTGCAGAAAGAAGAGAACAACCGAAGCCAATAGTGACAGTGGTACCAAACTTAAAATACAAAAACTTAATAGACTCAGCACTTGAACCTTCTAGCTAAGTTTGTGTTGAACTTATTAAATAAGAAACATTATAGACCTAACAAACTCATAGGGACAATAGGTTCATATGAACTAGCTCACTATATGAGGAATCAATATTCCCCTCTTGCGGAGGTCCTAGCCCTGGATGGAACATAAATGCCTTAATTCAAAAGGTTCTGTTAATGGGACAACAGTCCCTAAAAAAACGTTCATCACACAGTTTTCTACTATGGCACTGAATGCGGTTGGAACATGTGGTTCTTATGCACCTTCTAAGAAGTAGGCAATGTTTGAACTACACTACACTAAAAAACAAAATTGTTTCCCTAGCTTAAACAAAATACTCCAAACTAAGAAAACATTCAAACACTAGAGATGCCATAGCTTTTCGAATTACAATCATTCTCAAATTAAACATGTCTACTTAACGTAGTTTATCTGAAAGAGAGAAGGGAGAAAATGATACTAAAATTTTGCTTGAGCATTTCTGGGAATACGTAGTTTGTAGCCACAGAGTGTTTAATTTTTAAAGAACAGTTACAGGCGTAGTTCAACCCTGAAACTTTGAAAGAGCATTCTTGAAACACAGTATTATTAATTGGGGAAATAAAAAAGTGTGTGGCCTTTGCCATTTCTGATCGACCTATACTCTTAACAGTAGGGAAAATATTTTTTTATTTATTTAGTCAACGACCGTCCGTGACTGTTGGGCCATTTGACGCCGAGCCTCCCAGTAGCGCAGGGTAGATTGGCAGATGTTCCAGCCTTGGACATGTGAATAGATGATCGCTCTCCATCCTTGACGTTCGACAAAGAGAGCACAGATCGTCAGCCAAATCTATGCAGTGTAGGTGAATTTGTAGATAGTCGTCCTGTCATACTGCGGGACCAGCAGCGGCTATAGATCGTTCTGATGTTCTTGAGACTGATACCTCGTTAGCTAAACGTTATCACCGTTTTCCGCTGCTGTGGTTCCTTAGAGTGTTCTTAGTAGAGTTGTTAATAGTGACGGATACATGATTTTGGGAGGCGGTGTGGTTGGTATCAGGACTGTTCTGATGCTTTTGCTTTGTCAAATTATCGTTTTTTTTTTCACTACCTGGAATACTTATGTAGAGGCGGGTCCATTGAAGACGCTGAACCAGCCTCTTTCTATTAACTCTGCCAGCTTGATGCAACACTGAATAGCATGGGGGCAGCCTGTTGACTCTGCCCACTGGGATATTGTTAGAAAGATCTACAGTTCAGATGGCCTAGTCCATTTAGAGTGAATATAATAATCGATCTGAATCACCAATACCATTGTTCTTATGATCATTTTGATAATTTTATTACAGATGTGTTATCAGTTTGCCCTTCCCTTGAGCAATATGCACAGTAAGTCAACGATAAAATATTTGTGATATTACAAATTTACATTTTTTATCTTAACGACAAGATTTCTGATATCGCTTTTATGTATTACTTTAAACAGGCACAGCGTATTCGATGCATTTTCCGTCTGTTATAATTAATTTAACCTTTTAAAACTAAATTATCAATAGCATAGTTCCATGGTTCTCAAAGAAAAGTGAAAATTTATAAAAAGATTCTTATTAATACCGCCAACTGATAGCAATGGCTCGTAAAAATATATGGAAAATAAATTGCCCATAACCTTAATACAGAAAAGGTAGCACTAATTATTATTTAAACCAAGACATGATCTCTACAATATCTGCTTTACTCCCGTATTTTTTTATCATCCTTTCCTCTGCTTTTACCCACTCGTGACACCAGGAGCGCAATAATTCTTCATCACAGCTTCCCAAGGTGGCAGACTAGGGAGGAATTTTTAATTAGCAGTTCGCAACAAAGTTTTTCCATAACTCTTTTAAACTGATGTGTTCATAGCGGCTTGGGAACTAGAAGACCAACTTCACGCCAGAGTAAGCGGGATGTGTTTACTACTACGATAATAACTTAGTCAGCCAGGCGATCGTTTTAAAAATGTTCCAAAGTGTTCCGAAAGAATCTCAAGCTTTTTAATTTATGCTGACAAAAACCTGTTGACGTGCTTTGACTCAATGGAGCATCTTTCCGAAACTCGAGCTATGGACGGAGGTACCGTAGGTCGTTTTCTTGACACCGAAGAGTTGCAATTGCTCATAATATTTTGCTCTTATGAATGCATACTTTTAAAATTCATGAATGAATGGGGTATTATTTAATCTGTAATGCTGTTGCTTCTTCTTGCATATGTGACTGAGAATATTTACAATGAACGTACAATTAGCTTAAAGCTTTGTAACCAAAAATTAAATATTACAGAAGTGCTTTGAAGGAGAGCTCTGGAGAAATATATTTAAAGAAAAGAGCATATCGAAACTTTAATTGACAAAAATTCAAGAAACTGCTAATCAGAATTTATCTTAAGTTCAATTTGTTCTAATCTTAAAGTTTCACTAGAGTTCTGTTTTCAGTACATAGTAGTCTAAGACAAACATTATAAATAAACTCACACAACAATTTCCTTACACTAACTTGTAGCTTTTAATGGTTTAAGCTTACATTAAATGTTTTATTAAAGCATATTTTTCCAATAATTCAAAGGAAACAACTCAATCACTATGCTGGTCAGGAGATCAGCTATATGTCGGTCCTGGTGGTGTAGTGGTTACCATACTTGCCTCCTAAACCCAAGATCGCCGGTTCGAACCCGGCCGGAACCAATGGATTTTTTCGGGCGTAAAAATCCTAAGTATGGCTTCCTTCGGAAGGGAAGTAAAGCCGTGGGTACCGTGTCGTACATTTACGGCACGATAAAGAACCTCAAGCCTGAAAGAGAGGCCTCTGAGCAAAATTTGTCGGCCCTTTCACGTCCTGAGTTGAATAGGACGCTGATGACCTGAGCTGTTAAAGAGCGTCCATAAATAAATAAATAAATAAATAATAAGAGATCAGCTATTGGTAACAGTGTTTTAGCTTTTGAATCCTACATCGATCATGACTTCATTTTAATGCGTCCTCCATCGTTGTTGTTTAATGAATATGAATAATAATTATATCTATGGATCATCAGTTTATAAGAAGTCATAAGTCACTGGGGAAAGACTTCCCAGAATATATGTGCTTTTCTGTCGTCAGTGTTTCTATACATAAAAACAAAATAGCCTAAAATAATTTAGATTTCATATTTTGATTTGGGGGAAAATCCATCTTCGAAATATTTGGGGAAGCGAATTTACCTTGGCTCACTAAATGAATGCTGGAAAAAGTAAGTGCAGAGAATTACGTAACATAAAATTTACCCAAGATAGAGTTTAAAGGAGTAAGAAAAAAAATCATTTGGAGATACATTCCATCATATTCAAAAAGCTTTGTCTTAGTATTCAATATGAACGTCATAATTAATGATCGAACATTTTGCACCATGGAGGCGAAACAACAGTCATTAGTATAACTGACCTTGGACTGTAAATGGCGTTTCGATGTAAATAATTGCCGATTTCTGGCATGCAGCCATAAACTCAAACGCCATGTACCATAATCTGCATTAAACGTATGCCCATATCTTTCTTTTTTAATTTTATTTCACGAAATAGGTTTTCCGTGTATTCTCAGTTAATTTTTTATGCATAAAAAAGTTTCGAATTAAATGTAAATAAACAATCTAGGATAACAGATTTCCTTCCATGATAAAATGGAAAAAGAAGTACAAAGAAGGATCTCATTAGCTTGGAGAGCATTTTGGGCCCTTAAGTTTATATTGTTAGACCAAACACTAACTAAGAAAATCAAATTCCAGATGCTTGAAACCAGCGTATACTCTGAATTATTATATGGATGCCAGACATGGTCACTAACGAGCAAAAGAACAAAATTCAAATATGTCAAAGAAAAACCCAACGCAAGATCCTGGGAATAACTTTGAAGGACAAAATTCCTCTAGGATTAATAAATCAGTTATCTTAGACATCGAACGAATAACTATCAGAAGCAAATGACAATGGGGCGGTCACCTAGCAAGAATGCAGGACAATACATTGACCTTCAAGATCTCCATATAGGACCTCCGGATAGGAAAAAGGACATAAGGCAGACCCATAAGAAGATGGCAGACCTCTTTAAAGAACATGTGAGTCCAAATTGGTCAAGATTGGCAAGAGGAAGAGAAAAATGGAAATCTCTCGAGAAGCAACTGGTGCAGTGAGAAATGGAGTAACCAAAGAAGAAATCAGTCAGTGTCTTAAACAGCATACGAACAACTAGCGTGAAATAGCTCACCACGTTAGGAAAAAGAGATTTCCTTACTTGTTAGGAGGCCTTTGCCCTTAAGAGACACAACAGGTTATCTTTAAATAGTTTTCATTTTAAAAATTGCTCCTTCATTAGAGATAATATTATCTTGTCCTGGTCAACGAAATTCACAGTGCAGAAAAGTGTTATTGCTATACTGTCCACATCTTTAAGAACTTTTATAAAAGATCTTGCTAGAAACTTTCATGTGTTTATTTTTAAAGGTTCAACTTACTGTCTGTAGCAACTAGACTATTTCTTAGTATTTGGAATGTGCTCCAAAATCGCCGATATTACTTATAAAATTCTAATTTTAAGTTCCATAAAAGAAAACTTAATTTGAAATAAATATTGAATAATCATTCTATATTAATTTACAAAGAACATGATGATACTAGCATAAATAGTTAATAAACATAGTGTGATTGAATTAAAAAATATAATCATCTAATTTAAAATAAGCAGTTGCTTCTCTTTCCTTTTTTCTTTGTTCCTCTATCTCTCTTCCTCTTCTTTTGTCCCGCTCTCTCTCTCTCTCACTTTACTTTATATGCAAAATAATAAAAGAATGTCGATTTTGGAGTCAATGTTAAATCCAAAGTAAGCAGTTTTAAACACTTATTTTTGTCGGGGGGGGGGGCGGAGTCCAGTGTGGCTAACGTATTGTATTAAATACACATTAAATAATATTATATTCCAGATTAATAATAGCATGTTTACTCCTTAACATGAAAGAATTTTATATTTATGTATTTAATAGCTTAGAGAGACAGAAAGAGTGTATCTACTGCTATATTAAATAATGAATTCTCAATTAAAATGTCTAATAAGATAGTCCTAATTGAAGAATTAAGACTATTTTATTTAGTTTTAAAGTTTATGTGCATAAACGATTTTAATTCATATGGGAAAAGTTTTTGTGTATTTTCAAATATATATTCTATTACTGATACTGTTGTATACGATTTAGTTACTCTTTTTAATGGTGTTTAACACTCGTTTTTACTACTGAGGCATCACAGGCGGTGTCACAAATCTTGTGCCCTCATACGGTGCTTTACATCTCTACTACTTTAATTTTGCTTACCCTTTCTTTTTTTATATCTTTAAACGTCACTCTCTGAGTCTGTGCCCCGCCGGTCTCTCGGCAGTGTACATTCATTCCAGTACATGAAGAGATAGTTGATTCTAGGGCATTTATGAATCTAAAGGTTATTTTAAACACAAATCAACTTGTCGTATGCGTTAGGATTTTATTTCGAACTTTTCTAATCAAACAACCTCCTTTCAAAATTGCACTTCACGATATTCTGCAAAAAGTTGAATCTTCTGGATCAATTCAATAAAAAATCGCAACGAAAACATAAAGTTTTAACAGAAGACAAACTAGACGAAAGTATTTCAGGTTCTGAACTTTTGCTAAGAAAATCATTCTAGAAGTTAACCGCCTAAGTGGAAATTTTGGACTTGAGAAAAACGTTTGCAAATAAGAATAAGGCTTTCAGATGCAGTGCCTATTTAGATGAGAGATGACGCAATTCTAGCATCTTCTATGTGAATATTACATGCATTTTTTAGAAAGTTAAAATACGGGTGCCGCGCTGCCAATTATGGCACCTTTAGTAGCCGAGGAGGACAAGGTTTAAAATCAAAGTGCGTTAATATGAAATTCATTGTTTAGGCAAACTAAGTTCTAAATAAATTATGTTAAAACTGTTTGTTTCCAAAATTAGCAATTTAATTCCGTTTAAAGAATGTTATACCATGAAACTTATTTAACCGTGTTGGGTTACCAGTAATGCTTATAAAATACAGCTAGCAGATTTTAATGGTTTTATTTGTTTTATCGCTTCTTTGAATTTTAATAACAGTGTTATAACATATACATTTTATAATTTTTATAAATATTAGTTTTAATCTATACATTTTACCAATTTATAATTTATTTAAAATACTTTTTGAAATATAGAATAACTATTTGTTTCCAACTAAATATAAATATATTCATTACAATTATATCAACAAATCTTAATTATCTCTTTTAAGACAAACAAATGATCAAGGGATCAATATGAAATATTACGTTTGATAAAGTCGTGGTTTCTTGATTCTGCAATACTGAACTTTATTTTCATTTGAATTGAAATATCCTTAAACAGTGATTTCTTGTTTCTCGATACATCTATAAAAATACTAAGCAAAAATTAATTAATTAGTTTCTTTTGATCTTTTGATTTTACACTGCATTTAAATTGTCTTTATAAATTTATTTCATGAACGCTAACTACTTTCTGTGTTATCTATATTAAAGGTAATGCCCTTTTTCTTTTCACTGTCGTATATTATTCAAAGTTTAACTCTTGACAAAAATATAAAACCCCTTTTGTTTCTAAACTGGTTTTAGTCTCGAAGAAATAATAGTCTTTTATGTATATATTTTCAGAAATAATTGTTTCATAGCCTGAGTAACTTCATTAAACATTTTAATTTAAATAAAAACCACATAAGGCTGATAATGAAGTAAGGAATTTTATAGCTTGTAGTAACGAATACAGTGAAGAAATTGAGAAACACACATTAATGCAAGGATGCACGATATGAAATTCTTGTTTGTATTTGTGGCTGATGACATGTAGAGAAGGACGAAAAAGAAAAGCAAGCTGTTTTATAATTCCTCTTTCCATCTGAACGCTTGTATATGTTTAAATGGTTCAAATTTTTATTTTATTAGTAATTATAAATTATGTATGATTAACGAGGTTGTGTTTTCACTTCAAATAACTTAGAGACAATTTTCATTAAGTTTTGATACCCCCTTACTATAGTTATACAGTAATAATGAGTGACTTGTTGAAATACACATTTCATTTAATAAAATGTTCCATACTGGTGATTCACAATATTTTGCAGAAAATGAAATACAGAGAGTTCCAAAAATGTATACACACTTCAAACAAAGAAAAAATTGTGTTAACATAACAAAAGAATTCATACAAACAGAAAATAATGAGCACTAATCATCTTAGACTTTAACAGTTACGACAGTTACTCAAAATTCCCACCATCGGCGTCGATACACTTCTGAGTACGTTGAACTACTGATTGAGAAACTTTTGCGAAAGTGTCCTCAGTGATTGCAGCACATGTCGTTTCAATTTCTTCCCGAAGTGCTGCCAGTGTAGCTGGTTTTCTACATATACAACATCGTTAAGAGTTCACCATGGTAGAAGTCCAACGGCGGTTCTGTATTGTACACATGTCTCAATTGCCTTTGAACTTTAAAAACATTCTCGGTTTTTCAATACCACTTCAAAATTGCTTTCCGCTCTTCAAACGATAATCTTGGCCCCATTTTGTTGTAGCAACTCTAGCATAAAGTAATGTGAGTCACATCTGTTTACAGAACATCATAAGAAAATCTTGGCTTCATTTGTTCATTGTTCATTTATGATAATATTGGCTTTATTGGTTCATTGTTGATTTACTTGTCACATAGCAACGCTATCATAATGTATGTGAGTCACATCTGTTTACCGAACATCATACTACACATTATTGTTGTTTTTCGGTTCAACCTAGAGAGGCCTCTGAGCAAAATTTGTCGGCCGTTTCACGCCATGAGTTGAATGGAACGCTAATGACCTGAGATGTTAAAGAACGTCCATAAATAAATCAATAATAGTAAATAATATAGTCCGTTCAACTTTGAAATATTTTAAATAGATATCTACTGTGAAAGTGTGCTCATTTTGGCAATCTCTGTATATATATAACTTAAATAGTAATGTTGAGAGAGAGATTAACTTAATTAAATCAATAATTTATAATATTCAATATTCCACAATAGTTATATGTTTTGAAGCTTATGCAAAGTTACTTGCCTTATTCTAACAGTAATCTAGTTAAATAACAAAGATGTAACACATGTTAATGCAGTTTTCGCTTTAACTGCATTTTATATTATTTAAGAGGTAAAATAGTGCTATATACCTATCGGCAGTTATTGGACTGGGTGCATATACAGAAAACAATAAAGAAGATTTACAGCTGCTGCTTTTACTGATTTTTCCATTGAATTCCCTGCTAGTTTAGTTGTATTTGTACGTAGACCGTTATTTTTTCTTTACACTTGTGCTAATGAAGCCAACTTCTTGGTAGTATATTACAAGCCTGAGTACTACATTGTTATTTTACAAAATGAAGCATCGCTGCTTTTACCGTAAAATATTGCGTTCCTGTTTCCGTTTTTAGCTGGAGTTGCGTGAGTCTAAATTCCCATTTATTTTATCCATTTATGCTGCGTTTGAGAGAAATAACTCAAGTGTCAGTACGCTTGGAGACTTGCCTATACCATGTCATGTACAAGAGAAATGTATACTTACATCTATCAACGTTAGTTACAGTAGGGTGGTGACCGATAATATCAAGGGTGAGCATTTCTAGGGTTTTGGTTCATCATCTAGACAGATGCATTAAGTTCCCGCAATTCCATCTAGTATTTTATTAAGAATTGTTTGCGATCTATTGTTCAGTTCAAAGCACTCTAACTTAAGAAAAATTATACCTTGCAGTAGGATTTATCGCATGCCTCTGTGGTAATATTAATGTCATATATATGCACTGTAAATATTTTAGTATACATTATGTCATTTTATTAATAGTAATAATATTACATATACATTCTAATGTATAAATATAGAATATCATGAAATAATTCTGTTGTATAACTGAATGCTAGTAGGGAAACACTTTCAAGATAATGAAATAATAAAATGTAACAAAAGGTGAACACGATAGGCAAATACCGCCACGGGTGGCCGAGGTCGTTAAGGCACGGACTCGTGAGCGGGAGGTCTGCGGTTCGAATCCCGCCAGGACCATCCTCCCTGACTGGGGTTTTTTCCAGGTTTTCCTCAGTCTTCATAACTGGCAAATGCCGGGGAGGTACCTAAACTTAGGCCTGGAACGCTTCCTTCCTTAAAAAAAAAAAATATCCTTTCCCAATTTATCATTTCACCTCATGTATCATCAGTGTCCACCGCCTGTGGTGCCTCAGTAGTAAAAACGGGCGTTAAACACTACTCAAAAAAAAAAAAAAAAAAAACGATAGGCAAATGACCATGCTGCGAGCGTAGGGTAGCTATGATTTGAAATTAGTTCGCATCAGGCACGGATTGTTCACGCCTTATGAAATAATTTCGTTTTCAGTGAGCCTATCCTTTCTGTTTATGTTGAACTTTTTAAGTGTCACGGATAGCGTTCGCGTATAATTGTGAAACCCGTCGGCATTAGAAAACCACATGGAAATATTTTTGCACGAGAGTGTATAAAGAGGCAGTTCGCATCGTTTCAAACCCTTTTATATATATAATCTGCCTACTGTTCACGTATATTGAATTCGGCCTTTGGGCGCACAAACCACGTGGTCGATATTAAAACATAAGTTGGTGATGGCTCGTTCGTTAGGAAAAATCAATACATTTTGACTGTCAGTAGTGTCTTGTGCCGAGTGAGTTGCGAAAGTTTTACTTATCATAATTAGATGGCGGTGACCTGTGCGCAAGGACTGAGATCAAATTTGATTCTAATTACCATCTCCGTCGCAGGATGATTATACGGCGATCGAGTGTAGATCAAGGTCACCACCGTACCCGGGGTTAATACCTGGAAATGAACGCAAATTACGATCAATAAAGTGCATAGTGTACATGTTAGGCTAAGTAATGTTTTAATGAAAGCATCTTCTCTTAGTCCTGTTGAGCAGAGCTCAGCAACACAGCGAAAGACACCCGTGAGATTCTGTTGTAGAGAAACGTAGGCAAACGGCAATGCGAGCAACATCTACAACACGAAACCAGTTCATCCTCCACTAGCGGTGATGTTCTATGAGGTGGCCTCACACGTGAGCTAATCGCTCTGTATCGCAGTTTCTACAGCAGCCAGGTGATGGCAAGTATAGTGATGTTTATTTTATTCCGCCCTTCGTGGCAAAATTTGACAGTTCGCGGAATTCTGCTTCGAAGGCCTTTTCAATAACCCAAATGCACAGAAATCCATTTCCAATGAATCAGGTGATTTAATCAGGAAGTTCTCTCTCCTTACCCTCCGGAAGTGGCGAGTTGAAACACACGTAATGCTTGAACTCTTGTTCTGATGTGGTCAGACAGGATTGGTTATTGATGTTCACAGTTGTAATTGAGAACCCCAATTTAAGTGAAATTGTTCTCCGTGTTGATGGGTTCGGGCCAAAGACAAGACCCTTGTCCTTTTATATTATCTTAAGAGTATGGCTTAGAGTTGGTCAGGATTTTCCTTTATCTTGTCCTCTGGAATGAGTCCATTTCTGCCTTATGTTTCATGTTAAGTTCATATGAGATGTGAAACTATGCCTCTTACATTGCCTGTAATCTTGAAATAAGAGTATTTTGCTTCAAAATAAGCGGTGGGTACCTCTTTCAGATGTTTTCCATTTTCAGTTTCCATTTTAAATGGCAGGGGCGAGAGCATTCCAGTATACTAGCTACACATTGTTCACTTCCATAGGTTTAAGTGTGGCGTTATTGTGAACTTCTAAACTTGTTACCATAAATCACAAAACCTTTTTAAAGCCAAGGGCTTTAGAGTTAAGAGTACATTAGGACGCCTATGAATAAAATGATTTATGCCGCTTGACAAAATTAACTACAATTATTAACATTTCACTTTTCTAAGTTCAACATAAAAACACAGTAGGCAATGTAGCCACCAAACAGTTCTTTTTTGTCATTTAAACATGATGGAATGGACTATATGATAATTACTTCTAAACTGCGTTCCCTGATACTTCTATCCTGACATAAACACAAATGTATCACTCCGCGATGCATGACTCGGTTTGGTTTGTTTAAGCCCTACAAACAGCTGTTGCAACGTACTTAATTGTTTGCTCTGGATACTTTTTACAAACTTTATTAAAACATTCAGCACAATAACCCTGTCCACACATATTTCAATTACTTCTCTAGATCATATTTTACAACACTAAGCAGGACCCACACGTGCTTTCTCCATGACGCCTATTTGCATTGAAACAATTGTATTGAACGGTGCGCAACACGTGTGTAAATTACTAACAATTCATAACGTTTGGTTTCTCTTAAGATTATTAAGCTGTGAATTACTTTAGAGGCTACTGTGAGTAACATAAGGAATGTAAGTTGTTTTGGAGCCAATAAGTAAAAAGCTGCAACACATGGTTAAATTTACTGTAAAATAGAAGTAACAGCGAACTGATAATAGTTGCAGCCTCCAAGAAAATGCCCTCTTATCCCTTGAGGAAGCTTACACAAAGACTATTTCTAAAAGACTAAATTACGCATTAACGGAAGTCTTACAAATCTTGATGACGTCAACGGCAATCTTTGGAACTGCTGGCTAAAAAATGGGTAGGGATGAGAAGAAAGGGATAATTCACCGGAAGTTGGGTAGAGATTAAGCCAACACCTTCCTGTTAAGGTCCTGCATAAATAGAGACAATAAAGGTGGGATGGGTTGATTTGAGTCTCTCTTGCGCGGTTACTGCATCTTCCTGCGGCTGTGAGTTAACCTGCAGAATAAGAGCCTATCAGGGCACCCCTTGATAAGAACTTGGCTTCGACAGGCACTCCCTAAGATAAGGGAAGTAGTCATATCACTTTGTATTATGTTAAATTAATAAACTGATATTACACTATGGATATTGAGTTGTTTACTAAGTTCTACCACCCATTAATACTAAATCTCGGTGCGGATATTGTAAATTGAACTATTGCCGATTTGGTCGTGACGATATTTCAGATATTTATGAACAGCATAGAAGAATCACAATCAACATTTACTTTTTGTTTTTTAAGGAAATGTACTTTGGATTTTAAAACCTGTATACTGTGAAATTCACAATACACACAGACATGCTAGGTTTCATTCCTAAAATACTTTACTAGCACGTTCTATTTGTATAATTAACAAGATGAGTTACATAGCCTTAAAAATTCCGGCTATGCTCATAAAGTACCTAAACATGTTTATAAATAAAATCAAGTTCACTTCACTTGCACATTCTGTTGGCATTGTTGAGTAATTGTAAAATGTAGTACTGGGGATTGATTGAACGGAATCATTTCAGAGGTAAATGTAAACATACTTTGCCTTGGACAGTGGAAATAAGCTTCAATATGCAGAATATGCACCAACTCCAGTCTCTATACCAGAACCTTTCTCAACAATGACATACGATTCCCAGAAACTATTGTAGGTCGTTCGACTGTCGATTGTTCTGGAAGAACTTCTCTCTATTACCTATTCTCTTGTATATATATACAAGAGAATAGGTATACATATACCTATATATATAGGTATATATATACCTATTGTATATATATCTTGTATATATATACACACATATATATATATATATATATATACACATGAATCACAACAGTACAGATAAAGAATTACTCGTATAAGAACCACTTCAGTACTTACTCCTGCTAATTACTTACACGTATTCACTAACTTCATTATTTTTCCCTTTTAGAGATGTTTTTCTCCTGTTCTTACATTCTATTTTCGAGCATATTTTTAACGGCCAGTGAGTACTTTCGCAATGTTTTGTCATGTTACAATGTAGATAGGATAGCATACTATCAAAATCTTGAATTTTATAAAAAGTAAACTTTGTTTTTCCCCAATCAGATAATTCATAATTATACAAATGTAAAACAAAAGACTAGCATTACTTTCATTAGCTATATGCTTCTAATAAGAAAAGAGGCAACCAATCCTACTCTAATCTGTATGAATAGAATATTCGTACATTTTTTTAAAAAAATTAATATTTCAAGCTATTTTATGGAAATACAGAGGAACAAGAAAACTGGGAAGAGATGAGTTGTTATTTTAAATAATATTGTTGAGATTGTTAGTTTTAAAATAAATTAAAACCATGTGTTTTTAAAAAGTAGTGTAAAATTCCTTTTTGGAGCAATGTTCTGTAATCAACTTTTCTTTCTTTCTTTCTTTCTTTCTTTCTTTCTTCTGCTTTTCTTTTCCTCTTTTTATATCGATGCTAACAACTCTGG
The DNA here is from genome assembly GCA_030762175.1 of Metallyticus violacea. Taxonomy (NCBI): domain Eukaryota; kingdom Metazoa; phylum Arthropoda; class Insecta; order Mantodea; family Metallyticidae; genus Metallyticus; species Metallyticus violacea. The sequence continues at coordinate 26,328,065 of CM060843.1, read as the reverse complement.
GTCCACAAACAGATAATTTGTGTCGGATCCCCAGCTGGGATGGCTCCACGTATGCGCTTATAAATACGGAATATATAATTATTCCTCGGGGTCTCATAAATAGCCAAAAGGAAATTACATGATACGTTATAGCAAAAATGCATAAAAAAATTATTGGAACTATCCGAGCCTATATAATCTCAAAAAGCATTTGCTTTCCAGATTGCATAAACATTTTAATAGTGTAAAATAACGTGTGCAAAACAAACTAAGTCTGTGAAGACATGTATGACTACCTTAACAATAATTTCTGCTATCAAATAGTCTAAATGTGTTCAGTCAGTCCAAAATAAATAATGAATTATAGTGAAAGTTAAATTTTTCTGAATCGCGCGCTTTAATTTAGGGAATCAAGGCCCTAGCCTTGATGTCTATATTTTTAAGTATCAGTAAAACGCGTATTTAGGAACCTGCTCTAAAATACATTTTTTAAAATACATTTTTTAAAATATGGTTCAAATATTTATAAAACATTGGATCATCAAGTTATCTGATTACACATGCAGCGGCGAGGATCTGCATCGGTCGATAAATCGTCGCTCAATGTCAGCTGGCTACTCGAATTCAGGTGGATGGGCTTTGCCGAACTACTATGTTGGCTTTGAGTCTCACGCCCTCCAGCCAGTATCGTTTGAACAGTGAAAAATAATACAAGTTTAATTGTAGAATAAAGTCTAGTAAGAATGCTAAATGGAAACAGTAAACTTTAATATTCTATTCCATAACGAGTATTTATTTATGCTTCGTATATCCTTATTGCTCGTGCCGTGAGAAGAGTATCTGAAGAGAAATTTCCAGGTGTTTGAATTCCAAGCTGTAATGAGAATTGTAAATCAACAGTATTTATACACTTTGGACCAACTTTTTTTAATGGTGTTTAACGCCCGTTTTTACTGTTGAGGCACCACAGGCGGTGAACACTGTTGATACATGAAATGAAATGATACATTGGGAAAGGATTTGTTTTAAAGGAAGGGAACGTTCCAGGCATAAGTTTAGGTACCTTCCCGGCATTTTCCAGTTATGAGGACTGAGGAAAACCTGGAAAAATCCTATCAGAGAGGACGATCCTGGCGGGACTCGAACCCCAGACTTCCCGCTTAAGAGTCCACGCCTTAACGACCTGGCTATGAAATGACTTTTTACCATTCCTAATTCTCTTTGAAAAATAAACTTGATATTTTGACAGATGTTGTTTTTCAAAGAGAATTAAGAATAGTAGAAAGTAATGTCATAGGCAGGTGACAGAAATGTGTAGAAAATGACGGCAGGTAATTCAGTTTCGTGACAGGGGTGAATATGTACATCAAAACTACTTGTATTGTCATTCTAGAGTTTCTTCCACTGGCGATTGTGTTGGCAAGCCCATACGTTCCGATGTAATGTACCTCGACTGCCTGTGAGTCATGGCTTATAGGGCTGATTCAGTCCCCGACACCGAGTCGGTTCTCAGATAACTGAATGGCCATTTATTGTTTTATTTTACAATTAGTTTGCTTGTATTTCTGTTTTTCAAAGAGCTGCGTATTTTTTTTTTCAAATGATAGGAGAAAGATAAGGGTCGAAAAAGTCATCTTACACATTTTGTTTTGTCAATATTTTTGGCCAAATTTCAAAGTGCTGAAAACGACAGCTAAAAGTTTAGCTGCGGTAACATACACGTTCATCAAAAAATGGCATTAAGCTACATAAGTCGTTTTGTTATATGACACATTTGCTTGTCTGGTAGTTATGTTCAAGAGTCTCTGGCACGATTCCCGGTTCCATGGAGGCATGCTTTTAGCTGGGTAATCTCGGCGGACCATGTTTGAGCATTGGTGTTGTTCTAAGTTTAAGTTGGATTAAACTAGGGTTATACAGATAACTTAGTTCTCGCTCGAGTTGCTTGCTGACAGTGAAATGGAGCGTACCATTTAGTAACTCGGTACACATTAAGGTCAAAGTGGACAAACATTAGAGATTCGTTGTTGCATTTAATATTTTAGTCCAGTTAGCCGTGGCGTTTTGACTTGCTTCTAATACAAGACTGCGGATGAATTGCGCATTCATTTTAATGCTAATAGAGAGTGATTTATATTGCACTAACATATCTTTCTTTATTTATTTATTTCAAAACGAATGATGCTAGCCGCAACGTATTATACTTCAAATGTACGGTATCTTTGGGAGATTATTAACATCTATAAAAATGTTGAAAAAATCGCCCCTTCTGCATAAGGCTCAATATGTCGTTCCATATTACTGGCCGTTCGTTGGAGGTCTGTGTTGTCAATACCATTAATCTTCTGTTTAATGTGCTTCAGATCATCTGGTTCCTGCAACTAATGGACAACTTTAACTCTGTATGGTTTTAGGTAAACACTTTTTGCAGCTCTCTGACACATTGAGTACAAACGTCTTAATGACTTAGAAGTGATCGCTCCAGTCGTGCCCGAATGTCCACAACAACGGTGGGTAGCCTAGATGACGACGCTTGCCTCTTTCACTCACCAGAGATCCAGATGTTATCAATTTGTTTACCAGTGCCAGTATTGCGTTTCTTTCGGGGGTATTGTCAACATAAAATTCTCTGTGGTATGCCCTTCGAGTAGCTGTAATTGAATTTCTAATCCAGTATTGCTTCATAAGGAAGAGCCGTTGATTTAATGTGCACTACATTTTTACAGCGACTAGACAAATATCGAAAACAGCTGCCAAGCATAAAAGCCAACAATAAGGAATAAAGAATAAACATTTGCACATCGCGTGATAGGAAATCAAAACTCCCAAATATCCCTCTTAATTTGACGTTAAACTCGAACGTTGGGCAAATTTTCAGTTGAAAAAAGTAAGAAATGTGTTAGTTCTACATGAATCACTCTATATAAACGTACATTAAAAGTTGAAAGATGCTCCGTCTCTAAGTGTCATTTTCTACTGAAAGACACAAATACAAATGTACGTTAAGCAGATTGCAGACCTCAATTTATGCCAACAAAAAATTCTAATATTCTTTTCATGATAATCACGACACAAAGTATTTACTTTATCTCACTTTATTTATGAACATACATAGAATAAATGAATGAATGATTTTATTTATGGACGCTCTTTAACAGCTCAGGTCATCAGCGTCCCATTCAACTCAGGGCGTGAAACGGCCGACAAATTTTGCTCAGAGGCCTCTCTTTCAGGCTTGAGGTTCTTTTTCGTGCCGTAAATGTACGACACGAGACCCACGGCTTTACTTCCCTTCCGAAGGAAGCCATACTTATGATTTTTACGCCCCGAAAAAATCCATCGGTCCCGGCCGGGTTCGAACCCGCGATCAATGTACATAGAGTATTGGTTAAAAAGTAAGAATAAAATCATTTGTGAGCTGCAACTGGATAGTCGCCATCATAATAACCACCACGAAACGCACTATTACTGTATGATTGAAACTTATAAGGCATTTGTTTGAGTCTGGCTTTCCGAGATAAATTTATAATAGACGAGAATAATTTTGATTTACAACCTGAAGTAGAGAATGAAGAGGAAGGTGAAGGCTTTTACCTATAAGAGTTGTGCAACTGAGAAGAAAATGGAAGAAGGAAGATTACAGAAGAAGATTAAAGGGGATTGAAGATCCACGGGATTAAGTGCAGGGAGGAGATGCAGGATGGAGAAGTGGTGTCCTGTCCGAAGAGCAGAAGCAGGGCGCGAGAAATGGTGTAACCAGGGGTTCAGGAGGATCAAGAGAGATGGAAGAAGGGACAGTTGGAAAGAAAAAGATGGACAGTGATATGGTGGAAGCGAGGTGATAGTGTTCAATCAGTTAAGCATTAGGATAAATAAATTAAATGAGTAGGAAAGATTAATAAGGGTCATGTTTAAATGTTGAGTGTAAATTTAAGAGAAATTTCTGCTAAAGTACTGAATACCAATACATACCGCTGGTAACCATTGGTTAGTAGTATAGTAATGTAATAAATTAGGTTAGAATAGCTGGCTGGCTACCAGCTGTAATTCTTACTAGTTCCTAGTAATTTTGTTAATTTGGTAGATTTTGGAAATATTAAATTAGGAAGTAGTTCAGTAAATTTATATTTTCGTTTAATTTAATTAGTTTTGAGTTATTTTTATTAATTTATTATATTATTTTAATCTAGTTATTAGGAAAATCTATGAAACAGTGTAGCAAGAAATTAATGTAGTGTATAGTTTATAATAATAAAAGGAAATTTTGATATACACGCCCTGGTGTAGGAAACGGTTACCGGGTTGGCGTATACAGATTTTCTGTATTTTTCCGAGTTAAGGGGCTCCAAAATTCTGCAACCTAGTGTGTGCTGCACAGTCACGATTATCGACAATCGGCAGGCAAAATAGATGCACTCACATTCTAATTGAAGACTGTGCGAGGTGAAATATAATATTAAAGATAGACGCAAAGGGTTAAGTTAATACAGAATTTTTGAATTTAAAAAGAGTAAACGCCAAAAAAAAAAACAAGAATATTAAAAATAAAATATTTTTATTTTGGAAATTATTGTAGAGAAAGTAAAAAATAAAGGGGAAAGGATAAAACCTGGAACCAAGGCGGTAAAACAGAACGCAGACTTAAAGCCCTGCTAATTTAGAAAATCAATTTCATAAAAATGCATCATTTAGGTAAGTTATATTAACTTTATTCAGATACAAAAATTACTACAAAATATCATATACTTTCCAAGTACTGGGCATTTGAAGTTTAGAAGTAGAGGGACCGTGACGTCACTACAGATTCAGTCACAGTATAAACAAAGCATGCGTTAAGGACCATGAAATGTCGAATAAAATAAAATAAAATCATTTGGAGCCTCAAATAAATTGACTTTAAGATGAAAAAAGAATAAAAGTAACAATGAATTCTCACCAAGTTAAGGTAGGATAAACAGCTACAGAAACGATTTCCTTTCTGTATTGGTACACTTTGCATGAGTAAGCATTTGCCTAATCCTTTTCTTATAAATATTAGAATGTATTAGAATCTTAAACGTTGTACTAGTCACCTATGTTTTCACGTTTTGATGATGGTCAAAACAGCAAATATTGATTGGTTTATAGAGACGGCTAAATTATTAAACTGAAATTTTGTCTTTGAAACTGTAGCTTAAAATTATTCCTAAATGCAATAAACAAAGTACCTTGATCGTATACAAATGCCAAGACAATTAGATATTGTAATAAATTCTTTGGCAATATTTAAGTAAATTTTGCAGAGCTGTGTTAGTGGAATTATTGCTTGTCCATTGCGTATTGTATATATTTCTACTACTGATATATGAGTACACTATGTACATATTAATTATAATATCTAATGATGATAGTTATGAATGAGCTAAGTATTCGCATTTTTCTACGTGTTTTAAAGAAAATATAATTTTATTTTATCTTCTGAGGGGAAAAAAGTAAGATATTTTGAATATCAAAAAGTGAGGTAATGAGGAGAAAATTTGATATATCCCCGAAAATTTTATATAGTAAGGATATTAATTCCTACACTACACACAATAAAAATAGTTTTCTCAAATGTCCATTATCAGAACTGCATAATAAACGAGAATAATGAAGTGTCTAAACCAAGAAAACGTATGAAATCAGTGTCAGAGCAATGCGATGAACTGGAGAAAGAGCATATTAAAGCACCGCGCCAAAACAAACCTTAAACTATGAAATGAAATGTCTTGAGAAGACTTTGATGTTTTTGCTAAGACAGTCAGAAAACGGTTGTGTGAAATTGCAATTAAATCATGAAGACCATGCAGAAATCAAAAGTCACCTTAAGACAAAGACTGGCCTGCAGAAGACTGAGAAAAGTACACAAATGAAAGCATTTTTCATTAAAAAAGTTGATTTTAATTACGAGTAAAACAACACGTTTATTGTTTACATGTCTCCATAATGCAAGTTTACATGAAGATATACATTTTGTACAATTTATTATGTACACACAAAACTTTTCACGTATACTGCAGTGAAGTTTCATTACAAAGTAGCCACTGTGTAAGTAAAATACTTAACACGGAATTTCAACCTCCGTTTGTAGTTTAAACCATGAGGCACCCTACCAAAGTAATGTATGAAACATTCATTAAGTCTGCGCATGATGACGATCAGGTATGCATAGTAGAAAGAGGTAAGATGTTCTGTAAATCATACTGCCTGAAATAAATATCCACTGAAAATCCATACATTTTCATACCTCATACCAAAAGGTTAAAATGGATTTTAAAAATAAAATTTTCATGATGTTCAACATAACCTGTTAAAAGTTCAGACATGAATTCTGTAGATAAAACATGCGGTCTATAGGAGGAAAAAACTGGAGAAAAGGAAGGTTACAAAACAACAATGACTGAAACACACGTAAATTATTCACTACATACACAAAGAGCCAATATGTAAATTGAAAACAAGAAATGTCCGTATATTAGAACATTTAGGATGAAATTTGTGTACGTGATTTCTATTCTATTTCGCTTTAGTCTAATAATTTGCCTACCTTTCTAAGTGAAACTTGATCTCTTTGTAATGTGTTCTAAAATCACATAGTGATAAAATTATAAATTAACGTAGAATTGTTATTCAGCCCCTTTAATTCTGTTTCAGTTTTCTTTCTTATACTTCGTATCACAAGAAGTGATACTGCCTCATTATTTATGGATACTTGGTGCGCAAAAATTTATTTACGCCCATGTTTCTGACAAATAAAATTATATTTTTATCTCTGTAGACCTTAAAATGTCATATACAGGTTTTTTGTAACTCACCAGTTACCTACCCATGTTGAATAACAATAAATTGTGTTTTCTGTGTGAAGATTAATACCTGTATGTAGTGCATTTAGCACACAATCCGAGATTATCGTCTACTGATGTATCAATTTATTCTTGGGATTTTAGTTCTTGTACATAATCCTTTCATGAGTAAGCCGGCGTTTGAGCGTATTGCTGGTTATATTATTAAACTTTTAATTTTATTTAAGGACGTTCTTTAACATCTTTGGTCGTGTCACATAACAATAATAATTTTTTGTCATTGATATTTTCTTTACCATCATCTATATAAATGATTCAGTCTCACTATTACTGTCTTCATCTCGACAAAGGCGAATGGAGTCCTGGCATCGCAGAGCGCTAGTGGTACAGACAACCCCCAAACCTGAGTTCGCGTTACAGTCAGATACAGATTACAGGTCGAAAAATAAACACGCTACATGCGAGTCGATAAGCTTTACTATCATGAAAAATATTTGCACTGTATGATATTATTCTTATAGTTATATATACATATACAGAGCGTACCAAAAAATGTATACATTTCAAGCAAAGAAAAACCAGTGTTTAACATAACAAAAATGAATTCACACAAACAGAAAATGATGAGCACTAATCATCTTAGACTTTTACAGTTACAGCAGTTGCTCAAAATGCCCACCATCGGCGTCGATACACTTCTGAGTACGTTGAACTAATGATTGAATAACGTTTGCGAAAATGTCCTCAGCGATTGCAACACATGCCGTTTCAATTTCTTCCCGAAGTGCTGTCAGTGTAGCTGGTTTTCTACGGTATACAACATCCTTAAGAGTTCCCCATAGGTAGAAGTACAACGGAGTTAGATCCGGAGAACGCAGTGCCAACCTCTTTGTCCTTTTGTCTTTGAGCTTCAGCAACATTCTCGGTTTTCCAATACCACTTCAAAATTGCTTTCCGCTGTTCAAACGATAATCTTGATTCCATTTTGTTGTAGCAACGCTAGCATAACGTAATGTGAGTCACATCTGTTTACAGAACATCAGAACATCGATCCTGGTGGTGTAGTGGTAAAAATACTTGCCTTCTAAACCCAAGATCGCGGGTTCAATCCCGGCCAGGACCGATGGATTTTTACGGGCGTAAAAATCCTAAGTATGGCTTCCTTCGGAAGGGAAGTAAAGCCGTGGGACCCCTGTCGTACATTTACGACACGATAAAGAACCTCAAGCCTGAAAGAAGAGGCCTCTGAGCAAAATTTGTCGGCCGTTTCCCACCCTGATTTGATTGGGACGCTGATGACCTGAGGTGTTAAAAAGCGTCCGTAAATAAAGCAAATAAAAAAAGTCAGAACATCATACGATAATTTTGGCTTCATTTGTTCATTGTTGATTTACCTGTCACGTAGCAACACTGTCATGATGTATGAGTCACATCTGTTTACAGAACATCATACTAAACATTACTTTCGTTTTCCATCAAACTTTGAAATACATTAAATAGACATCTACCCTGAAAGTGTGTATACATTTTTGGCACCCTCGGTATGCAGGCATATACTATTTTAATTCGTAAGCAATCGATTACTTTCGCAAATACTTTAAAATATATCCTATTTAAAATGATCCCATTCGTTTGCTTAAAACTAAAACTTAACCGTTACTATGCTATGTCTCCCTCGCTTGTTATATACGCCTCCGAGCCAGCTGACGTTTCTTTTTGGGCTTGTCGCTGCTTCCAGTCCGGGATTAATTCCTATACGTTCAATTTATTCTCCAGAAGAAGATATTCTTTCCTATACACATCCTGAATGACCTTCACCCTATGAATGGAACTTTCCAGTTATCCACTGTTATTAATCCGATCGAAATTTTATCAGTAGCTTTTATTTTTAATGTGTACCATGGTAAATCAATGGGATTTAAGTCTGGATGATAGCGTGGTAATGTAAGAGATGCGAAGTAAGCATAATCAAGTAATTATTCAATAGAATACAATTGTCGGTCTATGTTTCCGTGCATGAAGTAAACGTTCCGTCTTTGTCATTTCTGAGTCCATTGGTTTATTGTTCCCTAGTCAAGCTTATATATGACGTATTGATGGTTGAAAACATTTTGCTCTCTTGTTGGTTGTGGTATAGTAGCATTCTTAAGAACAACAATGGTTTTTTTGCGTCAATCTAGATATTATTGTTGTTTCACCCATTTAAATTAATTTTCATAGTTAATTTCTTTATGGTAATCACATGTCTTAGACTCTGAATCATAAATGAGGGAGGCACCCGAAATAAAACTCATTTCCCAACCAGCATGAGCGATAACAAGGCGCTGTCCGAGATCCCGAGCTTCGTCACTCTGCACAACTTGGAGACTGTGTACCATGTTTCATGTTTCATTCATGTTTACTGCTGATTTACTTTCTTCTTTTCATTTATTGAGAAACAAAGCTCTTTGATCCCCTATGTCACAGAGATAGAGTCCGAGTAACAAAATTCTCTTATTTTTACACTTTTTGAAATGAAATTCAGTGCACTTAACAATTTTGGTTTTCCAGCTCCTGAGAAATTAAATCTCTTCTCTGCAGAATTTCAGTAGTTTTCGCAATGTTGAAATTTCTTTTTTAACCTCAAAGTAGTATTTCGAAAGTTTTCTTCGAATTATGCACTTATACATATTGTTCATGTAATCGTATATGCAGGAAGTTTTCCAACTTTATGAGGCGATCTAACTTTCTTCATTCCTCTTTCTTAAAGATGGCCCCCCCATTTTCTAATTGCACAGATAATCGCTTTATCATACTCGGTACACACGGTAGCACATTCAGTGATGTTTATAGAAGGCCTTCTTTTGTTTCTTGGTTACAATAAGTGATAGCTTTATAAATCACGCGCGACTTGCTCTTGAATACTCTTATTAACTTGACGTTTCATCACTACTAACTAGTACTGCTAAACCTGCTGTATCGACGTTAGCTTTCGTTCGTAGTGTGTCACTGCGCTAGTTCGCAATTCTTCACTCGCCTTGGTCAAGTAATATATCACTATTAGTATCCAATTCAAACATAACAGTATTTACTCCCTGACCTGTGTATACAACCACTGTAATATTCATTACTCATCTCGCTCTGTATTCCTATATTGCTCTATTTTACGTTTTCAGTTGTATCATATCCTCGTTGCCACTAATAGTACCGACATTCTTCTCCATTACTGTTGATACGAGGGCAGGTCCATAAGTTTCCGGCCTACCATTTTCTAGGCATGATAAAAACGAAAAATATATTTCACTTTTCAGTATAGTTGCCTTTTATTGCAATGATCTTTTCACGTCTTTGAATTAAAATTTCAACCCCACCCCCCAAAAAATAGCCAGAAGTCTTATCTACAAAATGGGCATAAACAGCAACCGTCACTTCTTCGGCATACCAAAATTTCCTTCCTCGCAGGTGATTCTTGAGTTTTGAGAACAGGAAATAGTCACTGGGAGCTAGTTATGGACTGTAAGATGGATGGTCGATCTCCTTGAAGCCACATTTCTTCACAGCTGCCTTTGCACAGGCAAGTTGTTAAGAAAGTCCATACCACTAGTCACCTTTCCTCGTCTTTTCTCAACCGCCACGGGTGGCCGAGGTCGTTAAGGCACGGACTCGTGAGCGGGAGGTCTGCGGTTCGAATCCCGCCAGGACCGTCCTCCCTGACTGGGGTTTTTTCCAGGTTTTCCTCAGTCTTCATAACTGGCAAATGCCGGGGAGGTACCTAAACTTAGGCCTGGAACGCTTCCTTCCTTAAAAAATATCCTTTCCCAATTTATCATTTCATCTCATGTATCATCAGTGTCCACCGCCTGTGGTGCCTCAGTAGTGAAAACGGGCGTTAAACACTACTCTACTCGTCTTTTCTCTTTGATGGAAGCACGTAGTCTGTGCAGTAGGCCAGCATAGTACTCCGCATTTACTGTGATGTTCCTCTCCTTGAAGTCAATGGAGTCTTTCACAGTCCCAAAAGATTGTGCCATGATCTTATTGGTTGACTGAGTGACCTTGGCCTTTAGAGCAAGTACTTCGCCAGGTTTACGCCTTCCACTCCATTGATTCTCTTTTGGACAAGGGATCATAGGACCGTAGTTTCATCTGCTGTAGCAATGTTTTGCAGAACTTCTCTCTCGTTGCCACGGTAGAGCTCCAAAACAGATGACTGGTTGCTGCTTTTGGACTGAGGAAAGAAGTCTAGGTACCCATCTTGCAGTAACTTTTTTCATGTTTAAATGTTCATGAATAATTCTAAGAGCTGTTGTTTTTGAAAGGCTCAATCTTGCTGCTATTTCTGTAACTTTGAGCCGCCGGTCTTACATAATTTCTCCTTCCACAAGAGCGATGTTTTCAGGAGAGGGCACATCCAAGGGCCGACTTGCACGCTCTTCGTCTTCAATGCCTTCTCGACCCATTCGAAAATGTTTGGCTCATTCTTTTACGGTAGAATATGAGGGGGGTGCTTACCTATATACACCGTCCAATCTCTCTTTAATTTCATTTGGAGTAAGTGTTTCTTTTGTGAAGAACTCGATAACAGTTCCATACTCCATTTTGAACATGTCATAATCTTATACTGATAGCTTTCTTTATGCAAATATATCTGAACTGAACACAGCGTAGCCGAAGTTACAGCTGCAATTATATACTTAACAGATAAGGTATGACACCAGATAAAGGTTATTTTGAAGGCGATAATCCTTATTGGCGAGGACGGAATTTTATAGACCTACCTTCGTACCACTTTCTTGTGAGAAGACTTTCGCTTTTTATTGTTTTTTTTTTCCGGCTAGGCCTTCTGGAATTGATACTTTTTAGTATCCTTTTAGCCTGATTTTAATACTTCAGTTTTTTATTTTGAAGAAAAACCATGGTCTTCTTCCTTGAAATGATGAGAGGGCGCATAATTCTATTGTGATGATACGAAATCCGCGCGATTCATTTTTTTAACCTTGCAGAATAATCTTTCTGGAGATGATTAATAATTCGGCAATCTGTGATTTGTGAAATCCAATACCTTTGTCTTAGATCCTCTTGATTATGTTGCATTACTGTAAATATAGACAACTCACTACGGTATTATTGCACTTGTTTACACAATTGAACTGATAACACTCCTCTCGATACTATAATAAGCCCAGGCAACCAATCTTAGAGCAGGTTGTACGGAAGGAGGAAAATATATACTGCGCAGCAATGACGTCAGTAATATAAATTGCTAAATTCTGCATTTATAAACAAACCCCTACCAAGAAAATTGCAGTAAACTGAGTTATTAAAAGTATATGGGTTGTCTACTATATAGATAAACATACATTTTTTTAAATATAGCCACGACAAAATCTTACTTCCCTCTTTTTCCGTACATGGAAGTGGCCAGGAAATAGTATAATTAGTATTTGGTTGGTGTGGTTGAAATTATGCCACGTTATGTTAAAATCACTGTGCGGTAAATATGAAGGTAGGTTTAATAATTTCCGGCCTCGCCGATAAGAGTTGTCGCCTTCACAATACCCTTATCTGGTGTCATACCGTATCTGTTAAGTAAACAATTTCAACTCTATCTTCCGCTCTGTTGTGTTCTGTTGTTAAGATATAGTTGCATAAAAAGGCTATGTGTAGAAAAGTGTGACTTTTTCAAAATGGAGTATCCCGCTGTTATGAAGTCCTTTGAAAAAGAAGGACTTACTCCAAATGAAATTAAACAGCAAATGGATTGTGTAAATGAGGAAGAATATCCTCATATTCTATTGTAAAAGAATGGGCCAAACTTTTTCGAATGGGTCGAGAAAGCATTGAAGACGAAGAGCGTGCAGGTCGGCCCTTGGAGGTTGACACTACTGAAAACATCGCTCTTGTGGAAGGAGAAATTCTGGAAGATCGGTGTCCCAAAGTTACAGAAATAGCAGCAAGGTTGAGCCTTTCTAAAATAAGTTCTTTGAATTATTCATGAACATTTAAATATGAATAAGGTTAGTGCAAGATGGGTGCCTAGACTTCTTCCCTCAGTCCAAAAGCAGCAAGTCATCAGTTGTCAGGCATTTTTGGAGCTCTGTTGTGGTAACGAGAGAGAAGTTTTGCAAACTATTGCTACAGGAAATGAAACTATGGTTCTCCACTAGGATGTCTTGTCAAAAAGATAATCTATGGATTGACGTAAACCTGGCGAAGTACCGCCTCTAAAGGCCAAGGTCACTCAGTCAACCAAGAAGATCTTGGCCACAATCTTTTGGGACTGTGAAGGAATACTGTTTATTGTCTTTAAGAAGCGGAACACCAGAATAAAAGGGCAGTACTATGCTGGCCTACTGCACACACTACGTGCTTCCATCAAAGAGAAAAGGAGAGGAAAGGTGAGTGATGGTGTGCGCCTTCTTCACGACAACGCGCCTATGCACACAGTTCTTGTTGCAAAGAAAGCTGTGAAGAAATGCGGCTTCAAGCGTATCGACCATCCATCCTACAGCCCAGATCTAGCTCCCAGTGACAATTTCCTCTTTTGAAAACTCAAGAAGGACCTTCTAGGAAGGGAATGTAAGTGTGACGAAGAAGTGATGGATGCTGTTTATGCCCATTTTGTAGACAAAACTTCTGGCTATTTTGGGAGAGGGGTTGAAATGTTAATTTGAAATATGTGAGAAGTTTATTAAAATAAAGAATAACTATATTGAAAAGTGAAATATAGTTTTTGTCTTTTTTATACCTAGAAAATGGTTAGGCCGGAAACTTATGTGCCTACTCTCGTATGCCATTTGATTTTAAAATTGTCTAGAAAACTGCCAAGCTCCTACATTATTTTAAGTTTGGAAGGAACATGAAAGAAACTGACGAAATATAATCTTGTAAAATCTTAATTCACTGAGTAATTTTTACGTTAAAATCGTTCCTCTTCGAAGGCTAATTCAGTTTTACACTTGCTTCCCAATGAAAGCATAAGCGTTTGACTGGATGTCGTTCATAACATCAATAAACTTATTTATTCGTATAGTTGCTATTAAAATGAAGCATTCAAGCAAGAATGCAAAGACTGTGGTTTTGGCAGTTGTGGTGAAAAATCGGCCCAAAGAGCTCGTAAAATTAGCACATCTAATGGGATATAGTCCCAAAGACGTAATCATAAAATATGAGTTATCTATTATAAGTATTAAACCGTCAGTAAAACATTCTGCAATGCCCTTTGGATATAAAAACGGAAGTCCAGGGTAATACTCAATTGATTTGATTGTTTGATTTGTTTTATTTACGGACGCTCTTTAACATCTCAGGTCATCAGCGTCCCATACAATTCAGGGCGTGAAACGGCCGACAAATTTTGCTCAGAGGCGTCTTCAGATTCTTTTTCGTGCCGTAAATGTACGATACGGGACCCACGGCTTTACTTCCCTTCCGAAGGAAGCCATACTTAGGATTTTTACGCCCCGAAAAAATCCATCGACCCTGGCCGGATTTGAACCCGCGATCTTGTTTATAGAAGGCAAGTAAGATTACCACTATACCACCAGGACCGACGAGGCAATACTCAAGAAAACTACTATAATTAATATGTAATATATATTATACGTTCATTAGTCAGACCAAATAGATGTTATTTTCATACATCAGTTTTGGCCAAAGTGGAAACTACAACCCCTTATCCTAATCGAAAACCGGACTCATAGTATGCTGGTTAAGTATGACTAACAGCACTCTCAAAATACACAAAATACTGTTCAGGCTTATTAACCAAATTATGTATACAGTTAATTACAAATAATTTAGAATTCACTGTGTGTAAGTACTTGTTGGGAGGTAAACAGAGTACCACAGTGGGATGCTCGTATTCATCGTAAAGCATCTTATTGTTTCGGTCCAAATTATTAGAGCACTCGCTATTACAATAATAGAACAATTTCAATTCAACTGGCTGGACATGGAGAGCTTAACTTCTTGTATCAGAATGTATCTTACTCGTATCTTATTAAAACTGGAACATAATGGTATCAGGATATAGGTTAACCACTAACCATCATCAGATCAGAACATTTATTAATTTATTGCATGATGTATTATTTCATCTCTACATTGCTGTACTGGCTGTTGTTAGGGCGGCTCATCGAAGTACATGGCAGGACGTACTCCTTCTTCAAATCATAAGATCAGTTTCTGATTGATAGTAACCAGAATTGACGTTAGCCCCTGAACAGACTGGCATCTGGTTGCAGTCCCGAGCGACAGCGGAGAGAGCCGAACTTATACTCGCGAGATTGTTTTCACTTCATACGGAGCACGTGGTGCTGGCTGCAATGCATGGAGAAAGCGGAACTTACGCACTTCACGGTTGTTTTCACAAAGTCACAGAAAGTCACCTGGCTGCTGGCTACAGTCCCGAGCGACTGAAGTCAAAGAAAATGGGGTGGTATTCACTTGAGATAGCATTTCCTTCTTTCCATTGAGAACAGAAACATCTCCAGTGTCTATTATCAAGTCGTTAATACATTTGAAAGTGAATTTAAATTTGTATTAAAAGTATAACGCGAACGTTTTCTAAAGGTCATTGCAGAGCGCTGTTACACACAGATATAATCCTCAAACATATATTATATTCATATTTCACATCGGCTATCTTCACGACGATACTGTTGTTAAATATAAAACATATGCAACGTTATAAATATAGTTTACATGCCCAATTAAATTCTCAATTTATTTTAAAACAATGTCAAGAAAATTAAAAGCAAAAACACTTTTTAAATTTCGGTTTTCAAGTATACCTTTATTCCTAATAGTCTAAGTTCTCTAATTTTCGGAAACTATTTTGTATTTGTTTCAATTATATATACCAAATTTTGTTGTGAAAAAACAAATATTGGTGCCAATAGAGCGATTTTTATATTTTGGTTTTCGTGTAGCCCTTTCGTCTAAGAGCCTGATTTCCCTGAGTTTTCACCGCATTTTCTTTGCTTCATTGTTAACATTTGTGTAATAATGAGTGCATCAAACCAGTCCGTATGCCTGGTTTGTGGTAGGGAATTTGAGTACAATAAACATCTAGCAAAGCATGTCTCTATAACACTCCCCCAAAAATTAAATGCTTTGTCTTTGTTAAAGACAAGTTGCTCGACAGGCTAATTGTTCTTACGAAAGGAAAACTAAGCTCTAAAATGAAATACATACGTCGTAGGCACAAAGCATTGGAAATAAGTAAGGACAGCATTATTAAGGAAGATGGTGGTTGGAAAGTCCCTTCCTCATTGACAAATATATTTATGCAAGATAATGATATGCACTGAAAATGCAAATTAATCTGCAGTGAATGTAGTACATGCATTCACAGATGCCCTTGCACCTGTGTTGATTCCAGCATTAAATGGAATATGCGTATACAATAGAACTGAATTACAAAAGAGCGTGGATTGAAGTAATAAGTTAGCTCTCTCCGCTGTCGTTCGGGACCGCAAGCAGTTACAGCCAGATGCTCCATGTGAAGTGAAAACCATCGTAGAGTGAAACAAGTACGGTTCTCTCCGCTGCCGCTCGAGACTGTAGCCAGTTTCTGAGACTGCATGCGTTTCTGTTCAGGGAGTAACGTTAAGTATAATCATTGAATATGCCACCTTACGCATGCGCAAAACTTCACCCCGCCTCTAAATATGTGATTCTAGCGTGAAACTAAGAATTGAGCATCTTGAACTACGTGACTTCAAGAGTGTGTGTGTGAGAGAGAGAGAGAGAGAGAGAGAGAGAGAGAGAGAGAGACAGACAGAGTATTGTTAACCTCTCTTCATATGCCATAATATGTAAACATTTATGACATTTAAAAGTTCCATCCACATAAAATGTAGGAGTTTGGCAAAAATTTGATGATTGAATAGAGTTGAAAACACTACTATATTTTCATTACTGTCATTAATCAGTATGAACTGATCATGTGTATTAGTTTCAATGTCCGGTGTTGCTGCCTTCTGGTAGGCAAAGACTGGTCACAAGAATAAGGAAGGTAAAAGATTCTGGAATTTATATAGTAAGAATACATTAAATTCAACCATTTTGTATTTTGCTCAACATGAAAATAAATAAATAAATAAATTAATTAAATTTCACAGGTGATTTTTTTCAAGTTTCTTAAATGCATTTGTAGTTGATTTGGTAAGAGTAGAGTAAACACAGAGCGAGCATTTCAACAGTATCATTATTTTATTAGTGCCACCTTACCTAAAGCCAAAATGGAAACATCACCTTTTTTTTTTCAATTTCCTATACAACAGTTACAATGGACCCTAGAAATGTCCACTCTTCCTTATTCCTGCGATAAGTTACTAAGTTTATCTATTAAACCTTTAATTGGTTGTTTTTTCAAAGATCCTAGGGACTTCACCTACACAAAATAAGCAAACAAGTACTTGGGACCTAGTCGTGCTAATTTGTTTTTCAGCTGCAACTCTATAATGAAAGGTGATACAGCCATGCGAATTTCTCCACTGTCCTTTTAATACCATTTTCAATGCCTTGAGAGAAAAATCACTTTTTTAATCATTAGTTACCAGGGCTTTTAATAAGCTCTCTCAATTTCATATTATCTATAAAACTTAATGAAAAGAACGACAAAAAGAGTTAATAAAGAGATGGCAAAATTTTGGTTCTATATGAATCAGAATTTTCGCAACTCTAAACTGACAATAATGGAAATGGAGTTCTTTAGGATAGCTGAAGAACTAACTAGAAGTAGCGTGAGAAACAAAAGGAATATAAAGTTAAGGTGCTGAATGAAGATTTCAGGAGACAAAGAATAGATAATACACGAAACGGATACGTTCAAAGGATGGAAATAAATTACCAAAAAGACAATAGATCAGGGGAAAAGGACAAAGAAAAATCCGAATGAGTGAATGAAATAAGAGAATAATAAAACTAAAATTACCATCCGAGATATGGAAAGGTTAACAACAATAGAAGAAAAAAGTTGGGTAGCTAAAAGTAGTAAAACTCTTTTAAGAGGAAAATTAAGTGAGGAAACGAAAAGTTTAGGACAACAACGCCTGCAGAAAATATAAAAAGTTCGAATAAATATGGCGAACGTAATAGCTGAATTTTATTTTTTAATAACCCAATTGTCCATTCGTACTTGTTGGATGTTCCCTCAATCACGCGAAGGTGCAGCCTAATTCTCCTCTCAATGTATTTTGTGTACACACAATATATACAAATATTACTGAAAATGTTAAAGATAGAGGTTGTACATTTTACTGCCAATCATAGTCAATCACGAAAGAGTTTCTCTATGCACCTAAATAATCGAGCCTCACATATCTGCTTGTTGTATTTATTAGGTTTAATAAATTAACGTTACACAATAAACCAGAACATCTGCAAATTTTAGTACATTAATTCCCTACAGGAAATTTCATCGCACATTAAAAAAAATGATGCAATTTTATTAAATATCTGAAATTGCGCCGATCTACTTTCGGATTGCTGAGGAAAAATATTTGCTCCATACCAAAACAAAATTTAAGACTATTAAATCAATTATATAGCCTAGACAAACACAAAATACATTCATTTAACCACCTCTTTGTTCTGGTGGTTATCGTTGCTGACTGCTAGCCGGGAGGCAGTGTTCCATTCCCGGTATCTTCTTAGGAATTTGTTTCAGTTACGGAGGTATGGAAAGGGGTACACTCAGCCTCGTGAGGACAATTGCGAAGTTGCCGAAGATGGAGAGATAACGTTCTTCGATTACGAATGCCGCGTGATAGACGACAGGAGTGCCGTCATGCTGATCAAACACTTCCTGCAATACTACCCTCTATCAATGCAGTTGTAAGACGGAGATAGAGGAACCAGAGGCCAATGCGACAAGCCATGGCTCAACCCGGGCTGTAGTGCCAAACGAGAAGAAGAAACAAACAAATAAGTACGTTGTAAATATATATAGGTCTCTGCTTTTAGACTCGTAATGCTCATTCAAAGAAAGTTTGAATTTGTTTACTGTTCTTTTTTTCATTCAAGTAACCTGTTTTATGCTAATGATATTAGTAAAGATACGATAATATGTGTACTTAAGAGTAACGTGTCAATACACTCATATCAAAACATACCTCAATAATTTGCCTGTGTCATCTATGTGCTATAAGAAGCCCATGCTCTAAAAATGAGTTGCTAATTTCAAGTGGAAGTACACTAAAGTTAGTTGACAAATTCTTGGAACATAGAGAGAGCATAACATGATACTGTAGAGAAAGAACTGGACTACCCTGAGAGCAACAGTCATTCTTCCGCATGTGCAAAACAGGTATTACCCCCACGCACATCGTATATAGGCGCTGGCTGTCAGAAGAGGCAGTGAGCTTTTGATAATGGTCGTTACTCGATATCCCAACAATAACACTGATAAACTCTCCCACAGCTGTATGCTTATCTACTGTTAATTCTAGGCCGTTATTGGCTGAAGCTAAAATATTATTGGTGCGGTAAGAGAGAGAAAAATCTATCGTTAAACAATTGATCTCAAAAGCTCTGAGGAAAAAGTGGCGACTATAGGCTGCCATTCAACATCACTCCACTTGCACCATATATGTCTATTGTTAAACTCTATATTACCATTGGCTCAAGCTAAAATATCATTGGTGCGGCAAGACAAAGATTATCTATCACTTAAATATCAACGGCCCTGTAAATTGGCCACGCAATTGTTACCTAATCAAATAAGCCGGCTGGGTACCGATGAACGCGATAATTATAAGAATGAGAAAATGAAGCGATTATTTTCCCACTCTTCCACTTCATTGACCGGACATTTTCCAGTTTTGATCTCGGGCGATTGCAGTTGAAAACAGCAGCTCATTTTTAGAACATGCACCTCTAGATAACACACATACGGTACAGGAAAATTGTTGAGGTATGTTTCGATATGAGCTTATTTTCATGTTCCTCGTTAGTGATAAGAAGTCAATGTTTTCCTTCCTATGTTAACCGTTCCGCATAGGCCCTAACAGTGGTAGGAATAGCAGAACAGCATTAGCTTCAGATCACGGTAATCTCCTTTCCTGGCACTCGTGCAACAAAATAAAATATTCCACATGAAGGAAGCGTAGTGAATGTTCTCTGACTCTAAAGGATCATCTTTTAAAATATCGGCTCCTGAGTCAGCTGGTCAATGACACAACCGGACGCTACCCTCTACATCTCCTTCCGTGAACTCAAGACTAGCGCTTCCCCATTTAAAAAATGACTACATGCTAAATACAGAATTCTATACTCACCCTCCACACAGTAGATGATGAAAGTGTTGCTCATTTTTCTGTGACACATAAAGCACTTCCTACGAAACATTTCTCAATTCCTCTGCACTAATTCATCTAATTTCTGTTCGAATGTTTTTAACGCTCTCCGGTATATGAAGTGAAGTTGGATACAATATATATTTTAATTGTTTTCAAGATATAATTCATAAACTGTTAGGTCTGAAAAATATTGTATATTTGCTATTAATTCTGCAGTCAAATATAGCACGTATACGATAAATTAACAGTATGATGTGTAGCATTATCCTGCAGAAAATACGCCCCCATATTTCTCCGTTGTAGCCTATCCTTTTGCACTGTTAACTGTTTTTAGAAAAAAAAAGTCCCAGATTACTTTGCTATCAGTTACAATGATATAACTTTGCATAGTGCAGGTTTTATACTCCAACTGTCATCCAAATGCGGAAATTTTTTTTCCTTTGGTGGCGAAAATGAAATCACTGTCCACAAACATTTCATAGCAGATCGGTTCTCCAATTTTTTTTTTTTTTTTCATATGCTACTTTTCACTTCTACTACAGGCAAAGATTTAATTCTTTTTCATTAATAAATAATGAATTAATGATAATATCATGAAGTAAAACGCAGCGAATTCTATTTCAGTATATGTTTTGCCTTGCTTCTTCATTCACTGCTAATCTCCCATTCTCACTAGTTATGCCTGTAGATCGCAAAATATATTATTATTATTATTATTATTATTATTATTATTATTATAATTATTATTATTATTATTATTATTATTATTATTATTATATGCTCACAGGGAAGCTGGAAAATATGTCAAACTTCGGGGGTGAGAAAATTAATAATCCTTTAATAACAGAAATGTTTTATTTGGTTTATTTTATTTATGTAATTTCGCATTTTATAAAAGCGTTATGCTAAAACATATAGCATTGTAACTAATTAAATAAAATCTTATAGTGTTGGGATATTAATACGGGATTTTGTTAAAAATGTGATGCTTAGATTGATAGTAAAATTCCACTCTTCACAAAGTGTGTGATCATCAATGTTGAATGTAATAGACTAGGAAGATTGAATATTTAGACATATTTTAAATGTAGCGCGCATCAGCATGTTTTAAAACACAACACATTCATAAACCTCCAGTGTGACATCTTTATATAACGGCTATTAATCCCATATTATGTTTGTTCACGTTTATGGTTTTTAATTCAGCTTTTTGTTATGAAAATTGACGACTGTAGTCATGTCTTCATATACATCTGTTGTTTCGTTACCTTTCTTTTTTCCTTCCGCGTGTGTTTGTGTATATATACATATATTATAAGAATAAACATATTGTTCCAGGATCACGTATGAATATATATATATATATATATATATATATATATATATATATATATATATTCATATTCTTCAAGTTCTACTTTCGTGTACTCTTAAGGCACTATGGTTGCAATTGGTTGCATCTTGCAGCAGTTTTAGGGGTAGACAAAATCGTATAATTTCTTTCTCTCTTTTAATTTTCATTGACGAATAAGTTGCACAAGTAATATTCAATCGGTGCAGGGCTGTTAATATGCCTACCGAGGGCGCCAAAAATATATACACGTTTTCATGGTAAATATTTATTTAATATATTTCAAAATTGGACCGAAAAACAACAGTAATGTGTAGTATGATGTTCTGTAAACAGATATGACTCGCATACATTTTTATACCGTTGCTACGTGACAGGTAAATCAATAATGAACAATTGACGCCAAGATTATCATACAATGTTCTGTAAACAGATGTGACGTTATGCTAGCGTTCCTGTAACAAAATCGAGTCAAAGTTATCGTTTGAACAGAGAAAAGTAATTTTGAAGTTGTATTGGGAAACCGAGAATGTTGTTGAAGTTTAAAGACAATGGAGACGTGTGTACAGAACAGAACCGCCAACGCGAGTAACAATTGCACGCATTCGAGACAAATTTCAAGACTCATGGTATCGTATGCGATGCTCACGCTGTGAGCACTCGGGAAGAAACAGAATCTGCATGTGTTGCAATCGCTGAGGACACTTTCGCTAATTTTGCTCAATCAGTAGTTCAATGTACTCAGAAGTGCATCGACCCCGATGGTGGGCATTTTGAGCAACTTATATAAGAATATAAGAACTCTCGGTAGCACAATTTCAGTAGTCAGTATTGACGGTTGTCAGCTGTTGCTCTTCCCCACCCCTACAGCTGATGTGCCTATTGAGGAAAGTTATATGGCGAATCTGGGTTTCCGTGTTTATAAATACCGGTATTTAGTTATAAATCTTATCCGCTTACTTCGTGCTTTACCTTTCGGTTACCAGATATACCACATCTTACGCCTCCCGTACTTCAAATCTGCTTACTCTGATTTTTGTCTCCTGCTAATCTCACAGCAGAATGTATAAATAGTTGCTTTTAGAGTAACGCATTTTTTGTATGTAAGTATAATTTTAACACGAACTAGCACATCGCGAGCTTGCTGAATTTATTCATAACTTTCCCAATCAAACGCTCCCTTCCAAAATTCACGATATTGTGCACAAAGCTCTGGTTCAGTAATTAAGAAAAAAAAAAAAAAAAAAAGCGCTGGCGAAAATAAGGAGTTTAACGCAAGAATATATATATATATATATAAATTTGACACAAATATTGAACGTTTGACAATAAAATCACTTCTAAAATAGCACAAAGGCAAGAGTTTACAACTGTAAAGAGAAACTTTAGCAGTTGCACGTCATATCAATAAAATTTAATAGCATCCACCCGTTAATATCTATAAGCTTTCGATTCCTCTAAGATATGTCCCTGCACTCAACGATACGGAGGAAGAATGATAACTCACAAAATTCAGCAATAATTATTTAAATACAATTTCCCAAACAACATAACTCATATAAGTAGCATATTCAAAACTATTTTAAATTGGACGTAATAAAGTGTAAATTGCAGCATTTAACGTAAAATAAAGAAAGTGTTGAGCGGCAAAAGCATGATGAATTTAGAATATGATTCATATTTTTAAAAAAATATTTATTCAAAACAATGTCTCACATGAAATATCATTAAAGAACTAGCCCATTTAATTAACAAGCTATATCAATTCTTGATGGAACAAATGATAGATATTAAACATCGGTAAATCCTTTTGTTTTAAAAGAAACGATATTTTAATTTTTTCCCGGGAATAACACATTCCAATTTTCCCAACAGAGCACACATATTGACAATATTCAAACGCAACAAATTCCATTTAAAACGCTTTTACAAATGAAAATTTATAATAGAACCATTACAATTAAAATAGTGTTTTTATCCAAAATACCTGGGTCACTGGTACATATAACGAAGAGGTTCCATACAAATTTCTAATTAAAACAGGCAAAGGATTCTCAACCTCAGGAGCTATTTGATTGCGTGTGGCTCAAAGAGAAGCAGGGAGGTATCTGCAACATAGCCGTACCCCATTAATTCTGTTACTAAGCAATGTGCTTCAGCCAGTAGATGAGCACTCACTAAAATCAGGTTATGACTACATAATAGCTAAGGAAGAAAGAGTAAGGAGAAGAAAGATAGCTTGAAATATTGATCGTTAGCAATGGATGCGCGCAAAAACGGCACACAATAAAACCGGATACACTACGGTGATCAAATTTAATCCCGTCAATGACAATGTGTTTCCCTTATACAATATTAATTTAGCAGAGGGAAGAGGAAAGAAGAACCCAGCATTTTTTATAAAATAGGTTAGATGTTACAGGAAGCGAGTTAAAGTATAGGCCACACCACTCGCTTAGTAGCCGAATCTCAAAACATGAGAGGGAAAATCCTATAATACACTCTAATACATACTTTAGACATATTTATTTTGCAATATCCCACCAGACATTTATGTAATTGTCAAAATACAAAGTAGACCAGTAAGAAAATAATTAGTAATTATATTAAGTGTTTTTAACCAGTTCTTCTGACTTTTGTACCTAAGTTGCTCGTTAACTTTTCCTTTACCTTCAGCCTGTATTACAAGCAAAGAAGCACTACTACTCTTCATTACTGCATGCTTTAACCGACAATTCTCTATTTCCACCTTTATCACGTTCTTACCCTACCTCTTGCAAGATAAACGGTTCTCCCTTACTTAGCCTGCGTTTTCTATATTAGGCTCCCAATATCTTGAAAAAAGCACATGATGCTTAAAACTGATAGGATCTTGTTAGTTGAATATTACTAAATTATGGAAATATTTGTACATTGTTTTATGTATAAGTTATAATTCACAAAAAGTACAGTGTTCACAAAGTACAATATCTTAGGGAATATTGAAGTCTAAAATAAATTAAAGAGTTTTTCTAGGACCGAGAAACCGACAGCTGTTGAGAATGAGTTCTGTCCTGTCCCTCCACAGTTTTTAATGTTATTTATCATTTGTTCATTTACATAAAATGCTTTTTACTTCTTTTATCCATTATGCAGAATATAATGCGATTTTTTTCAACAATTTAGAAGTCATAGTAAATTAAATTCGTGAAAAAACCCTAATATTTATTTAAATAAAGAGCATTTAACATTTATATTTTAATGTTAGCTAAGTAACCGGCAGTACAACAATTCTATTTTTGAATGCCAGTCAACAAGTCAAGGCGTGCGAACCGTGTAAAACCATTTCTTATTAACTGTGTTGTTTCTGTCGTAATCCGTAGTTCATGACTTTTTAGTAGCTTTACATACATGTAAACTTTCTTACGGCTTACAGCTCCATAAGCATGTGTACTTTGTGCAACGGCTGTACAAAAAATGACGTAGGTAGTTAGTTACTCAGTTCGCCACCAGTACAGTAAGTTGAAACGGGTAATAGATAACATTTCCTTGTAACTCAAAACCACATGACTGTTGACACCACCCTAACAATCGCTCAATCAGATCCCTCACACTTATGTCAACGGTAGCACCGTGAAATCGGATTTCATGAGCATGCGCGAGATATGGATCGATATAGTGTTAGGCAAAATAGAAATAAACACTCAGTTTAAAATAAAGGAAAAAATGTATATTTGCTTTTATTTGCTCATTTGTTAAAAGTACAATTTAGTGAATGATTGAGATTTTAGGGTGCTTTATAGTTGTACACATCTTACAGCCATCCTAATTTTCTATACTTCATGATTATTTCCTGTATGTCGCAATAGTTACACAAAAATGCGAAAACATAACATCACAACTACTCGAACTATTAAGTTTGTCAATATTCAGCGGTATACTGCTAGCTTTTGTCATAAAATAGCTATAGAGGACATTCTTCTGTTAAAGGGGAGTGAACGGATAGTAAATCGATGTACTTTATGCATGTAATTAGTTGAAAACCAATAATAAATCCTGAAAGCTACTCTTCAAATGCCAGAAATTACACTCAATGATGGAAATAATGTTTCTCATCATCTTTATTTACTTTTCTCTTCAAAACTGTAATGTAGTATTAAGAGTTGTGTGTATTTATTACAGAGGCACCAATGTAATAAATACAAAACAACTTCAACGGGCGCCGCACGGCTCCAACGGAACGTATGTGCTTATATTATTATACTTGGTATTTTTAATTTAACACAATATGTTTCGTTACATATTCACAATAAGATATGAAACATATATATATATATATATATATATATATATATATATATATTCAAAAACAAAAAAGATAAAAATACATAAATAAAAGAAATAGAGTGAAACAATAAATAACTAAACAATGATTTTTAAAAATATTAAAATACAAATAAAAGTATAACATCCCATCATGAATTACACACAGTTAATTTGTTTCTCCAACCCTCTCCCCGGTTATCAGCCTTTTCAGTCCTGAGCAGCCTCACATCAGACATTTACCTATTCTCCTCTGCTTCCTCGCCTGCCAGCCCTGCCCAGCATGACCGACCAACTGCCTCTGTTCGATGCTGCAAAGGAGTGTGGTAGATACCTTTCCCCCATTCTGCGGTATTGAGCCAGAATATATCCATGATTCCCCCTCCTCAGAGATGGGACAATATTCCGCTTACTTTTCTGGCACATTTACATATTTATATCCTTCAATTGAGAAATGCACTAAGTTCGTATTACCTGAGAAGTTCCATTGCGATTTACTATACAATAAAAGCAAATTTACACACGCTCGTCTGAAATATCTTGTTTTAACAGAATATCCATACAGTGCATTACTTTCACGTTCAAGGTCACATTCATTAGGGAATTGAGATATTAGCGAAACAAACTCCGTGGCACTTTATGTAAACTAAATTGTTTTCAATGATAAAAGTATGAAAGATTTCAAACCCCCTGCCCATTTTACAAAGTAGGAAGCGTGCCACTGTGAACTGCAAACATGCATAGAATATAAACATGCTATTAATGATTGAATGCGACATCACCCAATGTCAAAGCAATATTTTCCTCAATACTTTCGACTAACATATGAGAGTTCAGCTCCTTTTTTAATGTGAGATAAGCTGCTTTGGAAAACTGTCATAACATTTACTACATCTGTAACAAATGTTGAACTGGTTCGTCTGTAATTACAAAGGTCCGGAAGCTATAATTATAAAAAGTAATCCAAAAATGTCCTAAAATATTAACAATATATGAAAAGTCTATAGCTTAGCATGTAACTTTTCTTTAATAAATGAAAATTCCCATTGTTTCAAAAGTTATATGAAAACACTTTAATCTGCATTGCCACAATTTCAAAGGTAGACTCTCAAATGAGAAGGAACGCCAGTTATCTGTAAGAACATTTTGAAAACATCTGCACCTACAATCGAAGCATATTAAAAGATGCTAAGTCACTAGATGCCAGATCTTCTTATAAATCTAATGTGCTGAAGATTTCAACAGTTAACTCTTCGAAAATGAAGAGTGGTAGCCCAGAATGTTTTATCTAATTCACTTTTCATTTTTTAATTCTCCAACATCACCCAACACATCGACAAGCGCAATTCAGTTTTGATGAAAGTTCAATGGAGGTTTCAAGTTTGACACCAATTTCTTGAAGTTTCGCAATTGTAGAGGGCAGGAAGGTCAAATTTTCTTTTAAGTATGCCCTTTTCACTGTCTTGATTCGCTGGATAGCTTTATCTTCAGGACGACAACAACCAATTTCACAACTTAGAATTTGTTGCAGCGGACACAACAGCGTCGTTCGAGGCTACTGAAGGGGAACTTAATAGCTTCCAACTCCAGATGCATTATGAAAGTTTACAATAATTAATTCTATGTAAGTTTGGTGTAATCATGATTTGCAGTGTTATCTTTATTTCCTGTACAAGTGTTGAATTATTGTTTGTGATGTTATTCTCTTGCCAGAGCACAGAAGTACCCTAGCTATTAAAACTTGACATGACAAGATGAGAACAGAGAAGCAGGTTGCCAATTGTAACCATATTTTTACATATAACCCATGAAAAACGGGAAACGGACCGCTATTACTTGGAGAATTGTAAAGCAGGGTAGATGTTTCTTTAGTATACAGTCAGAGAGTTTCGCTAAGGGTACATGTAATAAACACGTTATACCGATAGGGGGTGAAGAGACAAGGCCGATAACATTTCGAGGCACGAGGTAGCTGTTACTTATGTTGACGCACAATCATTACGACAAATAAGAAAGACGAAAAGAACATGTCCAGTATCCAATAGAAATTCATAAATGTGAAATGATATTCTAGATCCTTCTACAGGCATATTTCTAAAGAAAAGATAGCTTCGGGAGACTAACGGACCACCATGTTTATTTGAGCTTGTAATTTTGCGGCCCAGCACCAATTTAGCTCAGTTTTCAGATTTTCAGATTCTCAGTTTAGATCAATTCTCAGTTCTCCTTTCTCCGTCAGTAATCTTTCAGGGTAGCGTTATGCAGCTGTAATAGTTTTATAGAATTAACAGTAGATAGCACAGGAAGTTCAGTGTCAATAGTGAACATTAATATTCGCTGAAGACTAATATTGAGGACAAAAAATCGATGTGTGCAAAAGATCGAGAGTGAACTAATTTAGAGATTCGATATCATTGGTGAACTAATTAAGAGATTCTTTCAGTAGCACGAAAGCGTCAAGATATTCTCCAAGGAATAACGGTGACCCATTTAAGTGGAATAGACTTTGGCAATAAATCATGCTTCATTCATAATACGATAGATCTTGTTAATTCCATTATTAATATCCTTGACTACTTCCCTTGTGATCTCCACATCACTAAAAATCCAGAAAAGCAAATAAGAGTTAGTCAATGCAAAAGTAAGTCAGCGGGAAATTGAACATCCATAAGAATTCATACTCAAATCATTAATCGAATCCTTCCAAATTTCCTCCATTCTTACATCAAATACCCCATTCCAAAATTACCGCTACAAGCCCCACAAGGATAGGTTCCGATTGCAGGGGAACATCTAGATCTATGAATCTGAATACTTCACTTCTTGATGGAACAAAGGTCGATTTCTTTCACGACTATGTGAATAGCGTGCCTAAGACAAGTTAGATGCACCATCTTTGAATAAAAGCCTTTAATAGCTCTAGCAGCTTTTACCATGTAAGTTGCTGCATCAGGCAAACAGCAGGACGTTGTCATGTTGAACTACCTGAGTCACAGTTGATTCATGGAACGGTCGAACAGCCAACAGAATGTTGAATGATTAACTGCTTCGATGTTTAGCGGAAATAGAAATACTATACTATAACCGGGATTTTGTTATCTAAAGTGCGCACAATGACGAGGGCTACGGAGCGGTCTTCAATGACTCTAGGTTTATCAATGAAGACAAAGGTCTTCTTAGCTTCGAACGTTTACTAATTCCTTTTTATGGCGTCCTCATAGCAGTGAGGAATATAATATATTCATAAAGTCGTCTCATTGAAAACTGATGGCCAGTGCAGGAATGCGGGAATCCCTTCGTATTGCATTATTTAGTTTCGATAGTGAAATATTCACTGAAGCTAGGGCGTTACACGTTGTTTTAAAAATACTGAAGATTTATCAACAGTTTGCGCAGCTTGTGTTATAAACTTAACAGTGATATGCTGATTCCCCCCCGTTTTGACATCATTCTCTAGAACACGTTTTTGTTTGTCGCGTTTGATGGACTATTGTATTGTGAACATTCTGTTGCCACTTTAACTCCATAAACATTGCACAATAATATCAAAATATTATTTGCAAACACAAATTCCTCAAATATGGCTTAAATACTGTTTACATGAAGACTTTACTTACGGCATTTTACAGCGCAACTGAACAGCTAAAACGGACTTTTCTGCACCAACTGCTTTGCTGGCCAACAAAGTACCTCCAAGGTTCCCTATTTCCCTATTTACATCGGCAACAATTTGAACCAATGCTCGCATTATGAGAAGTTCTGGTTTTCCGTTATGTTAGTCTTATTGTTTAATTTCCAAAATATATGGCTGGCTAATTAAATAACACTTCATAGCAAGTTACTAGATAAAGGCATTCACTTAATATATAAAGACCAACACTCCTTTCTAGTAACGCACTTATTTCAACTTTAAGCCATGTCTCAATTAAAAATTCCTACCTTGATTTACTTAAACAAGGAAGACAACAGCACTGTAGAATAGAACAATTTTAAGCTTTTGGCAGTGTTAAATTAAGGATGCTTAATTATGAGATATGATTAATTAGTAGGGGAAATTAATCATACGACGGTAGGTCTATAAGTTTCTGCCTAACCATTTTCTAGGTATGATAAAAACAAAAACTATATTTCACTTTTCAATTTAGTTACCCTTTATTGTAATGCACTTCTCACATCTTTGAATTAACATTTAAATTCCCTCTCCAAAAAAAAAAGTCAAAAGTCTTGTCTGCAAAATGGGAATAAATAGCATCCATCACTTCATCACACTTCAATTTCCTTCCTCGATGGTCCTTCTTGAGTTTTGACAAGAGGAAATAGTCTCTGGGAGCTGAATGTGGCTTCAAGCAGTTTTCAGGAGTGAGCACCTCCAATCGCTGTTTAATTTCATTTGGAGTAAATCGTTCTTTTGTGAAGAAAATAATAATACCTCGATACTCCATTTTGAACATGTCACAATGTTCTACACATAGCTTTCTTTATGCAACTATATTTGAACAACTGAACACAGCAGAGCAGAAGTTGCTGCTTCAATTACTTACTTAACAGATAAGATATGACACCAAATAAGGGTTTTGTGAAGGCGATAATCATTATCGGCGAGGCCGGAAATTTATAGACCTACCCTCGTATATCAAGAGGGAATTAGTTGATGTAATATAGATTTGTATAAGATGTGTTGATTGAGCGAACCGATTTCAGATGGGTAAGCCCCTTTGTCTGTCTTCGGCTGTTGGTGTGATTATTTCCCGCTGATGAGTCTTGAATTCCCGTAGATGCCTCGGCTATGCTGTGTCCTGAACACCATATCCGGCCGCTATCGGAGGTGGCGTTCTTCTCAGGGTTGAATGTCCCATTTTCCTGAATTTAATCAACAGGAGGACAGAAGGATGGTTGGAAAGCTAGTCGCACAGTTCATAGCGTTTAGTTAAAAGTTCACTTGGTCACTACGTCTGGACCACTTTAAATACAAGGAGTTGAAACTAAAGTATTCTTGCGATTTTCTTTTATCGTTCACACACTAAAACCTTGTCAACCAGGCTAATTATTCGACCACTGTTCATAACTTTTCCCCGATACATTCTGCATTCATTCTCGGTCGTAATATCTAAATATCTTAAATTCTGGTGCAAGTCACATACTAAGCTTATTGTTGCTATTTGAAATTCATCGAGACCTAAAACTGCCTCACTGATTACTACCGAATGCTCCTATCAACTGTCCCTACCGACTAAACTGCGTCTACAAAATGCCCTTACCAACTACTTCGACCAAACTGCTCTGCATAGTTTCCAAGTTGGGCTGTATATATATTTTGATTGGCTTAACATTTGATTTAATAGAAAACTCGCCTCCCGAATGGCTGAAATTCTCCTTTCTTCCTTACGTTTCGACCCGTTACATTTGAGATTTCTCCTTTTTTAAGGACCGCTTCCTCAAGGGTGAAAGTCAGGTTACATGATCTGCTTCAAGGACTTTTTAACAGAGGCTAGAATGGAAAGGGTCCTGTGCTATACAAAAGTGGACCTTGCAAATGACTCCAGACAGTCGCGTCTACGATACAGCTTTGAATGATGTTCTTGCCTTTGTCATATATACATATTTCATCTTTAATACACATATATCTTTGCACCTTTTCCACTTCATAAAAGTATGTACATTACAAGTCACATATTAATAATTGATTAAATCGTAATACCTTATAATCATGGTTTAGTATTTCAACAGGATTTCAATCTCTTGTTTATATACATATATAAACAAGAGATTTTCTTTTTATTTATTTTTAATTTTCTACCAGAATAGGCTCGGCACTCATGAACACGATTTAATTATATCTGGCATAGTAATTTATCTTGGAATGAGTTTTTATTCCGTTTCCAAAACGTTCATATGCCATGCACACTGTGATCGTTCTGCATTTCTGACATCAATCTAATTCCAAAATCCAAATATTTTATTGTTGTATATCCGCTGCTTATGTTTCTTATAATTTCGGCACCGGTTTCTGGTACATCACGATTATCTGCATTCCTAAAACTGCAATTTAGTTTTCAATACTTTACTTTTTTGCTCAAAGGATATGAATTTTTAAAAACCTAATTCCAATAGAGCACAGTGTCTTTCTAGTCTGATTATGGAGAATGGTCTTTACAAAGAACCGAGAAATTATGAGAAATAATGAAAGCTGCCGAAGGGATGAAAATTCGGTTGTATCCGATTAGATGTCGCTATCTTGTTATACCGCGAAAATCTAGTTAAGATATATAAATAAAGATGAAAGTCCCGTTTTGGAATCACTACTTTAGAGCACACAGTTATTCATAAATTTAACACAAATGTAAGCATTTCTTCATATAGGTCTGAATTAAATGTGACTGAGAAAGAGTGAAATTATGTATATTAAAGGTGCAATGATTTAAAAGTGAGTGATACTACATATTCCATTGTGGGCTACCAGAGTACTAGTATTTTTTGCTGCCAGTTATTGAAATTGAATTTATTTTATATATACACGTATGAATTGCACCAGTATTTATTATCGGCGCCCCGACTATAATCTAATATTTATATGTTTGTATATACTACATTAATTTCGTTGTTTTCAGCAGTGACCCCCCGCCACGGGTGGCCGAGTTCGTTAAGGCGCGGACTCGCAAGCGGTAGGTCTGGGTTCGAATACCGCCAGGACCGTCCTCCCTGACTGAGGTTTTTCCCAGGTTTTCCTCAGTCCTCATAAATGGCAAATGCCGGGGAGGTACCCTAAACTTAAGCCTGGAACGATTCCTTCCTTAAAAATAAATCCTTTCCCAATATATCATTTCATCTCGTGTATCATCAGTGTCCATCGCCTGTGGTGCCTCTGTAGCAAAAACGGGCGTTAAACACTATTCATTCATTCATAAAGCAGTGACCTATAACACTTTATTTCATTATGTAAATAGTAATGATTCTTTATCTAATTATGTACATAGTAATGTTAGTTCATTGGCTTATAACTAGGACTCGGATTATCAGGATTTTTACACCATGAATTAGTTTTTTTAACATGTTAAAATAGTTCTTTTGGAGTTTTCAACATGCTAAAATAGTTTATCTTAGTTTTGACACTTTAAAGATAGTTTTTCAACTGTCTATTTTCAAATAAAATAAACACATTGAAATAAATATACGATAATATGAATTTCAATTTTAATTTCATTTTACCTGTATTTTCTATTGTTCTGAAACAGAAAAGCACATGAACACTTAAAATATCTTAAGTTTTTATAACGTCAGGGGACTGTATTTTTTAAAGTTCTTAGGCACTAAACATACGTAAAATGTCCAAGTCTTTATAATGGATTTTAAAAAGTTTTAAAGCACTGAATTTTTTAAAAGTTTCAAAAAGTTTTAAAAGTTTTAAGTTGTGAAGCACTGAACTTAATTAGAGCATTTTTCAATTAATCAAACTCATTTAGAACATTGTTCAATTAATTAAACTCAACTGAACATTTTTCAGATATTTAGGCTACTGTTGCACTGCATTATGCTAGGTTTCATAGGGTGAAACGTTTTGTGTTATCTTTTAAAACAGTCTTATGATAAGAAAATGTTCTCTCGACATAGATGACATCCTCGGTGCAAATTTCAATGAAACCAGTGGGTCGGTCCCCAAGGTAAATCGTCTGAAATTTGTTCACTCTGAAGAATAGCAGTATATTTATCATCTTTGCAGACCCTGAATTCAGCTGCAGAATCTTGCTGAATTTCAAAGATTGGGCTCAGCCACTGGACCTGATATTTCTTTCTTTAAAAGTGTATTAATGATTTCCATTGCGTTTTAGTGGTAAATATGCGAATTCCAAATGTTGAATAACTGCAGGAAGGGCACTGAAATTGGCCTTAAATAGACAAGTGAAGTGATGTTCTTATTGTGAAGAAGGTTTCATCTTTTGCTATGCAGGTTGCTTCGTTGACGTAAAACGGGTCAATAACACTCTTGATGTCTTCAAAATAGTTGGAATAAGGTATGGTTGTTTGCAGGCAGTTGCCCCTGTGAGTGATAATGGGTTCTGGGGCAGAGGTGTTTGTGGTAGAATTTTTTTTTCTAAATGCGACTGGAAGCTTTCAGAAAGTCTTTCTTCATTAATGAAATAATGTTATTTACTCCTGGGAAAATATTTCTAACCTCTTCAGCCAATCCAGTATAAGCCGTAAGTAAGGCAGGTGTGGTATGCAGTATGCTTGGTTAGAAAATGTTCAACGTCTCTCCCGCCTTGATCATGTAGGCCTTACTGTCGGTCACAAGCAGTAGAAAATTTTCATAACGGTTTTTGAAGGCCATAGGATACCCAAAGCGTCTTTAGTGGTGCAGGCTACGGTGCTGTGGTTCGTTTTGTTCAGTATCTTGCATAATATGCGGTGGGGTTTAGTTTGACTTATCCATCACGACGTTAGCAATGAAGCGACCACAACTATCGGTGGTCTCGACTGCTGAAAGCCAGATGTTACAACCCTGCACTGTTCTATGAATTCAATCTTTTTCTCGTATCTTGGTGCAAATATTTTTCCCTAAGGTTGATTCTTCTGGTATTTTCAGGGTACTGATGCCTTGAAGAAATTTATTGAATACTGGGTTTGTACCACATCCATGGCACATTTGCTGGTACTACGCATCACATAAATGTAGATTAACCTTGTCTTCTGAAGAGTCAGAAAAACATTGAAATTAATGATTCAAACTTGATCCTGTGTTTCCTCTCAATGCTGCTGACATACCCTGCAGACTCTTTATGCTGCAGAAAATGAGATTTTTGGTCACAGCTCACATGCTTTTGGCACACCTGGCAAAATACATTTTTAAAATTGGGATCGTTGCCGATTCACAGTGTAATTAACCAACTTTTAGAGAGCTTTCATTTTGGCACTTGGCTGTAGCTGTTAATAAACTGGAAGTGAACTTTCTTAATTATGCATACAGTTTGCTCGTAAATAAAAGAGTTACGTTCGACAATTTTCATTAACAGATTGTGACTGACAATACAGGGAAAGAAGATGTCTGTTCGAGAGGCATTTGAGAAAAATAGGGTTGAACGTGACCACAACAATCGTGTTACGAAATTAAATTCAGTTTGCTTCTGAAAATAAGTTAATTTCGACAATGCTATTAACACATAACAACATTTGTATTATAAATTTAAATGCAATGATTGGTCTTTGAAGTTCATCAAGATGCACATTGTTGGTAAATATTTTAAAAGTAATTTTATTTTAAATATTATTATTTTTTTAATATTTGCAATATTTGTGAATAATGTTAAATTTAATAATTTAAAATTAACTACATTTAAATTATATTTTAATATTTTTAGACGATAGTTTTGGCCATTTTAAGTTAGAATTCCTATTTCGTCATTTCACATTCAATTATGTGCCTCCCATGATAAAGATAATTTTTAATCTTCGCAATTTGCCTTCTCTGTTCTTCATATTATAAAATGTACCTTTTAATGTTATTAGAGAGGATAACGCATGCGTTGCAATTTTACTCTTATATCAAGTACTGTAAATGCGCACATAAAAGAATTAAACCTATTGCTTCATGTCTGCATAAGTCGCACGTCTTTGTTTTCTTCACACTATAGGTTGCAATTTTGGATAGGTTAGATTAGGTTAGCTTAAGTTTTAAAAAACTTAAAACTTTAACTTTTCAACTAATTGTTGAAAGAAGCTTATGCCTTTTTCATTATCAATTTTTAATTAAACCCAAATGTTGAAAATTATGTTACACTCGGTTAGGTTAGGTTAAGTTAGATTAAATTGAAAGAAGCGTGAGCCTTTTCCTAAATCAATTATTTCCTTTGCATTTTACATTGTTAAATTACAGTTTCCCATTTAATTTTATTGTATTTTAAATGTGATTAAGTATTAAATAGCATCCCAAAAACTTAATTTTAATCCTTCAATTGCTTGTTTCATGCGTTACTATTGTTCTATCCGCTTGCATTGTGAGAGAAGACATGACTACCAATTGGGCTCTCGGTTTCCCCTGCTTGCGGTCTTGAAAGACCGCAGTCCAAGAGCCTCTGTATGTAATGAGCTAAAAACCCAACGCATTTATTTATTTATCTTCTTTTTTATCGAGAACCACTAATAAATAACTCACATATATTAGTCAACATACCATCATAAAACATAATCGGCCGATTTTTGATTTGTCTTTTTTTACGGACGCTCTTTAATATCTCAGTCACCAGCGTCCCATTCAAATCAGGGCTTGAAACGGCCCACAAATTTTGCTCAGAGGCCTCTTCTTTCAGATTAGAGGTTTTTTTTTTTCGTGCCGTAAATGTACGACACGGGACCCACGGCTTTACTTCCCTTCCGAAGGAAGCCATACTTAGGATTTTCACGCCCGAAAAAAGTCATCGATCCTGCCCGAGTTGGAACCAACGATCTTGGTTTTAGAAATAATCGACCGAATATACAGAGTGATTACATGAATAATATCATTAATAATGAGTGGATAACCAGACTTGAACCTTCTCATCGCTTCTCACAGTGTATTTCTAACCCAGTATACTGTCACTAGGCCATTTGTACTCGTACAATGGAATGTAACCCTTTGTAAATAATTAGTCGTTTAATTCAAAAACTTTGTATTCTTCATAGAGTATAAAGATGTTTTTTAAATAATCGTTATTTGAAGTATTCCCCAATAGATATTTTATTCAACTACATAATTAATTGTTTCTATCCTGAATAAATATATCTAATTTGAAATGAAACACATCTGAACTTCGTGCGGCCCGGGCTCCATAATTTTTCTAACATGGTACACCATAAAACAAAGTAAAATGTTAAATAATAATAATAATAATAATAATAATAATAATAAT
Organism: Metallyticus violacea; assembly: GCA_030762175.1. NCBI lineage: Eukaryota > Metazoa > Arthropoda > Insecta > Mantodea > Metallyticidae > Metallyticus > Metallyticus violacea. The sequence continues at coordinate 26,291,446 of CM060843.1, read as the reverse complement.
AATAATAATAATAATAATAATAATAATAATAAGTGCACCTTCCCGAAGCCCTTTGCTCGGCTTAATGCTCGATTCATGTGGGAGCGGATCTTACAGCATTTAGCCTCATTCTGTTATCAGCCAAAACGAGTTCTCCATGTCGGATTATATTAATCGTCGAGCTGTTTAATGCAAGTGTCTAGCATGAAAACTACCGAAATACGAATCATCCTATACTTGAATTGTATTTTTGTCATTTTTGCAAGTAATAATAATACTTAGCATACAGATGAATCGGTGCAAATCCTTTTTTTTATTTTAAGTTCATATAAAAGAAAAAGAAAAAAATAGTAGTTATCTTTGTTTTCAAAATAAACAGAATATTAATAATCATTTTAAACGAAATTAAGGTAATTTATATATTTTTATTTATTATGTGATATTTGTTTTGAAAACGGAGATGATTCTTTTTCGTTTTTTGAGTGTGAGCATAAATGTCTTAAAATTAAAAGATATATTGTAAAATAAAATATATATTATTGGCGTATATTAAAGTAATTTTACTTGCAAAAAATAACAAATAAAATGTTCAATGATAACGAGGATTCCAACCTAGGTAGTTCTTATTAGTATATAAGAGCTTTTATTGGTGTAGTGGTTACCATACTTGCCTCTTAAACCCAAGATCGCGGGTTCGATCCCGACCAGGACCGATGGATTTTTTCGGGCGTAAAAATCCTAAGTATGGCTTCCTTCGGAACGGAAGTAAAGCCGTGAATCCCGAGTCGTACATTTACGGCACGAAATAGAACCTCAAGCCTGAAAAGAGAGAGACCTCTGAGCAAAATTTGTCGGCCGTTTCACGCCCTGAGTTGAATGGGACGCTGATGACCTGAGATGTTAAATAAACGTAAATAAAACAATCCGTAAATAAAACAATAAAAATAGGATAAACACTTAGAAAGATTAAACGACTACTAATCTGTGACTTTTTAGAGTGTTTTATAGTTATTGTTATTTTAGTAACGTTGTGAATTTGTGTTATATATTTTTTTTTTCATTTAAATTGTTTGCACCTCTGGTGCCGCTTTTAATTTAGTTTATTAATTTAAATTTTCTTTTGACTTCTTTACTATTCATCTATTATTCCTTTAATATTATTTCTTACTTTTTCTGTGTTTTCTAATACACTTTATTGTTATTATTAACATTTTGTTACTTAATACTACTTACATACGCCTGGTTTCGGAGTGACATGGAGATAGCTGATCTGCACAATTTATGTTGCTGAATTGCTGGTTTTCAACCTGGAGAGAAGCAAAGAGCGGGCATTACTGACTGAGAAGTAATATTAACATTTAAAAGATGAAATGTCTTTACTATCATGTTTTATGTTACAAAGTAAGTTTCTGTTGCTTTTCAAACCGTGTTTTGTTACTATAAAATGATACCAGACAAGGGTAAATAAGAGAAAATATGATAAACATATGAAGGATTAGTACAAAATTTGCTACAGTAAACAATACCAAGCTGTCTGTAAATATCAGAGTTTTTCTTCCTCGTACAAAGAATGCCTCAAGGGCAACATTATAACGTTAAGCAACTTGAAATGAAAGAATGATCTTCAGAGCTTAGTTAATCTTTATTTCCATATAAAAGAAAGATGCATTAACTACATGTTTGATAACATACTCTTCAAGATACCGTACGTGCGCCTTGAATAGTGGGATAATTGTTCACCCTTTAATTTGGCGCTGTAACACAAATAAGGAAATCTCTACTTGTTGTATCAGGAAAGTAAGCTGATATTTCATGCAGGTTATCTGAAATATGGAGCAGAATTGGATGGTGTGCTCGGGGGCGTAGTGTGCTGTTGGCTGCTGGTGGTCGTGGTCTCGATATCGGCCCGGGCTTCTCACTGATGACGTCTGCTCCAATTCTGTTGAATTTGATCTCAGGGTCCACTGGAGTGTTTCGTGGATCAGTATAGTTCCACGGGAACAAGAAATGTGTTGCCCAAAAGATACACCAAGTTGACTTGTTCAAAATATTTTATTCACAAATAAACATATTGGGGCTACTTCCTGACTGCTCGTCGCTGACTTCACTGCTCACTTAGACTGACTTCAGAAATGACTTACACTGCCCTCAATTGAAATTTGGAAATGACCTACACTGATTACTTTCGAATGACTCAGGCTGCCTGATTCCGTATATCTCTTTCGTGTGTCTCTCGTATGATGAAGTCGTCTGTTTCTCCCTGACTTTACTCCAGTTTTTCTACCAATCGCCACGCCTCTCGCTAAATTAAATTCCCTCGTATATTATCCTATTTCCGTGTTATATGTTCATCATTGGCTATCCTAAAAATATTTATTTGTATCTAAGTTCTCCTTATTCGTTGATTTTTATCCGATGACCATTGGCTGGGATTATTCTCTCCCCCTGATCTACAATATCTTCCCACGAGCATGAATTTTCCAAGAACAACCTGTCATAACTTTCGGCACTTTGCTTACATGCTGATTTCTATTGAAATATCTTTTGCCTCCGTTTGGTTGAAGTTTTCTAAATGTTTTCAGGGATAACGCACATGTTTATGGGCTGTTTTCAATACCTTGTACCCTCGGCTTTCCTGTAATAAAACATTTTCGTCTCCCTTCTGACATTCCCATTTTCTCTTAAATTATTGCTACGTCTGACTTTGTTCAAATACTGTCCCGTTACAGCCACATGTTTTCCTATTGTGAACTCGTAAATATTCCTTGGAGGAAGTTTTGTGACCTAACAAAAGATAGTTTACCCTTTCCTCAGCCTTGTCTAAGGAGCGGTCGGCGGACGAGGCGTCAGGTATACATCTGTCTCTTTCTCTCATCTTTTACCACAAAATGTATACAAAAACCTTTTGTAAGATGCAATCACCTGTCAAATGACATACACATAAGTACAAGCTACAAATTATTTCAATTCCTGTTATACCTATCTCTATATGGTTTTCTTATACATATACATAACAATCACCCTTATCAAATCTAATGCCTTTAGAAATATAACTCTGCAGCCTCCAGTTATTAAATTAATAAAGGCAGCCTTATTTCCGGCTTCAAATATTACTTTGTACATGATGTGTAAGAACACTTGTCCTTGGAGAGCATGACCTATTGCAATTGCGTAACTACAAGTTTGTCATTTATAAGCGCAATAGTAATTCAATAGCAAAATTTTTGTAACGACTAATATTAGCATCCTTTTAGAATTGCTGTAACTACAAGTTTGTCATCTATAACGCAATAGTAATTCAATAGCAAACTTTTTGTAACGACTAATATTAGCATTCTTTTAGAATTGCTGTAATTAGTTTCTGTCCGACCCCCCCCCCCGGTTTTGGAAAGCTTTGAACCACAAAGACACTCTTTCTTACTAACTTTTTTGTGACATCCACTCTTGCTTTAGTTATGCAACCTTAACCATATCATACCGCCACGGGTGGCCGAGGTCGTTAAGGCGCGGACTCGTGAGCGGGATGTCTGGGGTTCGAATACCGCCAGGACTGTCCTCCGGACTGAGGTTTTTTTTCAGATTTTCCTTAGTCTTCATAAATGGCAAATGCCGGGGAGGCACCCTAAACTTAGGCCTGGAACGACTCCTTCCTTAAAAATAAATATTTTCCCAATATATCATTTCATGTCATGTCATGTATCATCAGTGTCCATCACCTGTGGTGCCTCTGTAGCAAAAACGGGCGTTAAATACTATTCATTAGCCATATCCTGTATTAGCAGTGTTTTGTTATTATCAGCAGCCTTATAGATATGAAGAACAAAATATGTTTAATATTTACCGTCCACGGTGTCATTTACAACGATAAAAAACGATATTTTTCCTTTACTGCAGGAACCTCCTGCAATCTTGATTTTTCGGTCCAACTTTTAAATTCTAATTGATGGTGTGTCCACTCTGATTTTTTGTTTGCTTGTTAGATTTGGAATATACTTTAACTAAACTCTTATCAATTCAGAGTATGTGGGCACACTTTCTTTTCCTGAACTAAGCAATAGAAGCAAAGCCTTCTCTAATCATTCGGGTGCTAAATGAAACACGGTTCCCGACATTATTCGTAGAAAACATTTGATTATATTTTTTAATGTATGTATCAGTTCACCTTCACGTTTTCCTAACACAATTTGATACTATTATATGTGTGCCTGATTTTTCCTTTTATCGGCTGTGTAATGCCTGCTCAGTATTTCCAACAATGTTTAACAATAAAGCAATATTAATAATCGGCGCCCCTCCTATAATTAAATATTTATATTTTTGTAAATACCATATTAATTTCGTGGTTTTCAGCAGGGATATATAGTTCCTTATATTTTTATGTAAATAACAATGATACCCGCAGTGACTTCTCTTTATTTAATTGTGTAGTAAATGGTAGAGATGGGTTAAGATTTTTAAATTGGAATCGAAAAATGAATGCTAATATGCAGACTTTTATTGTCACATGAGAGCAAAAGTGAAAGGCGAACACCTTTTATTTTAAACTACCTATAATTGGTTTTTCAGGTGCCAGTGAACATGGTTTGTACGTTGTGTAGTTAGTCCGCTAAATTTTCGCGGCTTTTCATAACATTCTATACGAACCGGCCAATCAGCCGTGACTATTTTAAATTTTTTAAAATCGGAGATGATCCTAAGCTTACGTGGGTAGACTTCGAAGGCTCGGGTCAACATGTAAGTACCCAAGAGGCAAAGTTGCCCAGTTTTGGGAATTCTAAGATTTTCATTTGCTACAAGCATTCTTTTGACACGCATTCTAAAACATTCTAAGATGGGCACTCGACGCTTTTAGACATTCTTCATTCACTCAATCGGCAGAGGAGATTTGTGATTAGGCGTAAGTAGAGTGCATAACCGCGTGATACTAAGGTAAAATCATCGAGTAACAAACCGGTGATAATTGATTGCAAGCTTTAATTCCAACGAGAAACTCTTACGGTAGATCAATAATTAACAAATCCTTGCCGCGCCGTGTGAATCAGCTGGTGAAGTGATTGTTTTCTAACCCCGTAAGCTCGCGGTTATCAGCTTGCCAGCGCGCCAAGTCAATTAACTACTAGTCCAAGGATTACGGATATTCATTTTCCGAGACGAACAATACCTTCTTTGTAGTGAGGAATCAGGTTGGGAAAACACTTGTCTCATTGCACGCCTTCGTATGTTCATATTTTGAACGTAGCTTCCTGTCCCCTCCCGTTTTGCGAAGACAAAGAAGACGGCGAAAATCCCTGAGACCCGATAGTCGATGAAAGCGTGACCATTGGCTAAACCCACGCAACAACTACAGGACGTCGAGAACTGAACTACCCTCATCAGGAACCCCAATAAAACCCACAAACCCCACAACAACACTTTCACAACATCCTCCCATAAATGTTTGCAGGCGTCTGTCTGTGGCATTTGCCGTAGAGATAATTCCAGAGGTGCTCTGGAAAGGTGTCTTAATATACGGGAGAAGGAAAGCTCGACAAAATAAGAATACTATTTAAATACAATTTATGAAAAATTAAGACTTAATATAGCAAACGCGTAATTATTTTAGAATTGCCAAAAACGGTGAATATGAAACATAGCATGATAATTATTGGTATAACAGGAATAAAACGTACAACAGCAATAAAGCATCATAAATAATGAAATGATTAATACTTTGAAAATCTTGAAACAAAGGCCTTCAAAACAAACGATAAAGAAGCTGGCTAATTTAACCGTCGGCTACATTAAGTCTTGGCCAAAGCAAAATGACTAACATACATACTGCTTGGCTTATACCCAGAAAAAACAAGATAGTAAAAATTCTAAAATTGGCATGACTGTGCAATTTAATTAACAAATCGAATTCACTTAAAATACATGACATAGCACTCATAAAAACTGGCAAACCATTACAGAACACCCCTCAATAGGAAAAATTTGCATTAAGGAAAAAAAATTATAAATATAAGGAAACACGTTATGAAACACGCTTCTTTTTATATGGGTATGCAGTAAAATGTGAACTCCCGACTCTAGCTCACTCTGCAGTCTGCAGTCAGTACCAAGAACTGCATGGAGGACTCACAGTCAGCTGTTTAATTAACTTACTGCTGTTTATATTGCACTTTCGTGTGTTAAATAAAGAACTTAAACGTAATAAGGAGAAATACTATAAATAGATATGTCATTGCAGTTAAAATCTTAGTTTTGCTAGGAAGGATTCAAGGGAAATTCTCAAGGAAGAGAACAGGAAGCATGCTGTGTATCATTAAGCTAGCGCCAGTAACTTTATTAACTACGAAAAATCTTTCACCGGAATTGTTTTGGGGGTATCTAGTGCTAATTATTTTTTATTATAGGCTCCACTTTTTAACGAATTGCCAAAATTAGACTTACATAATGAATCACAACATCTGATAAATAAAATGTACTTTAGTAACATAACCTATAAGTTTCAAATGATATCTTTTTCACTTGATTTCACACTTTCAGGGGGGTTATTTGAATAATGCACATTACTCCAGTCTTCCATATTTACATTTAATTAACAATGATGAAATATAGTGCAAATAAACTAACATGATGCGACAGGGAGATTTGCTTTCAAGCAGACTGCTTCACTTTATTTCATGGCTTGTAATGTAGAGGACAGTTGCTTGTTACGTTGACATTACCTAGACGTTACCTATGTTTGCAGTGATGTGTACAAATATTGAGCTTATTCAATTCTATGAAACTATTCGGTATACATAAACGATTTAACGTAACGCAATGCAACGTTAACGGGTGCTATGCTTATTTTTCATACTTTTAAGGCCATCATGCTTGCTTTATTCTTGAACTTTTCGGTCTTTAACGTTTATAAAAATAATTATATTAACATATCTTTTATTTCATTTATGTATTCTATCACTTTCTTTAAATGCATAAATATATCTGAGTTTTCTGTTTATAGAACAGTTATGCAGCTATTACATATCAATCTCAATAAATAATAACGAAATTTTGCATTTTTGCTGTTCCTTCCCTTTTACATACCACCAATAAACCTAATGTCATAACATGAATATTTCTTCTCAACCATGATAAATAATAATAATAATAATAATAATAATAATAACAATAATAATATACTGGGGAGCTATTAAATGTTTTTTGTGTGTGAATGTGTTTGTGTGTGTGTGTGTGTGTGTGTGTGATTTTATTATTTTGTAAGCGCACGTGGGACATGTGTAAACTTCAAAATATGTTTCTGCAACTTTTACTGTATTCTTTAAGTAAATGCATTAATGAAAGATCGCGCATAATCATAACTATAGAATTATACCTGTTTCTGGTTTCTGAAGAAAAGACACAGCCTAATGCATGTGAAAATAAAACAATAAATTAATTGCGAAGAAACTAAACTCAAAATATAGTTTCGCTGGTTCATTTAAGAGCTGAAGCAGCCATAATGGGCGCAACAGATGGTTTCATGATCTTCATTTGTCTTGCTGTCGCCCAATGTAAACTAGACAATACGTATAAGCGATACATCACTTTGATCTCGAGCTTCATTCTCTCTAAAACCTGACCGCCCTGCCACTATAGCACACTGCTTTATCAGTTACTGTCACTTCGTATTAAATTCGAGGAGAATCAACAGAAACAAACCGCTTGGGTAAACTGATACTTGGCTTCGCATTGCTGTGTGTGCAATGACTCATACCCGGAGGCGATTTCGGAGGGAAGTGCTGGAGCGTCGCTTTATGTAGCGAACAAATACCATGGGGGCAGATCAGTGAAATGGTCATGCATCATGGTTGAAACCACAGCGGCAGAAGCAGCCTCTCTGTGTCTCTCTTTGTAGTGCCAAAAATGCCGGAAAATTAGCCGAGAGTCGCTGAGATCTTATAACTGATAAATGGGAGTAGACAGAGTGTTGTTTCATTCGTCTCGTTTTACACGTGATTCTAAATTATAAGAAACTTAAAAAATTAATAGATTGAGGACTGAATAAATTTAAAGTTTAAAAATAATTATATGGTTCATTGATTTTATCATTAAGACATTTTACTGAAGTCTTTTAGAACTTGAACTGAACACCATAAGCCTTTTGTTTCTTTGTTTTTCTTATTTTTTAAAAATGTGTTCAAGTTTGAATAATTTCTCCGTTCAAGAAATATGATTTTTCGTTTTTATGTTGAACGTTTTAACCATGCGTATATTTTTCTGTTATCATAAGTTATCTATGATTCTCATTTATTTTCATTTTCTTATCAGACCGCTTTAAGCGTGGGAGTAAAATCTTAGCAAATAATTTATTCGTGACTTTTTAACTTGTCTTACTACATTTTAAGAAATATCTAAGGACATGAGTAATTCTTTGAAATTAATATAAAGGCTTCAAAGGGAAAATATGAAAATATTTTAAGGTTAGGACAAAAAGAATTTTGTAAAATAGCATTAAGCGGTATTTATCAATATTGTTATATTGTCACGACCTATTTGGGCTTGGTCGGTTCTGGTGGTTTAGTGGTAATCGTATGTGCCCCGTAAACGCAAGATTTCAATATCAAATCCAAACCAGGGCATCCATTGGCATCAAATCCAATCCAGGGCAAGTATGGCATCCTTCGGAAGGGAAGTATAGCTGTGGGTCCCGCATCATACATTTAAGGCACGATAAAGAACCTCAAGCCTGAAAGAAGAGGCCTCTGAGCAAAATTTATCGGCTGTTTCAAGCCCTGTGTTGAATGGGACACTGGTGATCTGAGATGTTAAAGAGGTCCGTAAATAAACCAAATCAACAAAAAAACATTGACTTATTGAGTCCTATCCAGTTCTCGTCCAGGATTAGAATAAATATTTGAAGGTTTCCTCGAGGTTCTACTATAGAGCTCACTCTTAAACCAACTGTTTCATAATCGAAAGAGTGACGTGTTACACAAAGAAATACAGCTAATGCTACTTCCCTTGCCTTCCGGAAGTGCCGTAATGAAGTCAATTTCCCCTAAGGCGTTGTGATTAACTCCCTTCCCGAAGGAACGTGGCAATATTCGTTCCCCAAGACAACCGTGCCTCAAATTTTGATTCTCCCTATTTAAATAGTACTTGACCGGAAAATGCTGATTACCCATCTTCCGGCGAATTACCTATTTAATTAATAATTTCCAATATTTTATTTTACATCATTAGGGTTTGAAATAATTTATTTAGTTATATATTTAAAAAATTGTCCATATTGACAGCATTTCTCCGAACAATTTCTTGGAGGCTGCACCTACGAGGGTAGGTCCATAAGTTTCCGGCCTCGACGATAAGGATTATCGGCTTCATAAAACCCTTATCTGGTGCTATACCTTATGTGTTAAGTAAATAATTGCAGCTGGAACTTCGGCCCGCTGTGTTCAGTTGTTAAAGAAAGCTATTTTTTTGAAAATTGTGACTTGTTTAAATTGGAGTATCGAATATTATTAAGTTCCAAATGAAATTAAACAGCAATTGGACAGTGTATATGGGAAAGCATCCACTTCATATTCTACCGTAAAAGAATGGGCCAACCTTTTTCAAATGGATCGAGAAAACATTGAAGACGAAGAGCGTGCAGGTCGGCCCTTGGAGGTGCTCACTCCTGAAAACATCACTCTTGTGAAAGGGGAAATTATGGAATACCGGCTGCTCAAAGTTACAGTAGCGGCAAGTTTGGGCCTTCCTAACACAACAGTCCCTCGAATTATTCCTGAACATGAATAAGGTTAGTGCAAGATGGGTGCCTAGACTTCTTTCCTCAGTCCAAAAGCAGCAAGGAGTCGTCTGTTGTCAGGCATTTTGGAGCTCTGCCGTGGCAACGAGATAGAAGTTATGCAAACCATTGTTACAGGAGATGAAACTATTGTCCTCTACTATGATCCCATGTCCAAAAGAGAATATTTGGAGTGACGTAAACCTAGCGAAGCACCGCCTGTAAAGGTCAAGGTCATTCATTCAACCAAGAAGATCATGGCCACAATTTTTTGAGACTTTGAAAGAATACTCTTCATTGACTTCAAGGAGTTGAACACCACAGTAAATGGGGAGTATTATGCTGGCCTACTGCACAGACTACGTGCTTCCATTAAAGAGAAAAGGCGAGGAAAGCTGAATGGTGGTATGCGTCTTCTTCACGACAACGCGCCTGTGCACACAACTCTTGTTGCAAAGGAAGCTGTGAAGAAATGTGGCTTCAAGGAGATCGACCATCCACCCTGCAGCCCATATCTAGCTCGCAGTGACTATTTCCTCATTTCAAAACTCGAGAAGGAACTTTCGAGGAAGGAACTTTAAGTATGACGAGGAAGTGGTGTTTATGCCAATTTTGCAGGCAATACTTCTATTTTGGGGGGAGGGAAATTGAAATGTTAATTCAAAGATGTAAGTGCATTGCATTAAAATGTAACTATGAAAAATGAAATATAGTTTTTGTCTTTAACACACCTAGAAAATAGTTAGGCCGGAAACTTATGAACCTATGCTCGAAATAGTTATTATTAACAAAAAAAAAATCGTTGCAAAGGGACAAATTAAAATTTGTGGATCCTTGGATGTTATAAAATGGGTCCTGAACGTTCTATAGATGTAATGATATGTTCTCGCATACTCATCCTATTAATGGAAAATTTCTCAATAATATAGTGAGGTTATTGAATACTCGTTTGTATTTCTTTTAATATGCTTGCTTTACTTACAATACAACCGACCTAAATTTATGAATAGCTCTTATTGCTAAAGCTTTAATGTAATATAAGCCTTATCTTTCATTAATATACAGGGTGCCAAAAATGTACACATGCTTCAAGCAAAGAAAAAAATTTGTAAACATAAAACCGAATTCACACAAATAGAAACAGATGATCACTAATCGTCATAGACTTTTACAGTTACAACAGTTGCTCAAAATTCACACTTTCAGCGCCTATACACTTCTGAGTGAGTACTTTGAACTACTGATTGAGTAAAGTTTGTGAAAGTGTCCTCGGCGATTGCAGCACATGCCCTTTCTATTTCTTTCCAGAGAGTTGCCAGTGTAGCTGTTTTTCTACGGTATACAACATCCTTAAGAGTTCCCCATAGGTAGAAGTCCAACAGAGTTAGATCCGGAGAACGCGGTGGATCCGGGCTCTTCGTCCTATCCAGTGCTACTACTTCAAAATTGCTTTCCGCTGTTCAAACGATAATCGTGGCTCCATTTTGTTGCACCAAGTTCTATCGCATCTGTTTACTGAACATCATACGACAATCTTCGTTTCATTTGCTCATTGTTGATTTACGATAATCTTGGCTTCATTTGTTCATTGTTGATTTACTGTCATGTAGCAACACTATCATAATGTATGTGCGTCACATCTGTTTACAGAACATCATACTACACATTACTGTTGTTTTTCGGGTTAACTTTGGAATTTATTAAATAAATATCTATGAAAAGGTATATACATTTTTTCGCACCCTCGGTATATTAAATTAAATTACATTTTAATTAGTTTTGTCTAAAACAAATAACATGAATTTCGGGGTGGTGGTGGTGATGATGATGATGATGATGATGATGATGATGATGATCTAATGAGCTAGGACCTAGTATTTCTATTTTGTCGCAAAAATCTCAGCCTGCATAAAAATTTTTGTCGTGTTTTTTCTATTAAGACATTAAATAATGCATGCATCAGCATATCAGTTTCCAGAAAATTTTATTCTAAATTTCACAAATAATTCTTGGCTTCTTAATTAAATAAATCATATTGAATGATACGCTAATATATTTGATTTTTGAGTAAACAATACTCACTTTAATTTCAGTTTATTTTCCTTCAAATTTTAATTTATATTGTACAGGATGAAATTCTTTGACAGCATTAATAATCTGTGTATCTTTTACTTTATTATATCTTTGTTAGGTATGTCCAAACATTATAGTTGTTAATATTTACCCATTTACTTTAATTCAGAAATTAACTAACTTTAAAAAATACGTAAGTTATTTTTCCAGCGGATGCTGAACCAAATAATTATGAAATTGCAACCTTTCACACCATGTTAACCTATAAGTGAAGCCATACAAAATGAAAAATTTCGATGAAAAAAAAACATTGCGCTACGCTATACCAGTTGGATATGCATTGCATTATTGTCTGACTCAGCATTACGAGGAGCGTTCCAAAAATACCTCGACTTGATCAAGAAAACACAGATTTAGGAGATGTTCTTTCCAACTTGTCAGCTTGCATGTCAATACATTTAGTCCAACCAACTTTTTAATAACACCAGAAAACAAGATATGTCTAACTGTGTATCTCTCTGGTTCAACCTCACCATTTGATGTATATCTTCCACCACCCAGCAGTTTCCTCAGGTTTGGAAACAAAAAGTAATCGCTGGGAGTCAAATCGGGCGAATATGGTGGATGAGGAAGCATTTTGAGGCGAAGTTAATGTAGTTTTGCAGCAATAATCCCAGCCATGTGTGAAGGCGCGTTATCATGAGTAAAGAGAACTTTCTTTTTCGTGGGGTTTAGCCTCAATAGCATCCTTCATTTGGTCCAGCTTAATACTCACCGGTGAATGTTCTGCCCTTCTGAAGGTAGTTTACGAACACCATACTATGAGAATCCTATAAAGCCGACTACATACATATGGAACCGTTTTTGCTTTCTTTGGTGCACTTTCACCTGTTGCCACCCACTGTTTGAACTGTTCCATCGTCTCTAGCAAACAGTGATGAACCCATGTTTTACCTACTGTTATCAAACATCGGAGAAGGTACTGAAGTATTATAAAGTATAAACACTTTTGCGAAATGTTCTTTCCAATGCGTTTTTGGTCCATTATTAACAAGTGCGCCACACATCGAACGGGAAGCTTTCTCATATGCAAAATTCCGATTAAAATGTATTGGATACGGCCTTTCGAGATCTTTGCAATGTCAACCAATTGACGCACCTTCAATCTGAGATCACTAAGAACAGCATAGTGAATTTTTGTCATAATTTCGTTTCTCATATCAATTTTGGGAATGTCCTGAGCGATCATCTTGAATGGATGTACGACCACGCTTAAATTCAGCAGCCTCTTTTTAACTGTCGAGAACAAAAGTGAAGAATACTTAAACGTGGAATCCAGCCCCTTTTGTGTTCTGTTGGGCATCCATTTTGTGCAAAATATTAACACTTGTTTCTGTATACGATCGTCACAAACAAGTAACTACACTTACATATCTGAAACTTTAAAGCGCACCATCTAAAGGATAATACTGAACAACTATCGTGGTCATCTTCAATACATCTCTAAGTCAGGCCGAGAACTTTAAGAACACCCCTAGTAACATTACGGATTCTTGGAGAACTATTGTTTAATCAGATACTGGAAAGGAAATACATAGGGACCAGGCAGTCAGGCACTGAGGCAATCTAACGGAAACATTTACGGCTTTAAAAACGAATGCCACATAATGTAATAAAATCCAGAATGCATATTCCCCAGGAATAATGATGATGCCAAAGACATGGCTTTCCAAAAAATGTGACAGAAATAAATATCTTGGTCGACAACACTTCAGAAATATCATTCAAATATAGCATTAGACCCTTAGCGTTAAATAAGTTTAAAAAGATTAAACTTAGTAATTAGCATATTTGCAAAGTTTAACTACTTACTAGCATTTTTATACATCGTGTAGCTTGTTCGTAGAAATGCAAAAGGAATTCCTGGGCCTTTTTCACAAAATTCACTATTTTCTTACGAAGAAGATATCTTTCCTTTATCTGTTAGATATGTAGCCTTGTCAAGGTGAAAAATATATAAAATTGTACGGTATTCAACAATAAATTAGAATAATTTATGCTTTTGGATTATTATTTCATTCTTATATCACGAAGAATAAAAATAATTTTCAGCATTTTTGCGCCACTATTTGTCTTTTGCTCATATTATATTTTCTTTATTCTATTGCAATTCAATGTCTTTGTCCCATTATAAGATACAATGTAATTTATTTAACGCAACAAATTGCAAAAACTACACTTTCTCACATTTAAAATGTTAAAAAAGTTCATCAGTTAATAAATTTTATCCTCTCCAACTAAAGTTTTAATTTCTCATGGTTCAGTAAGGATTATTTGCAACATTCTGCAGTGATATTATCTCTGCCTTCCTGCATTCATTTGCCTTTAGAGTGCATGGTGGTAAAATACTTCTAAACTGCATAAAATGTTGCCTTAACTTTCCTATAGCAAAACGTTTTCTTTGACTGATGTGGTTTCTCGTTCCAACTAGCGATGGATGAAAGGATCCTGCACTCACTAACTTTATAGATATATTTTCAAGCTTAATCCGAGTGCTTTCTTATTCATTACAGTTTGAGATGCTTTAGATAAAAAATATTCATGGTTCAAAAAGGACAAAACATTTTTCATATTTGGCTACATTCTAAAACAATTCCTACTACAGCCTATCCCCAAATGATATATATATGTTGTAAGCTCAATACCATACTTTGTGTATTTTAATTAGTAATGTTAATATAATGTATATATGTGTGTATCAAAAAGCATAACTTTTATATGTTAATTGTATGTCGTCAAAAGAGAAAGTTCTCTGGTGTAACTGTCTACGGTAGCCTAGCCAGAAAAGGAGCAGAGCCACGGAGGCAATAAACCGCTACACGAAGGAAAGACACAAGTGGCATGTCACTTCTTAGAAAACCTTTCATTGGTGAGAGTTAATAAAATAAAGACTTTTGAATACGTTAGGACAAAGAATTCGCCAGCCATTTATACAGTTAACTTTAAACAATCCAGTGTAAATAAATGATTTAAACTTTCAAATAGTAGAGGGTCGCGTGCGTTGGCAGGTCAATTTGAACTAGCCAATAGCAGGTGTTTATTTTGAATTTTTAAAACAAAATGCGAGACTTGCGCGTGCTTGAGTGACCCCGTTGACTTAGTGAAGCCAACGTTTAGTAAATTTGAATTAAATGTATAAGGAGGCATCAGTTAAGCGATGGGTTCTCAGATTATCATAAGTTCAGTTCATATCAGCAGTTAACGCATATCGATGCGGGCACTATAATAAGTTCTACTTCGGACGCAGCTCAGTTCGTCTCCTTGGAATTCGAGGCAGCTAAATTTATCCTCGATATAGAAAAGTACAATCGTACGCAGAACACCAGAGAATGCGAAATAGCTTGCGAATAATAAATTACCATAAATATTCAGATCTACTCATCGTGTGATTATTAACACAGTTGATATCCTCCCCTAGCCCTGTTGAAAACGAGTCATAAAATTGTGGAACAGAACGCTGAGATATTGTTGTCATGAAGCGTGGGCAATGACACCAAAGCAATCAATAGTCAATTAACGATACGTCGCTATAAAATATGGCGATCAGCATCTAATTAACGACCAACATGTAGCCATCAACTAAACCGCTTCAAAATTAGCGACTAACTTTGGACTGTCATATACCAAACCGCTTCAGCTCTTTAGCAAACACAACAATAGTACATTCAAGGTATCAATATGCGCTTAAGATGCTAAGTAAATGTAATGTCATCTTGAAAAGTGAAAACTCCTCAATTGTCTTCAGTAAAATGACTAGCTTTGTAAAGGTTTTGTTACGAATGATGGAGAAAAGTCATAGCCATACTTTATAGGCATATTCTAATTCCAGAATGTAATTCCCAAATTAAGATACAATTTAACTCTAGAAACTTTGAATCCCCAGCTATTTACTCTTGTCTGGTTACAGGTATGTCGCCTGGTTATACTTGAAGACTGTGGAAAATATTTCTTCTGGGAAGGAGATGAAGCCGGAGTCAAATTAGAAGTGGATTTCATCCGCCTTGTACAAAGAGTGAATATAAAGATCAGAAGTCATTTTCAGCTTTGAAAAAATGTCTTAATGACGTTGATAGGGTGAGGTGCAGTAAAAAGTATTAAGTAAAAGTCCGGAGACTAGGACATATGAACCAGAAAAGTAGTAAGTAACGGAAAGAAGAAAAGAAATATGTCCACTTCTATTATGTCGGAGCCTCATCTTCTGTTAAAGAAGATATTCTCTTCAGAGGAGCTTAGAATGCAAGGTAATTAAATTTTATATTGCAACTCGTTCTCCGTTTCCGATTCAAAATATTTTATATATTTCAATTCGATACCTTTCCGCTAATGCTTGGCAAGAGTTGAATTAGGAAGACTGGTAAAAAGGAAACCCTCAGGAAATTGACGGAGTAAGGTAACTTTCAAATAGAGAAAATACAATGTACAAATATTTTTACTCATTTAACAGTCAGCAAAACTTGATTAACACGATAAACAAGCATTACCTTTGTTCACACATAACTCGCAACTTAACTTGGAAATAGAATGATTTCAATGACTTGTATAAAATACAAACTTCAAATTTAAAACATATATCGATTATCGCGCTAATATACCTTGCAAATCGAAATTTAAGGCACTTTTAGAGCAACCTTGATTTGATAGCAACTTTACAAATGTTACAGCACACAAGTTTCTATTACAGACAGTTAAACAAAACAAGGAATGAAAGTCTTTAGGAGAAGGAAGGGGGTTCAATACCGTAAATTGTGAAGAAAGACCGAAACGTGGGTTGCCTTCTTGATAATGAAGCAACCTTGAGCACCACTCAACACGAGATGAACCGGCCTGGCTAAAAGAGATTACGTCACATTATTCTGGAAAAGTCCTTACTTATTTCAAGCAATAGCATCAAGAAAATGGTAACAGTACTTTCAAACGTAAACAAAGAGACGATGAAAAAAAAGAGGGATTGGCATTAGATAAGAAATAGCCAGGGATACATGCTAGAAGGCCGAAATTTAACCTAATAATGCTATATATAATGTACAATAATACGTTCTTGCTTCAATTTTAAAAGCAACTTAGTCATATTAAAAATAAAGTTAGAAAAGTACGTCTAATATTTATTTAAATTAATCGGGATTTAAGAGGGCCCTATGTTTTTACATGCATTCCAAAAAGTGCGAGTGTGTAATTAGTGTTGAAATAAAAGTTTTTTTTGTAGTTTTATTCTATAAATGCTGAAACAAATACAAGATAAGACTCTATAAAATAACTTTATTACACACATTGGTGTAAGGTATAAGAATGATGGTCAGACACAATCGGAAGATCTGATTACCTCTCACATTCTGCATGTCCTGAATTCTCCAAACACTCTTTTTAGTAGATACTTGAATATGTGATCGAGTGCTTTGTTATTCCAGATAGACTACAATGAATGACAGTTTCCTCAGAAGCCACGAAGGAACTGCGTGTAAACCGCGTGAAAACTATTATTATAACCAAAACATTAAACAACGTAACAAATGTCTAAATAAACAATTTATATTGCAAAGCATCTTCCTGCTTCAGAAGAAATCAGTAACAAAAATGTCCTCAAGACAAGTTAAAGTTTGAAGTTGTTGAAATAATATTTTGTGACAAGAACGCAACGCTTGTGATCAATAATCTGAAAAAGGATACATCTGTGGGCTTCATTCTGAAAGAGCGAATGCCCATTTTTACCGAAATTGAGATATTCATACATCATTAAGCAGTTTAACTTTCGGCACAACATATCAAAACGGCTAATGTCTCTGCCAATTATTGCAAGAGCTGTGAGGTTTAATGACACAAGTCCATGTCGTTTGCATGTAACCAAAAATGATAAAAGGGTCAATCTGCACATACAATCCATTGAAAATATTCCGTCTATAAGGACCAAAGTTGACATTGGCCCTTATTCACTCCAAAAATTAACGGCAATTGGTATTGGCGCGTTTCTCCATGTACTTCAATTCAATATTTAATAACATCTATGACAATGACAAACATTTCTCTTCCCTATACCTTTTGTCAATTCAGTTCTTAAGAAACCCCGTGACAATGGCCCGCGTGAAGAAGCAATCAGTGGAAACAAACAGCAATAATGTTTTTTTTTTATTATTATTATTTACTGTCTTCGGCTAGTTTCTGCATGCATATAGACCGCTCTTTAAATCGCGTTTGAATGAAGAAAAAAAAATGGTAACACTTTGTAAAATCAAATAATTATGTCAATATTTAAAGTAAGCAGTAGGATTATAGCTATTCGTGTTTCACATATAATTTTATCATTATTAGTATTACTTAATTCACATTTCCAGAAGTTCCTGCGGTTATTTTGAGAGAAATGTAGGTTCCTGTTCACAGGAAGATCCAAATTCTAGCATGCACCAGTGGGAGCGCCAAGAGAAATGATGGATCTGCCGCAGAAAGTAATGAAGATTTTAAATTTGTTACATGTAAGATATGAGAGTTTATTATTATGATTATAGTTTCATTATACTGCTGTGTATTATTGCTGTATAACTATTATTATGGTTATTACTATTATAATATATTATTAATTAATCTATATTTTTTATTTTTTAGAATGTTCCAATGTCGAGGAAAATATAGCTTTAAGTGCTGATGAAGATATGTTACATAAAATAGAAAACTTGAGATAAATTCCTGACTCGGATGGTGGTAGTGAAGAAGATCTCTGTTTAAACAAAAAAAAGTTTTAGTTCTTCAAAGGCAAAACAATCTTTTATATCTCCAAATAATAATTTACCAAAAAAATCGTAAAAATAGAACGAAAGTCGGCAAAGAATATGTCTCAAGAAAAAGGAACCCAAAAATGTAAAAAAAAAAATTCAGAGGAAAGAAGTAAAATCCTATAGTAAAGAATGTGCTATACTCAGTGGAAAAACAGTATCTCCCAAAGAGCTAAAAATCCCCTTGCAAATGCAGAAAGAAATGTGGCGAAAAAATAAGCGAAGACGAAAGAAGCAACATATTCATAGAATATTGCAAAATATTATCAGAAGCCCAAAATAAAATGTATCTAATAATGTAACCAGGAGCAGAAATATGTTAAATAACTGATAAGGAAGCTAGAAGATGCTGCAAGTAGACCAAATTATACTAGGAAATACTTTTTGTATTCTCCTTCAATGCAGTGCAGAGTGGAAGTCTGTCAGACAATGTTCATTAATACTGTTTGTCTACCTCGGAAGAAGGTGAGAATTATTGAGGAGGAAAAAAGTGGTTCTGAAGGTGAAATAATATATACTGAAGATGGACGTGGTAGACGTGGTAGACATGCACACCATCCTAAAGTTCCACAAGAGGATATAGACTTAATAAAGGAACATATCCACAAATTTCCTAGTTTTGAAAGTCATTATTCTTGGCCACATACTAATAAGAAATAGGTATTTGTCACCAGACTTAAACATAACAGCTATGTACAGACCATATAGGTAAGGGGTCTTGAAGTGAAGAGTGTAAATTGTTTGAACCTAAAATTCCATAAACTCAAAAGTGATACATTTTGGAAAATGTGACAAGTATGCTATGCTCTTTAAGAACTGTACTGATACAGAACAACATCAGAAGATTGAAGAAGAAAAATGAAAACATTTGATTTTAGCTGAATCTGCTTATTTTGAAAAGCAATGTGATAAGAAGAAAAGGGATTAAGCCCGTATGTAATAATTTTGATTTACAGAAGTAACTACCAACGTCAATTTTACATTGTAGTGTGTCATCCTATAAAAGATGACTTTGCACATTTAATATTGTTGCATGTGCTGCTGAGGGGTGTAGTAAATTAATATTATTGGAAGCTACATTCGTTTGGATTAATATTTTATACCTTGCCTTTAAGTGATCACTTTAGGAATTTCGGTGTAGCGGTCAATCACGTCAGAGGCTGCTTACACGGTATTTTATAGTGACACTAATCTCTGCCTGGTAACAACCAAAACATGCTGAGCTTGGACTTGTTGCTCAATGTTGGTAAGGGTCATACACCTACACACTACTTTCTCATTGGTTAATATAATTTAAATCTAAGGCAGTGGCACACCCTATTTGGTATAGTTTATGTCACAATGCAGAACCTCCCCCCCCCCCCCAGGTAATCTAAAACGCTCTAACGGAAAATAGCCACGGCTCGGGTTCTTTTGTCTTTTTTCTTCTGCATTTGGTCTTCGTCTTCTGCCTGTCGTCTTTGGAGCACGACCTATCAACGTACACCCTCAGCATTACTACAACAGGTTCCTAAAAGGTAAGGGCCCGTCAGGGCTATCATTTGTAATTATACTTCGGATTGGGGACTTCTAGTTGGCATGGCATACTGGAGTCTTGTCTCTACCTCCTGAACAGCTAACCCCTAAGTCACAACTTTAGTCGTGACTGTATAGCCATAAATTGCAAAGCAAACAAATAATGTTCTCCATTATGCTATCTTTGGGACGAAACTATTGGCATGGGTAGTCAAGAAATTGCCCCCTGTTTGTATAACTGCTTGAGGAACCCACCAGATAGAATTTTAGAAGTGATGTAATTACAGTAATAGTTGTACAGAACAGAACAGAAATATTTTCGTAACCATTAAGTTAGAGGAATATAAATTGCAGCAAAGAACCTTGGAAATCAACCATAAATTTCTTGAAGTGGGACACTTATTTAGAAGCTGACACTATCGATGCCGCAATTAATATGACAAAGAAATCAACGACAGATAAAGTTATGCTTCCCAGAGACTGGGCTAACTTAATAAAAACGATTCCAAGGAAACCACTTATAAGTGAGGGAGTTAACACACACACACACACACACACACACACACACTCACAAATCTAAAACTTAAAAAATCTTTTGCAATGTCTATATTATATACACAGATGGAAATCTGTAGTTTGGAACAGAATAAAAAGGATTAATTATAACACAGATGTGCCAGGAAGTGTCTCTTACAAATGCAGTTAGTCAAGCGAAGAGACCTTCTAGGCAATGGATCAAAGTAAAAATACAAGTAGATGTTTATCAATGCACTTTGCACTTTGCACTCTTTTGGAGGGAATCATTCCGCTACCACAAAAGAAATTAAAAGATTTAAAGGATATATTGTTATCAACTCCAACACTCAACAATTTACCTCAGAACCAGACAAAAGGGATGAACTGCCATATAATGAACTCGGCGTTAACGAATGATATAAATATGAAAAAAGTATGTGTTTTAATTACGTAATTATTACTTTGACAGTAAAAGTATTGTAATGACAATAATAAAACTATAATAACTGATTAAAAAACAGAACTGTTATTTCCAGTGATATAATGTATAGAACTAAAGTCATGTATACCTATGCAATTAATACCGTCAATTATAATAACAAGAATGTAGAATAATCTTGTACATTTTGCTAAACTTTTCTCTGTTCCTCCCCCCTTTAATACCAATGTTCTTGGGTAATAAAAGGGCCAATGTCAGGATTTACAGCAAAAAATACATTTTCTGTAAAAAAAACAAAAAAAAGTTCAAATATCCTCTTAAGCCCTTGAAATTAAAACAAGGTTTTAAAAATCCCTATTTAAAAGATAAGTAATTACTAGATTTTAAACAACTATAAAACGAATTGTTGAAAAATATTTGGACAGTTATTAGAAATCCTTTAATCGCTTGAACTCAGAACAACTTTTTGGGTATCGATTCTTTTACAACCATATCACAAAAAATATATGTATAGGTAGGTAGGCGGGTGGGCGGGCAGATGGATGGATGGATGGATTATTCTTCGCTACAGATTTACATTACACACTGGGTAGACATAGCGAAACTAATAAAACGATGTCATTGCAAATACTTAATAGAATTTATAAAATACGTATCATGTAGCTCCAAACGTAAGGGAATATCTAGCGTGGTTGTAAGCAGTAGTTGATACCGAGCAAATGTATCCATGTGATTATTTATTAACCACTCACTCTCCCTCTATATCCTTATATTTAAACAAATAATTACACCACTAACATTAATTTAAGGTAGAATGTCGGGTTTTTGCCGCAAGTCAAAAATATGCTCAGGTGAATAGAACAAACTAGTTTTGCAAATATCAGACTATTCGAAGCACCAGGTATTCCTATAACCTTCTTTACCCGTAAGTCCTTCAGCAATTTGCACCGCATCTCAGTAGTCTGAAAACAACATATCTACTCCTGTTGGTGGAAGCAAGCTCATTCTTTAAGGAAATTGCTGGAAGAAACCTCCCAAAATGCGGTTATAAAAAGATGATTCAACAAAAATGAAGGAAAAGTTACAAGGTTCGAGATAACTGTTTAACTATAATTTGTTAAAAAACAAAATCACATAAATAACAAGTGCAAAAAGTTTTAAATTCAAAATTACAAAGTGTGAAAAGCAGCATATTAATAGCAAACAGTGAGAAAAAAACAAAGAAAGAAACAATGCACAACAAAGCATTGAGAATTTGCAACTTGATTAAGACCTTTAAAGGCAACATATAAATGACAAAGGTTCATAATAATGAATATTAAATGCTTATTAAACTGGCATACTATTTATTAAATCTAGGACAATAAAAATACAATTTTTTAAATTGAATAAAGCCTTTAAATAAAAAAAAAAGTTTAAAACCTTGCTATAAACATTATAATTTCACAATTTGTCGTATCAGCACTTTTCTTGACAAAAGGTCAACAAATGCACCTTGAAGAAGCCAATCAGAGGTATATGACAGCGAAACATAATTGTTGACAGGTGGAAAGACAATGGTGTATTTATAGTTACTTGAAATAGATTGTGTTCTCACTCTGGAGAGAGTATGTGAAGATATTGTGATGCTAAAAATAAGGTAACTGTTCAAATTTTAATTAAGATGCAGTTGAACATTTACTAAAATTGAGTGTAGTATGTAACATCTACTCACTCATACCCTCCAAGGAGGGTATGAATTTATTTTAGAGTTGTACTTAAGTGCTATTAGTCCTAAAAGAAGAATGTTTTGGGAGGTAAATGTGGATACTCTTAAATTTCCTTATATCAAAAAACATAAGAAGGAACAGATTTTAGATAATTTTTATATTTATATGTTGCAGATTATAAGGAATTACTACCTGGAGATAAATATCAAAAGGCATGTCCATTGATATCTAAGCTAAGTGCAAGTTTTGTTAAATATGCGTCAGTGAAAAGTCACATATAACATGATGAATCTGTAATACTGTATTTTTGCCGTTAAGGAAGCAAACAGTTCATCACAGAAAAGACTAACACCTTTGGTTTCAAAGCATGGGTTGCATGAATTAACAAAAGATTATTGTCTGCAGTATGATTTGCACAGACTCTCATTTTGAATTTCATTGGGCGAGTTAGTTGTTCTACATAAATATCCAAGTTCATTACCCTGGAATCAGTTTGTTCTTGTTTTTGATAATTTTTTATCTTTTTATAAACAGCTTGTCAGTTGTCCCAACAAGATCTGAAAGGAACAGGTACCATAATCGAGAAGATCCTACAAAATGCCCATTGGCGTTATCATCCAACAGGAAGAAGGCCATCAGAGGTATATGACAGCAAAACACACTTCGTACCAGATGGAAAGACAATGATGTATTTACAGTTATCTGAAATGAGCTTGTGTTCTCACTTTGGAGAGAATGTGCGAAGATGTTCTGAAGCTAAAGAGTGTTCAACCTCATCTGTTCAAACAGTGTATATGTATATGGATAGAGAAAATACAAATGGACCAGAACTAAGCAGCACAGATTTGGAATCAAGGGTGCTGGATGTTGCTGTGATCAATGCCATGATATAGAAAAAACGACAGCAAGTTCGGTGAATGATTTGATCTTCACTAGGAAAAGCATCAGCACATTTCTTCAGAGGTATGAAGTTAAACAGATCTGGTTCACCAAAACTCATGAACATATAAAAAGGTTTAAAGTCTAGCTAATAAATTTACAGGTCAAGTTCTTATTGCAAACCAATCACGTCGCTGATGTGCTATGTGCAGAAATAAAATGACAAAGGATTTTATATAATGACACACACACACGCACGCACGCACGCACGCACGCACACACATCACTCTTGCAAAGCTCCCTTGCATGGCAAATGTTTTGCTCAAGTGCATATATAGTTCATTAGACATCTGTTTTCTCATGCATTATATCTGTGTATGAATATGTTCCCGAATATTTTATATCATATTTATCCACATGCTAGTTAAAGACCCGCTTCAGAATTATGCCTTTAAAAAATAATTTAAAATTATAAAACGAAATAAATTTCTTAAAGTACATTATTTTTTATCTTGATGTAAAAACACGCGATTCAAAAAAGAAACTAATGACCAGCTAATAACGAGCACTAATCTGTATTAAGGAGCTGTTCCAATTGACTTGTATCTGTAATGGCATATTTCTGACATCTTTGCTTTTAATCGCAACAGCTATGTTTCGTTAATTCCTTCAGTTGTTGCCCTAACATTTTGTTTTTAGTTCATTTACACTATGGATTATTGCTGTAGACATTTTTTGTTCAAACAATACATGGGCTGGCTTGACTTGCGTGCTTTCATTAGCCGTGTAGCCATTCAGGAAAGAGGAGTGTTTGTTATAATAGGCGACTGGCGTGATCTTGGCTCAGTGCGCATTAAGCTCAACTGGGGGCGCAAGCTAAAGATTATTTTTGTACATATAAATATATATATATACTTATATACGAGGGTAGTTCCATAAGTTTCCGGCCTCACCAATAAGGATTAGCGCCTTAATACAGAATCCTTATCTTGGGTCATACCTTATCTGTTAAGTAAATAATTGCAGCAGTAATTTCCGCTCCGCTGTGTTCAGTTGTTTAGATATTGTTGCATAAAGAAGGTTATGTGTAGAAGATTGTGATATTTTCAAAAGAGAGTATCAAGCTGTTTTTAAGTTCTTCAGAAAAGAAGGAACTATTCCAAATGAAACTAAACAGCGACTGGACGATGTGTATGGGGAAGCATCTCCCTCATATTCTACACTAAAAGAATGGGTCAAACTTTGGAATGGGTCAAGAAAGCATTGAAGACGATGAGCATGCAGGTTGGCAATTGGAATTGCTCACTCCTGAAAATGTCGCTCTTGTAGAAGGAGAAATTATGGGAGACCGGCGGCTCAAAGTTACAGAAAGAGCAGCAAAGCTGGGCCTTTCCAAAACAACAGTCCTTCAAATTATTCATAAACATTTAAACATGATTAAGGTTAATGTACCTTCTTCACGACAACGCGCTTGCACACAGTTTTTGTTGCAAAGAAAGCTGTGAAGAAATGTGGCTTAAAGGAGATCGTCCATCCTCCCTATAGCCCAGATCTAGGTCCCAGCGACTATTTCCTCTTCGCACAACGCAAGAGGGACCTTCGAGAAAGGAAATTTAAGTGTGATGAAAAAGTGGTGGATGCTGTTTATGCCCATTTTGCAAACAAGACTTCTTACTATTAGGGGAGGGTGGTTGAAATGTTAATTCAAGGATGTGAGAAGTGTATTGCAATAAAGAGTAACGATATTGAAAAGTGAAATATAGTTTATGTCTTTATCAACCTAGAAAAGGTTTAGGTCTGAAACTTATGGACCTACCCTCGTATGCCTGTTCACTGGTGTTTTAACCAGGCCTCCAACCGGTCAATGCAATGGAAAAGAGGTTCCAAATCGAAAATGTATCGTTTTTGTGTTTCGACTTACATTTACACGATTTCAGGAATATACCGTTTGTTCCTTGTAACATACAATTCATTGCTGTATTTGTGATATAAATAACGCGAATTAAATATAGGAATAGTTTTAAGTTAGGTACCGATACTACTACCTTTTTAAAGCAACGGACGATATCTGCTCTTACTTTATGGTCACTGTAGCAAACTGATTTGCCTGGGCAATTCTAGCCGGGCAGAAACTGCATAATTAAAACGCCAGTGAATGGAACATAATGCAATTCTTTCATGTTTGTATAAATAAGCGTTGAGAAGAATTTTATTAAATAATGATATTTGTTTTTCACAGAAATACTTTTTTTTTTACTTTGTAATAAAATAATGTAATGGGAGGTAGCATAATTCACAATAATAAACGAATAGAATAATTAATACTTAATTACATAGGATTCCAAATTAAGTGATACTTTTAATAGACCTACGAAAAATGTCATCTTTTCAAACTGTTGTTGCAGTTTTATTTCCATTTATGGGAACAATGGCATGAAAAAAAGAAGTGATTGAGTTTCTTTAGAAGGTAAATTTAATGGGAAACGAAAGAAGAATCAAAAGTAATTTGTTTCAAGTACCTAACCTTCTCCAATCTGCGAAAAACACTTTTGTAGTTATTATGATTTAATGTTTATATAAGGCATAACGATAAATATAATCATTGGAAAGTTTCATGTACTCGTATATAAAGTGTGCCAGAATCACTGTAACAAGCGACGCACATTGCGCCGCAACGGTTAGGTAGAACGGCAGGTTATTAAACATTCGTCAATACCTGACTTCTGAGATCACAGATACTCCGTACATGCATTTTCTTTGAAAATTGTTCCCTTTGTTTCACTGGCTGTCGTTGCATAAATACTTAACCATGTGAACCGCAATAAATGCAGCAAGTAAAAAACACTAACAGCTAAAAGAAAGTGACTTAATATAAGTAGAAAAAGAAATTAATATGTATTAATAACTGCACATCGATTGAATAGTAGATTTATAGCTTATTTGGTAACGAAAATATTACAAACAAAATCAAAGGAAAGAACGCAATTACATAACGTATAATTTTCCTATTCTTAAAATCCCCGCAAGATGCAACCAATGTAACATGCGTATCATAAAATTGCATGAGGATACAACTTGAAAAATACAGCATTCCTGAGACAACGTGAATGTGCAGTGAAAAATATTTGCTGTATATCTTCCCTGCAACAAGGAAAAACCTGCTTTTTAATGGGATTTTGCACTATATTGTTTTACTTTCTATATATTTAGCAACTGGGAATATTATCTCTGATCTTTGAAAGCTAGACCTAATGAATACAAAGGTTTTGTAAACTTGGTACAAGTCAGCTTTAATCAATCCTTAATTATTATGAGGTTAGGGTATTTTGTTTATCTCAGGTTCGCTCCTGTTGCTCTTTTAAATCAACTTGCAAGCAAAACAGTGCCCCTGATTCCAGAATAGCTCTCTAGTTGGAAATTCTAAACTTGTTTCCCTACTGCCCTTCTCCCCCCCCTCCTCCTCCCCCTCCTCTCCCCCACTAATTTTAAACTCATTATTTTGCGCGGCATAAAAAGATCTCCCTGGGCTTGACTTTTTGTTTAACTACCACCGGCGAGAAGTAAAACAGCATTGTATTAACTTTTGGAGTATGAGTTGTAACGGATTTACACGAGCGTACATATGGCCGCACCTGTTGCTCCTAGCCAACGAAACTTCAAACAGATGTAGGTATAACGTGATGTAGTAACCAGAAAGCGTTGTATCCCTTCCCCGTTTATCACACAATTCGAAGCATAGCTGCCGGCTCAGCGGAATATTCCTCCTGGGTTTTATGCTGCGCTTGCTATATCAGATTCCTTTTGATGAGGTATTTACAGATAAAGGACATGTACGATGAGTGAGCGCGAGACCTTGTTTCTGCCGTAATGCATATAATTTCATTTCGATAAATTGCACACTAGTTTATGCATCCGTCACCTGGAGTGATAATACTCTAGTGTTTGATAAAAGACTACTAGATTAACTAGGCACCCAATAGCTCAACTGCTGGCATTCCCATACCTCTGCCAACTTGATCGTAAATAAAGCAAGGCCTACTGTACGGAATTTTACTTATCGGTAAGAGCACATAAAACTGTTTATGTATTTTACAGATTCAAATACGAAGGAAGCAAAGGTAGATCTAAAAGTTTCCGGCCTCGCCGATAAGAGTTATCGCCTTCACAAAACCCTTATCTGGGGTCATGCCTTATCTCTTAAATAAATAATTGCAGCTGTAACTCCCGCTCAGTTGTGTACAGTTGTTCAGACATAGTTGCATAAAGAAGACCATGTGTGCAAAATTATGAAATTTCAAAATGGAGTATCCAACTGTTATTAAGTTCTTCACAAAAAAGCATCTTACTTCAAATGAAATTAAACCGCGATTAGACGGTGTATGTGGAAAAGTATCCCCCTCATATTCCACCGTAAAAGAATGGGCCAATCTTTTTCGAATGCGCCGAGAAAGCATTGAAGACGAAGAGCAGGTCGGCCCTTGGAGGTGCTCACTACTGAAAACTTTGCTCTTGTGGAATGAGAAATTATGGAATTCCGGAGGCTCAAGTAATAGAAATAGCAGAAAGGTTGGGCATTTCTAAAACAGCAGTCCTTGGAATTGTTCATGAACATTTAAGCATGAATAGGGTCAGTGCAAGATGAGTGCCTAGACTTCTTTCCTCAGTCCAAAAGCAGCTACGAGTCATCTGTTGTCAGGCATTTTTGGAGCTCTGTCGTGGCAATGAGAGAGAAGTTCTGCAGACTATTGTTACAGGGGATGAAACTTTGGTTCTCTACTGCCCTCTCTTGTCCAAAAGAGAATCAATGGCGGGGCGTAAACCTAGCGAAGCACCGCCTCTTAAAGGCCAAGGTCACTCGGTCAACCAACAAGATCATAGCCACAATCTTTTGGGACTGTGAAGGAACACTCTTCATTGACTTTAAGAAGAGGAACATCACAGTAATTGGGGAGTACTATGCTGGTCTACTGCACAGACTACATGCTTCCATCAAAGAGAAAAGGCGAGAAAAGCTGAGTAGCGGTGTGCGCCTTCTTCACGATAACGCGCCTATCCTCACAGCTCTTGTTGCAAAGGAAGCTGTGAAGAAATGTGGCTTCTCAAGGTGCTCGACCATCCACCCTACAGCCCAGCTCCAAATGACTATTTTCTCTTCTCAAAACTCATGAAGGATCTTCGAGAAAGGAAACTTAAGGGTGAATACTGTTTACTCCCATTTTGCCACAAGACTTCTGCTGTTTATGGGGGGGGGGGGGATTGAAATGTTAATTCATAGATGTGAGAAGTATATTGCAATAAAGGGTAACTATATTGAAAATTGAAATATAGTTTTTGACTTTATTATAACTAGAAAATGGTTAGGCCGGAAACTATGAACCTACCCTCGTAAGTCCAGAACATTTTAACAAATATTTTTACAAGGATATTTCTCCCATACTTTGTAGTACATTTGGTTTATCTCCCTACGAACTTATAGATGTTCTCAAGATTAAAACCTTTTTGGTGTAGTCTTTAACCGACTCTGTACTGTCTCTGCTTTATCGATTGTCTCTAATTCTGCGTCATAAGTTGAACCCAGGATAGACAAAAGCATTTCCTTCATAAGCAAGACGGCCCAAGTGCTCCTAACAAAGCATCTGTCGCACACTACAATGACCACCCATTTGCTATTCATTTTCCCAGGTCATTGTGAATAATACTTTAAGTAAATAAGTGATTCATGTTGAATTCATCAATTGTGACGTGCCTGTAGATACAATGTTACTTCATTGTCTCAATAAGAACGCAAACTGCTCCAATTTTGATATTCATATTTGACGTTTTGTCTCCTGTATTTAAATCTTTCCACTCTCATTCTGCTGTAGACTACGAAACATTATCAACCCTTCTGACCACAAACACATAGCTAAAACTTCGTTTCCATGTGGCCGGGCTCTATGAGCTATTGCGCAGGCGCATTTGGCTGAATCGTCTTGATCTCTATATGGCGTATAGTTAAAAAGCCATTTTATACGTCAAAAAGAAAAGCGATATATGCTTTAGTTTGGTAACGCATAAATATTTAATAGAAACACTTTAGTAAATAATGTCAAATTGCACTTGAAGGAAATTAACAGTCATTTCTACAGTAATGAAGGACACATGCTGTAAACAGTCGATATAAAAATATAACCAAAAACAGGTACTATAAAAATTAAGTAGCCGTAAGAAAAGCATGCCTACATCTCTTTTTAAAAAACACGGCTTGTATATGGAGAAGAAATGAATATATGTTTGAATTTTTATAACTTCATTAATAGCTTTCACAGTGAATTAATACAAAAATAATGCAGTAAGATTCTATGTATTTCCTGAGAAAAGCATTTGTCTTACTACTTTCCACAATATGAAAGGAATAAAAAGAAAACATTTACTTCAGTTAGTTAAAAACTTAAAATTTATATAGTTTAAATATAATGTCCACAAAATCACGAGAAATTGTGTAATATTTTAACTAAGCTTTTATTACCGGCTGGTAAATGTGAATAAGTGTTTGTTGTGCAAAGACAAGCAATCATAACTTTGACATTCTTGTATTAATTAATGTTACGCAACGCTCTAATTTTTTACAGTCAAATGGCCATAACGAAGATAACGATAACTATTTTTATATAAATTTTTCCCCTTTCACCCATTATATTTTTTTACAAATATTTTTGGCATCCGTTCGCATACCCTAAATGACTTTATTCTTGAAATGGAATAGTTACGGTTTTCTCTGGTTAGTATTTCAACCACCAGTCCTCTGAAAAATTCCTTATACTCTTTTAATAATACCTCTTCCAACATAAATTGGGTAATTAATAAGAGAATGGGGGATTGAGTATCACATATTGATTAATTACATTTTCTTGGATATTCGTACATATGTAGCATCCACATTGTTAATCAATTTTATGTTATGTTATAGCCCATTCTGTGAAACCGTATCTATTTAATTTTCTTTTTGCTCACCCATCTTACGAATTAAGACCGTGGGCATGTAATTTTAAATACACCAACACAACAAACACCACCCTCAGCAGTATAATCTAGTACACAGTTGAGATTGAGACAAATTTATTTTCCATCTACGTGTACATGTCATTTTTCATATTTAATTGAGGCAAGTTGCCTGGTTTAGATATTTTAAGTGCTTTTTCACTTAAAGCCCCTATAAGTTTGGTTGTTCTTTCATAAATGTCCGCTATAGTCCCGACAGGGCAATTTTAAATTGTACATAATTAAATATAGTGAGGTTATTTGAACCATGGGCCGCATGAGTGCGCTTGCTTATCTGGGAAATGGGAACCGCCACAACCGATAAAAGGGAGGTAAATTCGCCGGACATACAGCATTTGTATCTCAGTGTTTTTACTTTTACTGAAAGCGTGAAATTATGCTATATTTAAAACTGATGATAATACTATATATTAATCTATAATATAAGAAATGTAAAAAGTATGCTCCTGTGAGTGTAGGAAACAATTTAATGTAACTTTTCTTACTTAAGAACACGGCGGTTCGGAATAGAGAACCCGTGTCTCGTAGCTTTATAATAAGATGGCGAATAGTTTCTCAACCATTAAGATTAAACAAGGAAAACTATAAAGAAATTAAAGAAGAACAAATCATCAGGACCGGACGAAATAAAGTCGGAAGTGTTACGACAGTTAGAAGATAAGGTTACTCCTTACCTGTGTCAGTTGTTTAATAACTGTCTATGGCAGGGAAGAGTGTCTTATTTCCGGAAGAAAGATCAATTTAAAGAAAGGGGTTGATAAATCCACACAGCCGAAATCCTATAGGCCTACTTGCTTACTGTTTTGGGAAAAATTGAAGAAAAACAATTGAGCAAAAGAATCAATGAATATTAAACAGTTTAGATTTAGAAAATACAAGTTAACAGAGGACATCACTGTGGAGGCAGATGAGACTGCAAAAAAACAAATAAAAAATATATTATAGCAATATTTTTCCATAACGTTTGATAACTTATGGTAGCTCTTTCAAATTTTAAGGACAAATAAATTTCAAAAATACTTTTATAATTTGTTAAAATATTATTGCAAAAACAAATGAGTATGTATTAAAGGTAGAAACCAGACTATTACAAAGGAAATCACCAAATGATGTCCGAAAGGACCAATTTTAGGACCGATATTATGGGACACAATTTTTTCAAATCTATAATAGAGAAATTAGAAGATTTAGATAGTATAAAGAGATTATCGCATATGCAGATGATTTACTACTACTACTACTACTACTACTACTACTACTACTACTACTACTACTACTACTACTACTACTGCTGCTGCTGCTGCTGCTGCTGCTGCTGCTGCTGCTGCTGCTGCTGCTGCTGCTACAAGGTAGCAGTAGAAAGGAAATAGAGAGATCGAATATAATAACTGATCATATAAACAATTGGTGCATAAAAGTAAACTTGGAGAAGCTCCTCACAAATCATAATATGTTTTTAAAAGGAAACTTGAACAGAAACCCGATTAATAAAATTAACAATAACAATATAAAAACAAGCAGTAAACAAATATGTAGTTATCTATTTGGATGAAAAATTAAATTTTAAGAAACATTTAGAAAATACAGGAATTAGAGCAGAAAAGATTATGTTTAAGTCGGTCAATATTGGACAGTGATATTTCAATATAGAAGTTCATTGTGTAAAAATCTGTCACAATATCATCTTTGCAGTCATATTTAATTATGGCGAAAGGCTTGCCACATATATTTTATACGCACTTTAAGGAGCTCCCAAAAATGTTTTGTTGAGATGTAAAGGGGCATTTTCCACATCACCTACAACGGAATTATTAGTAATCTTGGGTATATTGTCAATTGATTATTTAATCCGCTTAAGAGCAGCCTCTTATTGACTTAAAAGCATAATAATTAAAAAAAAATAATGGACATATTGACAACGTTTGTAGAAATAAAAAACAAACCAAAGATTCTTTATTACAAATATGGTGAGTGAAATGAAAGTAGAAGAGTGTATGAAATCTTCCCATCCATAAGGAAAAGATTGATTATACCTAGTAAAGGTTTAGTACATTATGTAACACGATACGATTCACATTGTTCATGTTTGCAAAGATTTAAGTTGCAAGGAAACAATACATGTATGGTTTGTAATGTGATCGATGCACCGGAACATGTTTCATTCGAATGCCCTAATACCAGTCAATTGTAGTTGAGGGAAGATGGCTACTTGCAGGGAAATATATTTGGAACGTAATGAGAGATCAAGGTGATTATAGGGTATTTGAATGAATTAATAAATAAAATATCGGTAAAATGGTAGAAGAATATATAAACAATGAAAAAACCAAATAATAGAGAAATCCAACGTCATAAATCGTATACTCTCTTAGAAGATTCAGAAAGTCAGAGAAAGGCAAAGATATATATATTTCAAGTGTGACCTTATCTACTTTTATTATTACTATTAATTTGTTACATTGTTAATAGTGTTACTATATTTTTATTTTTATTTTATATCACACACACACACATAAAAGAAGAGTCAGTTAAAAAACAAGAAGATGAAGATGATACCCAAATTGAATCAGAAGAAGGAAGCAGAATTAACAAAAGAAGAAAATAATGATAGTCTTCGGGCAGAAAGAAAACAGCTGAGAGAAGCAGAAGTAAACTGAGAGCAAAAGGAGGAATGTATGGAAAAATGTAAAAGAGAAAGTAAGAAGAAGCACAGTAGTAAAAAGCACCAATGAGCAATCCAAACGAATAAACGAAGGTACACATAAAGTTAAAAAATAGAAGAAATAGAAGGATATAAGGAAGAGAAGGAAATTGTACTGTCAACACACCATGGTCCAGTATAGCTGTCGGTCCTGGTAGTGTGGTGATGACCATGCTCCAAAACCCAAGATCGAGGGTTCATCCCCGGCCAGACAGATAGAATTTTTTTCGAGCGTAAAAATCCTAAGTATGGGTTTCTGCGGAAGGGAAGTAAAGCTGTGGGTCCCATGTACATTTATGGCACGATAAAGAACCTCAAGCCTGAAAGAAGAGGCATCTGAGCAAAATTTGTCGGCCGTTTCACGCCCTGATTTGAATAGGACGCTGATGACCTGAGATGTTAAAGAGCGTCCGTAAATAAACAAAGTAACATCAATAACCAGTATAGCCGCTGCTTGGGACCGGCAACATCATCATTCATGTCCAGGTGCTGTTGCCTGCAATTCCGGTGGGGAGCAGCCGGAAACCGAGCGTCAGCAGAAATGAAGATTTTATATAGTAAAATGTATTAAACTTGTAAGTTAATTGTAGTAAACGTAATTCATTGTAAAAGTTGCTATCTAAATAGTACATTGTTTGAAATATAAATGAAGTGTAAAAAAATGGGTACCAGTAGGAACTGTAAGTTTTTAATTATACGTTATAGCTAAAATATCCGTAGTGTTGTTTTCCAATATGATTTAGTTTTGAATTTGAGTTTTGTTTAGTTATAGATTAGTACCGTAGGTTTAAAAAATATGTATAATTTAAGTTTTATTAATAAATGTAAAAGAGGAATAAATAAAAGTTAGTATAGAATAGTATTACCTAATATAGAATCAAAGTATCAGGATATAAGCATTGCAGAATAAAAAACAAAAAGAACAAAAAATCCGTATGTTACTTAAATCCCTTTCAAGATATGTAGTGGCATAACTAATGAAGGACAACCAACACTGAAGGCACCGAGTAACACATAACGCACAACCAATAGCTAACAAAGCCTCTCTCAAACTGCAACAAGCTACTACCTGCACATGCATCACCCAGACTTGACGACAGGTTTCTTGCAATATGCGCCAGGCTCTGCCGATCCTTAACTCATATAATGCTGTACAATAGGCATGCACAAAGTGCTTCTCAAGGATGGAGTCTGTTAAGCCTTGCTCTTATATACATAAAGTAAGTAGAAAGGTGGAGTATACGTTACAGTGTTGCTGCAAGAAATATGTGAGTTAGCACTTCTGATCCAATTTTTAATTCCTGTGTCATTTTGACAGTGTATGAAGTTCTCCACTGCAGAAATGATGTCATCGTCTTGAAATAGCTTAGCACGAAGTGGCTTTTTCAACTATAGAAAAAGGATGAAGTCACTTGGTGCTGAATAATGTGGCAACTGGCAGTTAAGTACCATCGTAGTTTGAACAGCAAGAGTCACTGCTCCCGCAGCATTCCGGGTCGATATTTCCTGATTTCCTCCCTTAAATTTGAATATTTTATGATAACCTGTCGATCCTTGAACATGCTTTCCTTTTCCTGATACGACTGACACTTGGCGGCGGGGACTCTGCATGTTTTCAGTACTTGCTCCTTTCCTTTGTTTTCA
Organism: Metallyticus violacea; assembly: GCA_030762175.1. Classification (NCBI taxonomy): domain Eukaryota; kingdom Metazoa; phylum Arthropoda; class Insecta; order Mantodea; family Metallyticidae; genus Metallyticus; species Metallyticus violacea. Next base: position 26,256,369 of record CM060843.1, on the reverse strand, counting down.
ATACTCAACGATCGTGATCAAGCAGAAGAATTAGCTTTTCACAACTGCAGATATTTCTTTGTCATACCCTGACCTTGTGTCAACAATAGTGAAACTCATTGTGTAGCATTCGGTTATGTGTACTTTGTTGTGGATGGTATGTAAAGCGACTATGGTTAATGCGGACCTCATAAACAATAGCATCATTAATCATCATTTATCGGATAGGGTTATGACTTCCACCAGTTTTCACGTGAGAAATGCTCTTTCACTTTGAATTTGATTATTGAGGGTTGTCTTTTTTCCATTGAAAGGTTTTTTTTTTTTTTTTTTTTTTTTTTTTTTTAACAATGACACTGTCGCCATATGGTGGTATACCTTGTAAACGCATAATGGTTCTCTGGTTATTGAGTTTATTATTTTAATAAACCTTTTGTGTTTTAAAAATAAGATATGATTTTTAATTCAAATGGGTCTCCCTAGAAGATTCCCTTGCAAATGCAGAAATAACACACCGTGAGCCTTCACTCTCTCAACCGACTCCGCCATTTTACTGCTGTACTGACGGCATGGGAAATTTTGGCGCCAAGTTCAAAAAATTACCTATTTTCTATATAGAAGGATAATCTGATATTATGATTTTTTTTCTCTTGATAATGCAATGACTCACCTTCCGATAAATATTTCCTAATGGATTTTAGTTTTCTGATTTATCCGCTTATTCCTCAAGAAATTGAATATTCATTGACACTCAGAGGTATTGTTGTATAATTCATGAATCTTATAAATAATCCAATAATGTTTTCCTCAATTGACTCTAACTATAATACTAAAATCTATTTTTAGAAATATAGTCTTCTATTGTATATTTTGAACAATTTTTCATGTAATGCGTACAATTATGAGGCAGAGTCTGAAATTATTATTTTATCTTTTTCGAAAAGCAGTCAGAATGGGTTTGACACATTATTAAATTCAAAGTATATACCAAATGGGATTTCAAACTTATTGCATTTTGTTTTATTTCGACAGTACTACGTTGTGCACATGTTTGTGAGGCAATTGAGCATAGTTCTGTGCTTTTATATTCTTTTTCTGCCGGTCAGTGTTATTATGAGTTGCCTAGAGCGGAGAATCAATCTGATAGTATTTGTTCGAAGCAACTCCTGATAAAGGTACATATGCGCAGATCATAATTCAACATTCCCTTTGATCATACGAAACACAAATAAGCGAGATATCTGGACAAAAATAACGTTTGTTCGGTTCTCTTTTCCAGGCATTGAAATTGAATAGCAATTATAACATGTAATTAATGCGATTTTTTTTCTTTTGGGGAAAACGATACATAATTTGTTTTGCTTCTAACTACCACCAGAGGTGTTAAAGTGAAAAGTAAAAATTTGTAATATAATAATACGAAATAATGACTACTTTAAAGGCCCCAGGTACTCACTTAAGGAATGTAGAAATAATATATTGCCCACAAAAGTACTCCATATGTATTACGAAGTTTATACCAACATCGTTAGAAATAACGTCTCAAGAAAATGCTGTTTTAAATACTGCAGAATGTATAATTGCCGACAGAAACAATAAATGACAACATAAGAAATAAAATTGGTTGCAACTCCTTCGCTTGTTATTTGTTGCAAGGTTTATACGCAGTCCTAAGAAATTCTAGCGTGCAATTAAACATTCCTAAATGCAATTTCAAGATACTATGCACTCATCTAATGTTTCGCTATTACAAACTGCAATTAGTCCGTAAGTTGAAACCTGATGAGCAAAACAACATTTTTAAACATTGCCATTGAGTTCATCCCAGTAGGTATGATGGGGAGTGTGTGGCACGAGTGGGAATATCTCTTTGATATTTGCAGCTTGAAACGTGCAGTACACATTGAATGTTTGTGAGGGAGGCACTAAACATTTTAAGTTTCTCTTTCTAATGCCACAAGTTTCATTTAAATATGAATACCAAAAGTGAAACTACACATACATCATGAAATGTTTCTATGAACATCCTGTATATCGACAGAGCTTCCAAATTTTGTTTCATACATAAAATCAATATTTAATACAGAAGTTTACAACTATACATTTTTATCATTCGTTGAGATTCCTTATATGAAGCCAAAAATTAACAGATAAGCAGGGAACTGAATGAAGATTTTATATAGATAAATATTCAAGTAGTAAATAAACTAAAATTAAAAGAGAAAGAGCGAAGTAAGAAGTGGATATTGATTTCTATGCTTAATCCCTAACTAATTTGTAATTAATCTAAAAGTGTTGTTTCATAATAGAAGAATGCTGGGGATGTATGAACGTCGCGTATGAGGTTTTAATTTCGTGCATTGTTGCATTACATGATAGCAGCTGTTGAAAAGAACAACAGTGTCCGGAGAGGGGGTAGGTTTCAAAATCGCTGATTAAATATTTGTAAATAAGATAAATGTCCGCTATTGAAATTCACAATTTGGGAAAAACTGCTCTCTTATGACATGGTAAATAGATAACGGGTATGCACTCCGAGCGGAATCTCAGTTATATTATTCCTGCACGCAAAACGGAAGAATCTTATGATGTACCTACTTACGAAGGGATGTGGGTTGCAAGCCTCTAGTTCCTCTCAGAGTTGCCCACTCCTGCAATAGATCATGAAGTGAGTTTAAACTTTGTAGAACGTCTTATGCATATCATCATCGCTGTGATCCTTGAAGAGTTGTGACAGCAGAAGAAAACATAAATAATTGCCAAAACTTAGTTTTGCATGATCGACCACTCGCACGAGTATATAAGAGGAAAGAGTGTACGTGATATTTTAAATAAAGTGTTAATTGTCAATAAAATTATGTGTTGTTGGTTTGTTTATTTACGGATGCTCTTTAACATCTCAGGTCATCAGCGTCCCATTGTATTCAGGGCGTGAAACGGCCGACAAATTTTGTTCAGAGGCCTCTTCTTTCAGGCTTGAGGTTCTTTTTCGTGCCGTAAATGTACGACACGGGACCCACGGCTTTACTTACCTTCCGAAGGAAGCCATACTTAGGATTTTTACAACCGAAAAAAATCCATCTCTCCTGGCCAGACTTGAACCCGCGATCTTGAGTTTAGGAGGCAAGCATGGTTACCACTACCCCACCAGGACCGACAAAAAAAATACTATGAAATGGATATCTTGAATGTTCAACCTACTCAAAAACAGACGATGGTCAAATGATAAGCAATAACGAAGACATTTGCGGGCAAACAAACAGAAATGATTGACATATTTATTCAATTTGATGAGTCATGACATAATTGCTTTGATTCTAGTCTTGTCGGTCCTAGTGATGTAGTGGTAACCATGTTTGTCTTCTGAACCCAGGATCGCGGGTTCAAACCCGGCCAGGATCGATGGATTTTTCGGGCGTAAAAATGCTAAGTATAGCTTCCTTCGGAAGCGAAGTAAAGCCGTGGGTCCCGTATCGTACATTTATTTCACGAAGAAGAACCTCAAGCCTGAAAGAGGAGGTCTCTGAGCAAATTTGTCGGCCGTTTCACACCCTGAATTGAATGGGACGCTGATGACCTGAGCTGTTAAAGAGCGTCCGTAAATAAACCAAATGAACAATGATTCTAGCCCAAGGTACAATCAAGAAATGGAAACATAAGGGGGTTTCATCCCGTAAGAAGTTCATATTGCATTCTTTCCCCAACAATAAACGAACCCAAACAATGCGTGTGTTACAATATGAAAAGGAATATAATTTGTTCTGCCAAAGGAAAAAAAAAAAAAAAATAGGCGTGTAAAGGTAGAGAATGAAGAAAATTGTCTTTCAAAAAAAGTAAAAAACATTGGTAGAAATCTTAATTTTAAAGTCGGCATAGTCTACTAATTGTTAATTTTAATTCAGCTGTGGAAAGCAAACTAAAATATAAGAATAGCAAATATTGTTAAATATCAAAGCTGTAATAATTAATTATTGTCTTATTTCATTTACTTTAGTTGTTAAAAAGTAAATTTCATCACAAAAGGACACCTGTTCCCCTCCAGTTTCCTTAAATTCGAAATGCATGTCGAAGAGAGAATTGAAATGTAAGCAGGTGCCAAGGACGACGATTTAGATGCTAGTAGTGGGAAAAAATAATTTTCTTCTGCTTTTTTATCGCACGGTTTCCAAACATGCAGCACCAGTCATAATTCAGATTTACTTTCTTTTGCTCTCACATGTAATCACAGTCCTTTTGGCTATTTGTCGATAGCAGTACTCGCTATTTTCATTCAGAAATACAACACACAAATGTTGACACTCTAAATATTATTTTTTTCCCGTACATATCATATCCTCAAATACTGACCACAGATCAGTCCAAGAAGTTATGGCTAGGGCTGCTAAAAGCCCAATGTTGAGCACAAAATTAGGAACATTTCTCTCAAGCCATTGTTATACTGATGTGCTGAAATGCCCGTCTTAAAGAAAGAGCTCAGGTTCTTAACAGGGAAAAACGTTCGCCCGTCTTCTCATCTCTTTAGTCCGAATCTTAGCGAGTGATTGCAGCTAACTTTTCAAAGCACCCTGAGGCTGCATAGTTGTCTCTCTGGATCGTAAGTTCTTTAACATTGAGATATGTGATACTCATTTTGAGTATTTCAGCTCTCTTCATTATTAGTTTTTAATTGGTGCGCTTGACATTATTTTCTTCCTCAGGCTCTCCAAAAGAAAGTCAAACTGTGGGATAATAAAAAAAGTGGGTTACTACAAAGACACGGTTAATTTTAAAACAAGGTCGGTGAAATACTGGCTTACAGAAATTCAGGGAAACCAGTTCAAACTTTGCGCTAAATGCTATAGACACCAGATACAAAATATAACACCAACATTTTTGGCCGCAGAGGTGGAAAGACGACTCAGAGGAAATTGGTCTGAATTTAATATGAAATGAAAATGAAAATAACAAATAGGCATGGAAAAGGTTAGAACAAGACTAGAGGCTATCAGAAGGCAGAAAATCGTGGCAGAATGTAATACGAAAATCTCCTTGAGCCTATCAAAAGAAATTAAATTAAGCTAGAGTAAGGCCATTTATATGCTCATTCTAGGGAGAAAGGCAAGATCAGGAATGACTTGGCTTGGACTGGGAGGTTGAAAGGCTAAAAAACAAAACATAGTTCTGGTAGGAGAATCTGCTTATTTTGTACAGGGGATTAGGTATTAGGGTTCCCATTGTTAACTGGGAACATCTTAAATAAACACTGTTTGCAGAAAAAACATTTTAGACATTCGTTTGGCATGCTGGAACCTTTTTGCCGATCACACTAATCGGTTGAAATGGTCATTTTCCTATCCAAAGTGCGCGAAGCTAGAAGCAAATTATTTTCAGGTTTTAATGCACATAACTAGTGTAATTGTAAATAATATATAAGTTGTTTCCACTCATATAGCTGTAAATACACTTCTTCCTATTTTTGAATATTTATCTATTATTTTAATGCTATATCTTTTTATTATTTTTTATCTTTATAATTGTGCATCCTACTTAAATATGTATGATCAACGACCCTTGCATAAAATACATTTGTAATATGTATATAGAATTTTATAACAATAAAGATACACCTACTATTTTCTTCAGAAATCAGTCTTCCAGTGTTTTGCCTTCAGTTCAGTTTCATGTTAGTAGTCTCCTTAAAAATATTTATCTCGTTGGCTATCAATTTCACTTCTGGGATGAATTACACCGAATAAGTATTGCTAACTTGTCACCCTATGTCGGTCCTCACAGAGCTTAGATTTCTAGATCTCGAGCGTTCCTCAATAATGCCGGTTGCAGTGAAGCGAAACGACACGACAAAAGCCAGGAACTGAGAAGATCTTTTCCTGCGTTTTCCCCCTTTAGCTTTGTATCGAACTATGTTCGCCAATATATGTACAAAAGCTTCAGTTTTTTTACAAAAAAAAATAAATAAAAAGGGTATCTGAGAAACACTAGGATAGGTCCTTAAGTTTCCGGCCTCACGGATAAGGATTGTCGCCCTCACAAAATCCTTATCCGGTGTCATATCTAACTGTTAAGTAAATAATTGCAGCTTTAACTTCCGCTCCGCTGTATTCAGTTGTTCATTCAGCTGCATAAAAAAGGCTATGTGCAGAAGATTGTGACATGTTCAGAATGCAGTATCGAGTTGTTATTAAGACCTTCCCAAAAGAAGCACTTACTAGAAATAAAATTAAATAGCGATTGGGCGGTATATATGGGAAGGCATCTCCCTCATATTCTACCGTAAAAGAATGGCCCAACATTTTTCGAATGGGTCGAGAAGGTATTAAAGACGAGGAGAGAAAAGGTCGGCCCTTGGAGGTGCTTACTGCTGAAAACATCATTTATGTAGAAAGATAAATTATATAAGACCGGCAGCTCAAAGTTACAGAAATAGCAGCAAAGTTGGGCCTTTTTAAAACAACTGTCCTTCAAATTATTCATGAACATTTAAACATGAATAAGGTTAGTGCAAGATGGGTGCCTAGACTTCTTTCCTCAGTCCAAAAGCAGCAACGAGTCATCTGTTGTCAGGTATTTGTGAAGCTCTGCCATGGTAATGAGAGAGAAGTTCTGCAAACCATTGTTACCGGAGATGAAACTGGTCTTCTACTATGATCCCTTGTTCAAAAGAGAATCAATGGAGTGGCAGGCGTAAACCTGGCAAAGCACCCCCTCTAAAGGCCAGGGTCATTTAGTCATCAAGAAGATCATGGTCACAATCTTTTGGCTCTGTGAAGGAATACTCTTCAATGACTTCAAGGAGAAGAACACCACAGTAAATGGAGAGTACTATGCTGGCCTACTGCACAGACTACGTGCTTCCATCAAAGAGAAAAGGTGAGGAAAGCTGAGTGATGATGCGCACCTTCATGACAATGCTCCTGTACACAGAGCTTGCAAAGGAAGCTGTGAAGAAATGTGGCTTCAAGGAGATCGACTATCCACCTTACAGCCCAGATCTTACAGGGACTATTTCCTCTTCTCAAAACTCAAGAAGAACCTTCGAGGAAGGAAATTTAAGTGTGGCGAAGAAGTGATGGATGCTGTTTATGCCCATTTTGCAGAATAGACTTCTGACCCTTTTTTTTTTTTTTTATGGTGGGACTGAAATGTTAATTCAAGGTAACTATATTGAAACTTTAAATATAGTTTTTGTCTTTATCATACCTAGAAAATAGTTAGGCCGGAAACTTATGGACCACCTCTCGTACATACATACATCTATAAAAATTTATTCACAACTTCTAAGACTCAACTAATTTGCATTTCTGAAGGTTTAAGTATGTGAAGCAAAAAAGTGAATATTTATCCATAGCTTTAAAATAATCCATCTTATTTACAAGTATTAAGCAAGGATACTTTTATAATATTATGTACACTAAGTTACTCACACGTGGTACTATGCACGAAAAAAAAATCAACCTGCATGCGCATATAGATACATGAAGAGGTCAGGAGATTCACGTATTGTATCTGAACATATGTATTGCTTAGAGGTTACTAGTTACTGTAATCAAGAAACAAAAATGCCTGGTAAACACGTGTTCATTAATTCAATAATTGCGTTTTCTAATGTTACAGAGTAATCTTATAAGCATAGTCCTGGGCAATAAATATAGTTGTGCCTTATAGAACTGCACAAATCATTGCAACAATTTGGGAATTACTTCGCACAAGCAAGCTAACCGAAGTACATTTATTGTATTTGGAACACAAAGAAAAATAATGTGTTACTTATGTTTTAGAACTCAGAATTTAGCGACTTAAATCTCCTAAAACAACCTGTTGTGCAATGAACCAAAATAAAAACATTAAAACAGAATGATCTAAGATACATATAGGCCATTCAAAAAATGTAAGCTACCTAAACCACTGATAAGATAGTGTTATGGGGAGAAATTAATTAAATGTGTGATATATGGCCATTCATTAAATGTTGCACCATGAAATACGTGTAAAACACTTTTTAGTAAGGGTAATATAAAATCTTTATGAATTCTTCATTAATTAAATAATGCTTAAACTAATATTTAAACGGACACTTTAGGTTAACCTAATGTATCGCTCCTTTTATTGAATAACAAAGCAGTTATTCATCTTACGTAATATTCAGTTAGTTTGCAGATTGCTGAGAGTATTTACCTTTCTATTTTACCGGACTTTAGACATAAATCTTATCCGCTCAAGCGGTGTTTTACATTTCGGGTAGATTGCGTGCCGCAACCGGGTCTTCCTAAGTCAACTCCGCTTCATAAAACATATATGGAGTCTTGCCTTATAGAAGATGCTGCAATTACTGCCCCCTCACCTTGCTAAACAGACTCTCGAGGAAACACATGTGATTAAGTTCAGTTTCTCCCCTAATATTTCCTTTACATTCCAATTTCTCAAATTATGCTAATTTTGGAATTTATTTTATTTGTGAAACTTCAAGATTTTGATTATTTCATCTGCTATCTCCTCTTTAAGAATGTGATTTTGGAAGGGGGGAGATTCTGAACCGATGGATTCCAATATCATGAACTAAAGATCTAGAAAGAGATCAGTAAATAAATAAAATTTTCATTAACACGACCGAACGTGTTAGGTATTTAAAATAGGCAACCTTTACACATAAAAGTGCAGTGCTGCAGTGCAGTACTGGCAGGAAACAAGTTTAGAAAGTGATATTCATAGATATGACAAAGGGGAAGTGAGGTTACAAAGAGTGCCACCGACTGTGCAATGCGCCTTAGCAAAGATGTAATACACAGTATGCACAGTAAATATTTGTCGCTAAGGCCTTGTGCGTGTGTAACTTACTATTACTATTGTAGCAGAATATGCTTCATACAACGCAGTATCCCAGAAAGAAATGGAAGTGGTAATAAGGTATATAAAGCAAGTGCAGTTTGCATATTTTTTACTTTTACATCCTGTGCTAAACAAGTAATAAGAAATCAGTTGTTAAATATCTTATTTAAATTTTCAGAACTTTATTTTATTGTTCATTTCTATTCCGAGGCATTGAAATTTGTTTAAAAACACAGTTTAATACTCCACTGTTAATACAAATTATCAAAAATGCAATATTATTGTAGACTAAAAAAGTATAGCTACCCAAATTCAATATTCATATTACATATAAAACAACATTATTAAAAGCGCTACCTTGAAGGACATTAACAGGAAAATCGAGTCCAGAAATAGAATAATTGCAAAATCAAAAAACCAATAAATGTCCTAAACATTGTCGTGTTGTACGCATTCGACGTACATTTATGTAAATAAAACGAAATTTGACATGGTTTATTGACTACCAATATCAAAATAAAGCGTTTTGTTCTAGTTATATTAGAGGAAGGCAGATTATTTTGCTTCATTCTCATATTTTCAGTTATAGCTGTATTCAGACTTAATCACCTAACAAATGCCGACATATTAACCATTAAATTTCAAAATTTCATCTTTCATTATCTTGCTAAAAATCTCAAAATAGTGGTAGACGCCTATTTTAATTTCAGTCATATATTCTGCATAGCCAATAACGGGTGAACTTAACATTAATAATAAGAAACTTATTTAACATAATTTAAAATAGTTATATGCGTTTTCAGTTATTAAACTGTAATAATATATTTTATATACTTAATTAGGGTATTAGTTTCGGCTTCTTTATAATTACACTCCTGGTCTATTATAGAATTGTTTAAAAAATGTTTCTAATTTTTTCCCCCTGAAACAGCGAAACCAAGATGCTAAGATAATCTGGGATAATTTACATCATCCTTAATAAATAGCAAATATTAATATGTTTCCTTATTCTTCTTAAGTGTATTTTGGTTCCATTCATATTCAGACCTTGGAGTAAACTTAATATATGTTTCATAAAGAAGGAACAGTACAAATAAATCCAAGGATTAAAATTTTGAAAGACATGTAGAAATTTGTCACTATTGTAATCACAAAGTGTGAGTGAGGTAAAGTCCAGATTTTGATTTGTGGTTTAAAGAAATTTATTTTGCTTTTAATGCTCATGATGTTTATGCCGATCGATTTAAATAACTACAAGGACAATTAATTTAAAAGTAGAAAAATTAAGTTTTTAACGTTCAGTTACCATTCATATATCTTCCGGAGTCAACACTTATCTAAGCCTGAGTAATAAAACTGTATGAATTCTTATTAACTATTTGCTGAGAAACTCCATAATCATTCTATTTATATATTTAGATTCTTGCTACACCAAAACTACGCTTTCCCATAACTTCTAAATTTGAAATGTGGTGTAAAGAGCGTGCATGTTTTGTTCTATTGTTTTACTTACATTTATGGAAGCACTTTCCTGACAATAGTGTTAAGTTTCACTACTTAGTATTGGGACTAAAATAACATAGCGTTTTTCTTACTTTTTTGTTTTAGAAGAAATTTTAAGTGTCGTGAGTTATCTTTAAACCAATATAGTCCTCAAAAGATTTTATGTGATTTTCTAGTGGGCATACAAAAGAATTTTGGGGTTATAATTAAGGAATAAGGGTAAATTAATTTTAATACTTCTTTGATAACTATAATCATGCTGAAAATTCCTACGCAAAAAAAAAAAATGTTTTCCGCTATTTCTGCCAGTGTCCACATTTGGTTAGAATAGTACTACTGTTAATCCACTTCTTTAGTAAATAAGACATTTTAATATCAATAAATACTCGGTATTTTAGTGTCTATTTACTTTATGTAAGTATGTTGCATAATATTTCGCCTACAGTATTCCTGAATCCACAGATATACTTTAAAGGGTTTGTTTTATTACACCATAAGTATTGTTTCCTATCTGCTCATTTCTGAAAAGTGCAGACAACATTAATTATTTCCCACAAACTTTTGTTTTATGACCGAGGTATTGGTTTTTAGATATATTCATACTTATTATTTATATCCCCTATTTTTTTCATATATAGTTCTATTGTCATTACTTTTCAGATAAATACAATGCTGAATGTACTTGAACTAACTGATAGATTGTTTCCTTAATAAAACTACACAACGTATATTGTGCAAGCATTGCACTCAATTCACAATTGTTATTGTATGTCAAGTAAAGATGTCCCTACTTCCGCATTAGATTTACCTTACTAAGACTGAGTTGATAAGCTAAAGCATGTTGACGCTTGTCAGCCGATAAGGGATGGTGAGTGAAACAAGGGAGTTGTAAAGCGACGGGGTTGCAGTCAGGTATTAGGTGGAGATACTGAAAGGAGAGGCAGATCGAAGGGGATCACATTACAGCGAGCAGCATGAAAAGAGATTGTAGGTGGGGGTAGGGCGGGCTGTATGGTTGCTGCGGTAAATAATTTAGGCTCGCTGATGGCAGGTTTCACCACGGCTGTTGCAGACCACTTCACTTTTCTTCGATGAGACTCTCTCGAGGGCCTTTTGCTGGTTTTTGGCGGCTGTGAGCCACTCACTTCTCACACACCACAGGCAAGGTAAATTTGGCAAACACGTAAGTTATTTGCGTTAACCAAATGGTGCCGAGTGCAAGAGAATTTTTAATGTAACTCAATGATGTATCAGCAGTTAACGTGGTGACCGACATTCAAACTTCGTTGTCACCGGAACTGGTACTTGGTACTTAGGCCGCTCTCCCGCTGATCTCCGGGCGAAGGCAGCTACGCGTATCTGTGCCCGGAAAAGTCTGAGACTGCCCCACTTTTCGGCAAAATCTATCCCTTTTATACACGATACAAAATGACGCCGTCCATGGACAACGGCGCGAAATACTCCCGCCAATTTTGTGTTAACGTCACTCATAGGTCGGTGCTTACCTCACTGAATTTTATTTCTATCCGCTGGACAATTGCCATTTATGAAGACTGAGGAAAACCTGGAAAAAACTCGGTCGGGGAGGACGGTCCTGGCGGGATTCGAACCTCAGACCTCCCGCTCATGTGTCCGTGCCTTAACGACCTCGGCCACCCGTGGCGGTAGGGCTAATTTGTGTAAGTAATGAGTGTATGTATGTAAATATTCAAAAATAACTCATTTATAATATTTTATGTTGGTTTTTGTATAAAATGAGTGCAAATGCACACTTATTTTAATTCACACATTGTTTTTAACCGAAAGGCCCTTTTAAAGTCATATTAGGAAAACTTTCAACATCATTGTCCTGATTACTAAACGAAAGACTGAGGTGAATGATGTAACTTTCAGGTAAAAGCAGTTAGTAAATGACGCTCATTACCCATGAAGAAGTATAAAGCTATTATCGAATGCAATAGCAGTCTTCTTAGCTACAAATAATAGTTATAACAATTTATATAACATTTTTATAACTGTCACCTGTAAGCAACAAGTAAATCTTATCCATTGCACAAAGTGAACATTCAGAAGATTCCGTTACTCTCTAGAGCCTATATCACAACCGAAGCAACAGAATCTTGTAATGTTATAGCGTGCGCGGCGACAGGGGTATGGGACACACAGTTCTATAGCCTTTATAAATAACTCCCTTCCTGTAACAGAGGACTGAGGCACTTCCACCCTGGCCCATAGATTCCGGGAGAAACCGGAAAAGTGGAGACGAGCACCGATATTGCTCCCCTTTTCCTAACTTTCTCTCCGGCGACCGAACACCGGAATTCCTGTCGTGTAACAGTAGGTGGAAAGGTCATATCTCCTTCTATTATAAATCACGGTGAAAGTATCTTTTGTGTGTTTTTCACCATCCACTCTCCCGGCAATTGTATGTAGTGTACGATATAGTCCCGTTCAACGAAGAACATTAATTGTTTATTTTTGCTCCAGCTGTTGGAACATATATTCTATCTTTAGATAAGATTTTTAAAAGCATTATATTTATCAGAAAACACCGAAGTTTGTACTTTTTTTTCTAGTTTATATGCCTGGAAACACTCTTCTTTTATTATAATAAGAGATTTTGTTGAATTGCTTTTATTTACAGACTCCCTTAACATCTCAGGTCATCTGCGTCCCATTTAATAGCAGATGTGAAACGGCCCATAAATTTTGTTCAGAGGCCTCTTCTTTCAGGCTTGAGGTTCTTTTACGTGCCGTAAATCTACAACATGGGACCCACGGCTTTACTTTCCTTCCGAAGGAAGCCATACTTAGGATTGTTACAACGAAAAAATCCATCGATCCTGGCCGGGATTGAACCCGCAATCTTGGGTCTACGAGCCAAGTATGATTACCACTACGCCACCAGGACCGACGAATTCTAAATGAAAAGATACATAAGTAAGCAAATAAATACATTTTATAATACTTAAATAAGTTATGAAAAAACCAACATTAGGTTTTGTATTCAGTCTGAAAGTGCACAAAAGGAAATAATGTAAGACCAACACTATTGGAAGAAGTGAATTGCTGTATAAATGTTTGCTTTAAATACAAAATACTTAAATTAACTTATTCGCTCCATTATATTACCACTAGCCGCAATAAGAGTGGTAGCTTTAGCCAGCGTTAACGAACATGTAATACAAATGTTATTCAATTACATGTGAAAGAATACTTTTATAGATTATATACAACAGCGCAATCCTCTTTGAAAAATAAGAGTGAACATAACTTCTTTTATATCATATTCCCTAAATAATCACCATCTGCCGAATAATTTCGAAATCTTTTCTAAAAACGTCTGTTCCGAATAATTATTTTTTAAATGTATTAGTATTTTCTTTCAAATCGTCTAGGGCATGTTTGTACACTTTGTCTTAACCTCCCACCTCATTACACAAAATATCCATGGATGCATATTGGGTGACCTGAAAGGGCACAAACTACGACTACTCTTTGAATGCAGAATACTGAACGAATCATAGTCTTGAAAATTTCCAGGCATTAGCAGTGGCGCTATCTTGCACAAAGTATCGAAAGTTAGTTTATTATGTAATTTTGGCAAAAACGAGTCTATATGAAACATGTGTATATTTTTGGCATCGTCATAGAAAACAGGGCTAATTGTAGTGAAACCCAGTCTCCCTGTCATAGAAAATTAACAAGGATAGACCATTCCTTTATTAATGCACTGTTGAAATAATCACAAAAATTAATTTGTAGCTATACAAACTACACAAGGTTTCAAATACGTTCCATGGCTTTACAAGCGGAAGGTGTTGACGCTCCCACCTGTTGAGCTAAGCGCTTCAATGACTAGCCTGTAAACAAGAATCAATTTCATGTTTTTTTTCCTCCGCTAAAACATATCATTTTGTTACATTTAATCTAAAAATGACCCGGATGCTGTCACTTTCCCCGTGGAAATTTATAATGGATAAAACTCTTTATTAGATAAGTGATGCATTTATTGCAGCAAATATTAAAAGCACTAGAGAGAAAATAATAATGAAAAATTCATTCAAAAAATTGAAGGAAATTGGTAAAGTGTGAAGTTTTAAAGATTAATATAAATTTGATAGGACTGATATAAGACTAATATAATTTTTAAAGACTAATATAATTATTAATTAAAAGCATTTTATGAAAAGCTGTGGACTGCATAATTGGGGGTTAAACAATGGCATGCACATAATTATGATATACACCTAATAAAAAGGGATTTCTTAAACATAATATGCTTTTACAAGTAAGAAGGAACCTAGCTCGAATACAATAAATATCAAATAATTAAGAATTGTTTGGGACTTCATAAGAACAATTCTCGCATTACTTAAACATTACTTACATCCCAGTATGTTTAGCAAAAAACTGGAAAAAATTATGGAAATTATATATTTTTAAAAACTATCAAACAGATTAATATGAAAATTATCTAGGCGTCTGCCATTCAAACCATTTCTAAAAACCGCAAACTATTAGGAAATAAATATGAAACAGGTTAGAGATTATCTTACTTGACCACAGCAGGGATTAGAAAAGGCAACTATTAAATTTGTGAAACGAAAAGACTTTATAATTTGTATCACTTATTTTTGCATACATGGACTATGGAAAAATTAGGAGTCCAGACTGTCACAAAGACTGTATATAGTACAATGTTTTCATCCAAAAATGAAAACGGAAAATAAAACATAGTTATAAAAATAAACCAAGTGTTTCTGCTTTCCATACGTTTTATACGATGTTACAATAGCAAGACAGAAAATATTAATAAATTGGTGTAAAGAAGGAAATGTTAATTTTGACACATGTATCGTTTTATTACAAGCAAGTGCATAAATGTGTATTGATAAAGTAAATGAAGTATAATTCGTAATAAACAAAATTAAAAAAAAAAAAAACAGGGGAAAAGTTTCATTACAGCTAAAACTTTAATATTGTTGAACTACTCATCAGATCAACAATTTTCATTACCGAAAAAGCGTTTTAATACTTCATAAAAGAGAGAAAATGCAGAAAAATAATTTAATTTTAAAATATTTGCAAAATGAAAGTCGCATTTACAATAAAGATTATAAACGTATGACTATTAATGTTGGAAGCTAAAACTTCTTAGGTATTCTAACACCTAAATATTGACATTGTCACCTCTTTATCCTATAAAGCTCTAATACATTTATAATAAAAATATAAGGCGTTTATTATTCTGCAGTAAACAGGATTAATGATTGTTAGGTCATCCAATGTTCTTTTCAGGCTTGCAACTTTGTATATTTGTATTCATATTACATGCTATATTCCTACAGTATTATTTCAGATAGCTAGTACTATTCTTAAAAGAATAATTTAAACCGAATTTGATTCAAACGTAAGTTTTCATTTTTCATTTGATCATGTTTACAGGAAACGGAAAGGGAAACAGGTTCGTTCTCCAAAATATTAGGGTTGCTGTATTTTCCGCAGCCTACAATACTTAAAACGAGACAGGCTGGAATATTTTTCCCCCTTTCTTTCCTGTAATACATGTAAAATAATTCCTGAAGCGTGCCCCAGCTCCGTAAATCACGTGCATCATTCAGGAACAAGAAGATTGAAATCATAGGTTATCCTTCCAATGTGGGCCACTTCTCCTCCTCTTCACAACGAAAAGGCTGGAAACAATTTGCTTCCACTTGTCTGACACAGGTACAATTGTCCCTGATTTATCTCCCGTAATGCACCACGGCTACTGTATCGATTACCGCTGTGTTCTTGCAAGAAGAAAATTTCCGCTATATTTATTCCAGACATAGATAGGAATGTTCTGTGCACAAAGAGCTTGACTTATTATTTATTTTGTTATAAAGATTAAATAACTTCACCAGCATTTATTAAACTATCTCTTAAGAAATACAACTTCTTGTTTATGAATGCTATCCGGAAAAGAGTAATAGAAAGGGCTTTTGGCGGGTAGGAAGTGGTTGTCTAAAACATCATTGCATCTTGAACATAAATTAAACAAGTAATGGTAAACTTTTGGCTAATGCCGCCTGAAATTAATATACACCATGATTACAATATAAGTATGACATTTATCTATCTTATTAACTGAATGCAGTAAGTCTAAATTCACTAGTCGGTCCTGGTGGTGCAGTGGTAACCATACTTGCCTTCTAAACCCAGGATCGATGGATTTTTTCGGGCGTAAAAATCCTAAGTATGGCTTCCTTCGGAAGGGAAGTAAAGCCGTGGGTCCCGTGTCGTACATTTACGCCACGAAAAAGAACCTCAAGCCTAAAAAAAGAGGCCTCTGAGCAAAATTTGTCGGTCGTTTCACGCCCTGAATTAAATGGGATGCTGATGACCTGAGATGTTAAAGAGCGTCCGTAAATAAATTAATCAAAAAAAAAAATCTAAACTCACTAAAAGTACCATGCGTTCCATTTATAGCCCAGTCATAGATCGCGTAAATGCGCAGTCCGCATTCACTGCGGTGACCTTGGTTTTATTCCAGTAGTATACTAGCAGTGAATAACCCACCCAAGGTTACATTCATCAGCTGTTTTGTACTATGGCAGATGCTGCCTTCCGTTCGAGCTGTAAAGACTAGAGAGCTTGTTCATTGTGCATCTCAAAAGTGAAAGTTTATTAAAGACATCTGCGTTGCATGTGAATTACGTTAGATTATTATTTTTAATCCACTGAAATACCAAAAATACACGCGCTATCCGTGGCCCTGCAATATAAGGAACGGTCTGTATAAAAACATAGGCTTTATTGCATCTGTATCTAGATGAATGATTGATTGGCATCTTTATAAAAATAAATAAAAAATAAAGTAACCTATATTTAAAGATTACCATATAAGATGATATTCATTTTATTAAGTGAATGAAATAAATCTAACCTCTACTAAAAGTACAAAATTCCTACTTCTAGTTTTGCAATAAGAAGTTCAAAGAAAATGATATATTGATAATATCCTCTTGTATATATTGGAAAACTGGCAAAGCTATAACTGTGCCTTTGAATCAATACCACTTACATGAAGATGCACTCCCACAACTACTACCTAATTGCCCATTATATCTTTCTGTTCACTCTTTAAAGAGAGAAGCTCCAACAGAGAGATGGGAAAGACGAAGCGCAGAGTGTTAAAAGTGCTATGTTAGAAAGTGAAAGTTTAGATCAGTATAATGGGGTAAAATTTTCAAAAGTACCGTGAGTTTATTTATATGTGTGTGAGGGACAGAAGGGGTGTATTGTGCCTGAGGAAACGTATGCATTATTTACATACTTAGATTCAGAAGAAACTGTGCACTCAATTGTTTGTGAAAATCTGAATATTAAGTTATTTTAATAGGGGTTGAAACTTCCTTGAGAGAAATCTCAGAAACTGCAACTTCAACACTTGAAATTGATGTATAATGAAAAAGGCAGAAATGCTGATAGTTATCAGCATTTATAATTAGATCTAATGGCAATGACACTAATTAGGTCAATATTATTGTAGATTTATTAGATAACATTGAATATTAGGGAAACAAAACAAAAAGTATTATGATCTTTCTTAAGTCACAGATATTATTGATAAACCCGACAAAGGAACGTCTTAAATTTGATTTTGAAACAATGATTTTCTTCTCCAGATTATTATATTTTATTTCTAGTCAAGCATACACACTTTTAAGGAACTGTAGCTATTTAATTTTGCCTCATTCAAATACTATAAAGAGCTGCTATCTGCTACGTATGCAAATCCAGAAAATTCTGATTTTCTAAGTTTATAAAAGATAAGAAAACCTGATTTAGTTCTTGTGATCTAATTGTAAATTTAATGCTTGATGAAATAAATATTAAGTCTTATTTGGATGATAAAGGTGGTGATATACTTGGTATGGCTTATGAGAGCATTGATATTGCAAATAAAGAACATAATAGCTCCTTTCAAAGATATTTTGTATACTCGCCAGTGAATAAAATTGATTCTGTTGTACTGTTTTCTGTAATGCATAAAGTTAATGGGATTATTAGGACATGGGATTTAAACTCATAAGCGTAAGTGAAGATAAAAACAGAATTAATAGGAAAGCAATTACTACTTTTGCAATTCTTCCATTAAAATCCTAGAGAAAACTCTCATCCATTATTTTCTTATATGACTTTATGCACATTTTAAAATGCATAAGAAACAATTGGTAAAATTTAAAGAATGAAGGTTTAACATTCTGTTACCCTGATCTTGATGGCCCCACTGTTATTCAGTTTATCTTTTGCTGCATTTGGGAAATGGTTTGGTATTAAGAGAGATAAAAGTTTTAAGTTTAGTTATGGTTTATCGTATAAACACTGTGGGCTTCTTCATTTGAAAAGCAAAATGTTTAGCTAGCATTGCAGTGCATAGTACATTTTCATAGAATTAGGCCAAGAGTGCAATCTGTCATTAATTATCAGCACACTACTAATTTTAGAAACATTATTAGCAGTTGATGGTCTATTACGAATGTGAAGACACCATTGAAAGGGTGTCGACTTAATGTTGAAATGCAGAAATCTCTGACTAAAGATCCAGATGATATCAGGTATGAATTCTTACAGAATTATATTATTTGACTTGACAGATGACACTGATATAAATGGAAAATTGACTAATAAAACTCATGGTGCACTTAGTTTAACAACATATAGCATTCTTGAACTAACAAGTTATTGTATCAATGAACTTAGAATGTCTACATTTTATGCAGAAAATTTCAGACAGAAATTTTAAACAATGTTTGGTTTGTATCGACAGCTGACAGGTTTGCAATACAATGTTTGTATGAGAAAAATTTGAGACTGAAAGAAAAACCGTTACAAAAGCTTTATCACTGGCCCTTACCTTTGGCTCACATATAACAAGAGGTAATTGAAAATATTTCACAAGGAGTGGAATGTTACTACAGATGATTGATACAGTGTCTTCTGATTTATCTGTAATTATTTACATTACAGCTATTGCTGTTACTGTATTTTGAAAAGAATCAAGTGTCAAGATTGTAAAAAGTTTCTAACTTCAGATAAGGAAATAGTATGAGTGGTTGGATAGAAGTAAATTATATTTTCTTTGTAAAACTCCAATATCGGTTGTAATTGCATATTTGTAGTTTGGAGAACATTATTAGGGAATGACAAAAAATCAAATTTTTAATAACAGGAAATAATTAGTAAATTTTTTACCTTCATTTCGGATAAAGTCTCATAACAAGATAACTTTGCTATTGATAGCTCATGTGCCCAAAATTTAGTCATGGATATCGGGAATAAAATAATTTGTACTTCTATAAATATAATATTGAATATTTACTTTAGGATGAAGAATATTGCAGTAGGGTCCTCCAAAAATAACAAGAGAAAACTTAAGTGCTTTTAATAAGATTTAAAAAATTAAGTTTTATATTTTTCATTAACAATCATACACATTTACATTAATAGGTTATTTTTTTATATTTTAAGTAGAATTATATAAGTATTAACATTATAAATGTATAGACATTCAAGAAGTTTTGCTAAATTTTACAGGTAATTATGTACATAGTATAATTACTATATTAGTTATTTAAAGGAACATAATTCATAATATAATCTAAGAAATCTGTTACATAGACATTAAAATATTTCGAACTAAACAACATTGGAATTAAATATTATTTTCCATCACCTGAATCATTATTTGGTATAGTATGTAATGATATGCAATTCAATAAATATATTTCACAGCTGTTAAAATGTTTTCATTTAAAATAACAACCAAGCTTTCTATTCCAAAGTATATAATGATATATAATCAAAAAATATGGTATAGTGCCTTAAAAATGTTTTGATTTAAAATAGCATTAGAATTGTGTATTATGATGCAACACATGTTTCAATTATGCACATATTTGTACAATTGTCATTAATCTTGCAGTCATTACTACATTAGACATTAAATAATACCTTTGCTTATAAAGGAGCCTGTTACTATTTTATTGTTTTCATCAAATTTTGGAACCTGTACTTCTTATTGAGGTCTTGGAAAGAGATTTTTATAGGATTAATCGAAAATTATAGAGTTGTAACTTAAGTTTTTTTTTTTTTTTTTTTTTTTTTTAATACAGGAGCAGAGGGAAGACTGCTTTTCTGTAAGTTATTAAGAAACAAACAAACAATTAATCTCAAATCTCCGAAAGAATCAACTTCCTCTAACATCATTGTTATTAAACGAAGATGTTTTAATACCATCCTTGGCACTTAAAACTAAGCGAGAGACTAATTACTAAATAAATTCCAAATTAACAAATACCATCGCTTAGCTGTGCTCGTGGCTTGTCCCGCCCTTTGTGACGTCACAACTAACCTGCAGGTAGTCTACATCACTGGTTAACCTTCATCATTCTCACTGCCTCATAATTTTCTTCTTCCTATTATATTTATTTCAGGCATTGTAACCACTTATTAAGTTATTAGACATCTATCAAACTGAATTCACCACAATATCACTTATACTAATATTTTTGTTGAAGTTCCTTACTTATAACAGCTTACTCAACAATGACACAATTTATTCCTTTCATTCTTCGAATGGGTCCTAATTAAGTACATGGCATTACCTGCATAATATTCTACGCACACAAAAGTAGTGCTTGCACACGTACGCGAAAAATTGGAAAGAAACTACAATTATACATATAATAGTTAAGTATTTTGTATTCATAAAAATGCACAGTCTACTAAAAAATATTACTCATTCGTACCAGAATAAAAGCATGGTTCCTTTCGTTAAATAAAACAAAATGACACATTATGGATAAATTTTATTTCCAGTAGTTATTACACACAAAAGGTGTACTGCTTTAAGTAGTGGCGAGAAAACAAAGTATACGTGTGTTCAATAAATATCCCAAAAAGTAAGTATTTCACACTCACATTGAAAAACTCGTTGAGCACGTTGTGGCAGTAGAAGAAAATAACTTCTGGGAAATGTAAGACCTTTGCAATTGCCTATCATCAAGGAATCACATTACGTGAATCGATATGTTCTACTTGCAGTGAGAACGACAAATGAGGATTATTAGCCAGTTTCCATAATGTAATCTCTATAATTATTAAATTTTTGTTATAATATCATCATCATCATCAGTATTAACAAATAATACCGTTTAGAACTTCTTTTTTTTTTTTTGGCGGATGAATACAATTTGTTTTATTTACATTAGAACCTATTCTAAGAACGAATGAGGTATATTCGAGTGAATGACAAGTCATCCGCTCCAAAGCGTTGGATTATCATGTGAATATATTGTGTTATTTGAGTCAGACGGTGGAAGGCAATAATTTAACGTGTAAAAATAAGTTACTGAGAAATTCATAATTCACGCCATAAATGACAAGAACTGCAACTAGAAGTGTTATTTTGGATGTCAATGCGTTCACTCAATTAAATTAAATATGTCCTGTTGTGACGCATGTCGGAGTTAGCCGTTTGCGTAATATGATAAATTCAGTCACGGAACGCAGAAATGTCATCCTGGCCAAGTCAACTTTCCTTCCTTTCTTTAAACTTAAGCATTATTCCGTCCTTCTATGTGTTTTTAGATAATACACGCTAAAAATCGCTAGTTATTATATCTACGCAAAAACGTCAAAACTGACAAGAAACTTTGTTGAGTTTCTTATGCTACATTTTAACGCATACAACGACGTAAATTTCAGCAATGTTCCAGTGAATAGTTCTGGATCACCCCCTATACGTTCTTGATCTATTACCCTGAGTTTGATGTCGTTTCACGTCCTTAATGCGACAGTGATGTTAGTTGAGAACCTTGTTAGTGAGGGAATTAGTAGTAATGGACGTTTTATTATATGATTTTAGAATACACTCAAATAAATACATCTGTCATATGGGCCTTACTGCCGTACATGCTAATGTCGTCCTTATAGCAATCAAAAGGGCCATACTCATACATACGTACATATGTACATACATATATAAACATACATCCATACATATATGCATACACAGATACCTACATACACACAAATCCACATGCATGCATACAAATATACAGATACTTCGATACATTTAAGTTTTCTATTATAATTTAAATACAAATACATAGACATGAATGCAACCCTTACTCTTGAGCCCCCTTCCCTTTACTCACACCCCCTCTCTCCACCCCCCTCTTCATTTTGGCCATTAACCTCCGTTGTCGGGTCTTCTGTAGAAATAATCCCAAATTGTGTGAGTATCTCGCATGCACCAACACTTCCCGGCATATGTTCGAATTTCTATTGGAATTCAGAAATTCCGGTGATAAATGCTTATTTCTTGAAATCTCCGTTTCCTTGAATGCTGCCAAAATATGCCTCCAGGTATCGCTTTCTCCGCACAATGGACAAATTCTTTCCCCGAGAGCATTAACTATTTTGCTTCCTTTCCAAGCCCCTAATCTGATCCATGTGAGATCACTTCTTTCTTCCCTGCTACAGATATCTAGATATTCCTCCCTCCCCCACACCGGATGTATTTAAGCCTGCAGTTTCGGCGATTCTTTTTCGGCGCATTAAGACAAAATATTTTGCCTATCTATAACTCACGTCTATTAACTATTTTCCAACTATTTCGTGTAATGTTCTCTCTCCATAACCAAATATACCCCAATGCAAAAATAAGGAAAGGTTTTGTCTAAACCTTTCCTTATTTTTGATGCCCATCCCGTATCGCACCCTTCCCTTATTTGCTCCCTTGGACAAACTGCTTGATTCCCCCATATTATCCTTAACCAATAATTAATTGTTCTTATTTTTAAATTCACACTTTCGTTAGATATACCAAACTCTTTAAGAACCCCACAATTTGCTTTACTCCTCCCTACTTGTAGCAACCGTTTAAGAAACTTTGTACCTGATTAAGTTCCTCGGTGTTCTCCCACCCCCAAATTTCGGCCCCATACGCCATAGTTGATCTTACAACCGCCCTGTATACCATTTCCATTGTTCTCAGTGGGTTTCCAGTATTTTCAAGATCTTTAATGCCTCTATATTTTTAATTAAGCACTTGCGTTTTATGATGCCTATGTGTCTTGCCCAGTTTAGGTT
Organism: Metallyticus violacea; assembly: GCA_030762175.1. Lineage (NCBI taxonomy): Eukaryota > Metazoa > Arthropoda > Insecta > Mantodea > Metallyticidae > Metallyticus > Metallyticus violacea. The sequence goes on along the minus strand of CM060843.1, from coordinate 26,232,918 downwards.
CATAGCTAAGGTGACTCCCAAGTATGTGAATTTCTTAACATTTTCCAGTGCCTGACCTGCATACTCCCACCTCTCTTTCCTACTATACACCGCCCCCTTCTTGAATGTCATTGTTTTGGTCTTCCCCTCGTTATTTGACATTCCCCATTCCTGGCAATACACCTTTAAGCAGTTCAGTTCCCTTTGCAGATCGTCAATTGCAGTGGATATCAATATTAGATCATCCGTATAAAGGAGAGCGGGTATGGATATACCTGCTATATTCGGGGCATCAGATTCTGCAGCACACATTAATCCGGTATCTACAAATAAATTGAAAAGCAGGGATGATAAGATACAGCCTTGCCTCACACTTCTCCGTGTTATTACACTTTCTGAAACTTTATCACGACCATATTTTACACAGAACTGTACCTTACAACATATTGGTTTCAAAGCGTTGATCACTTTACCCGAGACACCTTTCGTCCATAATTTAATCCATAATGCTTGCCTTTCCACGGAATCAAAAACTTTTCGGAAATCTATGAAGGCACAATGCAGTTTCCCTCTCTTTTTTGCGTTTGTTTCACTCTCAGAGTATCTAGTACAAAAATATTGTTCACTGTGCTGTATCCTTCCCTAAACCCTGCTTCGAATTTTCAAAGTATGCTGTATTCACCTACCCATTGGCTAATTCTTTCATATAAAATTTTGCAATTAAATATTCCCATTACCGGAAGAAGTGCCACCCCTCTGTAATTATCCAGAACTTTTGGGATCCCTTTTTTAAATATTGGACACATAATTGCCGATGCCCATTCCTCTGGATAGGCCCTCCCATTGAAAACACCCTTCATTATCTTCGTCATCATATCTATAAATTTGAAACATCTTAAACCCTCCTTAAATAGTTCTGACTGCAGTCCGTCGAGCCAAGGTGCTTTGTTGTTCTTTAAGATTTTTATTGCTTTAATTTCTCCCCCGACCATAATGTCACGATTCATGATTTCAATTTGAGGTGCACCTAATAGCTGCATCTCGTTTAGTGCTGGCTCCTGCCAGTTACCCTCCCCCGAATACTTCGTGGAAGTGATTTCTCCACTGCTCCGAAGTTATGCAGTCACGAATACAAGGTCGCTTTCTTACTCTTTTCCATAGCCTCCAAACACTAGCATTCTGCCCACGGGACGCTGCCTCTCTAAGCTCTTCCACCAATTGGCGGTTCCATTGTTCCTTTTAAAAACCAGCAGCTCCTTGTGTTGTTTCCGCGAAACCGTGAATACCTGTCTCCTTTCGTCCCCTCCCTCCTTTCTAAATACTTTAAGTGCCTGCTTCATTACCTTCTTGGCATCTCTACATTATCATACCACGTGCCATTGACAAGTGACCCATATTTTCTAAATTTCATTTTCATTCCACTTCCCGCCTCTTGTAATGCAGATGTCACCAGCTTTACGGTAGCATTCCCAATAGCCTCGAATCTCTCAATAAGTCTTTGCTGGTAGTTATCTCGTTCCTCTACCCTCCACCTGTAACATGGTATTAACTTTCCCACATCTCTTCTAGCGCCCCTCGCCTCTTTACTTACCCAAACCCAAACAGCAAACCCAAAGGAAAATGACATGAATCAGCCCTGTCCCCTACCCAGAAATTTCTAATATGTGAAATTAAATTGGAAGTGCAAATTATATAGTCTACTACACTTCCCCCATTAGCGTTTATAAATGTTAACTCCCCATTTTGATCCTGTCTGTATTTACCATTCAAACTTTCCATACCAAGTGCATCACAAAACGCAAGTAGCTCTCTGCCCTCGGCATTTATTACTTTATTTTGACTTATTCTGCAGGCCCCTCTGTTGTCATCATATTTCCCTTCCCCCCTACAGATGTCTTAGTGAAACATTTCCTTCCCCTAATTCTTCACCTACTACTACTACCATGGAAGTGGGATATGTTTCTGACAAGTCCGCCATTCTTTCAGCTATGTTCTCAAGAAAAGACCTATTACAATATTTGGAACCCGTTGGTGCATTATAGATACTCAAAATTAAAAGCTCTAACCCTTCTATACTTAAATAACAGCAGAGTGCTCTCTCCAAATGTACATCAATTTCCTTGACACACCTTCCTATTTCTCTCTTAATTAATATTGATAAACCCCCTGGTCATCTCCCCTGATCCCTCTAACTCTACTACTCTTGTTAAAACAGTGAAAGTTCATAAGGTCTAACTTATCATTAGGACCAAACCAAGTCTCTGCCAGACATAATATATCATATGTATTAACAAAACTTAAGAAGCCTGCAATGATATGGTCATGAGCTTGCATTTAATGGATTAATGTATTCTTTAAGAATATAGGTAAGATAATTATTAAATATATTTTATGTGTATAAATCAGTCCAATTTCATTTATACAATCGATACTAGATAATAGTGTCTCTTTTTCATTTCTCTGGTTGTCTGGTTACTCAAGACGCAATTGGTTCCTTGATTTCATCACCGTCTGCAATTACTGTTATTAATTGAGCTCTGCAACAACACAATTTCTGCAGCAGCCTGTCACAAGGGTGGTGGCAATTCTGCAAGTTTTCTAAATTATATTCTAAATATAAGCAATGGACTTAAAATAATGTTTGGATGTAAAATAACACCATAGTTCTGAATCAAACTACCTCATTTAAGTAGTCGGAAGCTTTCACGGCCGAATTCAGAATTATAACTAAAAGTTTCTTCCGAGATTAGAAGACGTGTTCCGTTGGAATTTGATATCCAAACGTTTCGTCCCCGCCTACAGAGGACATCATCAGTGGCAAGATCTAAGTCTTCTAGGTGAAGGTTCAGGCACAACTGATTCGCTGGCTGGAGGTGTCGTATTTATACATGGCTGCTCGTGGCGGATTGGCTTGGCTGGAGGGGGTGAGTGCTCGGTGGGCAGAGCATCTCCGTTTCAGTAACTGATAGGTTCGCTGTGTTTGGACTTATTTTATGTGTTCAAATGTCGGATATCATGTTTTATTCAGTTTGAGAGTCTCTCCCTTTCTACCTCTACCTTTCTTTACTTTTCTGGTTAGCTCGTAGCTTAGACTTGATAATGAATCAACCTTCATGAGTAGCAAGGTGAACAGATTGTGCGATATGTTGTATTATTCGATATTCGACCCATCAGTTCGAAATAAGCGATATTCAATCCTTACAATCTGACCTTTCTAATGTCTTTATCATTTATTCACTACGTTTTTGCACATTTATAACTCAGTGACGAAAGAAACAGTTAAATTAAACAATTCAAATGTAACAATATTATTAACCATTTTTTATTTTACATTTCATTCAAGCATTGCTAGATAAAAAAATTACATATAATAGTAGCTTATGAACAGATTGTGCGATATGTTGTATTATTCGATATTCGACCCATCAGTTCGAAATAAGCGATATTCAATCCTTACAATCTGACCTTTCTAATGTCTTTATCATTTATTCACTACGTTTTTGCACATTTATAACTCAGTGACGAAAGAAACAGTTAAATTAAACAATTCAAATGTAACAATATTATTAACCATTTTTTATTTTACATTTCATTCAAGCATTGCTAGATAAAAAAATTACATATAATAGTAGCTTATGAATTAATTAGCATATCATAGCGATATGAATTGTTTTTAAACGAAGAAATAGTATACAAAAGCTAACAAGTATATATTTCATAGGTCTATAGCTTCCTTTTCTTAAGATGCATCCCATTCCTTAACAAATAAAAGAATAAAAAGTACTCGCCCGTGTCCACAGCTGAGCGCAGCGCGCGCTGACCAAGATCATGCCAGTCGTTTATCATAGTAACAGTAACTACGTCGATGGTAGCATGTATAAGTCTGTCGCTGTTTGCTATTAGTAGGTAAAACATTATTATATAACTTAAGATTTTGTGAAATTACAAGCTATTGGCTTCACTGGTGTTATTAATTATATTTGAATTGTTCTATAGTGCATGTATTGAAAATTTGCCCTTGAACAGAGAAAAAAATTAAGTCACTGTGCATACTGTAGAGGAGTTTAAATTAAAATCAGGATAGTAATTTGAATTACAGAAGCAGGGATGTTGCGAGTGACAGCAAATTTTAAAAAATATGGCAAGAACATAGTACTACAGATGTGTACAACTTGAAAAAAAACTTCTATAACAAGGTTAGTAATCTTTACGAAATAAAACTAATTACTGATCAAAGTTGTGCGTTTAGAAAAGCGAGAAGAACGTTTACATCCACGACGCGAAATTGGCCCGCACAGTTTGCTCCTCACTATGGGCACAGGCAAAATAAATCTGTATTCCACCATGGGTGGCAGAGGACGTTAAGACGCGGACTAGTGAACGGGAGATTTGAAGTTCAATTCCCGCCAGGACAGGTTTTTTTCAAGTTTCCCTCAATCTTCAAAAATGGCAAATGCCGGGAAGGTACCCTAAACGTAAGTATGGAACGTTTCCTTCCTTAAAAAAAAGTCCTTTCTCTGTTTATCATTTCATCTCGTATATCATCAGTGTCCACCGCCTGTGATGCCTCAGTAGTTAAAGTGGACGTTAAACACTTTTTGAAAACCTGTATGTTAATAAAAGGTTGGTCTTTATTACTTAGGAACTGTGGCATGTAATCAGAAGAAGCGAGTGAAGCATTGCTTGCTAATAATTTAATTTGAAATGGCAATAATCGTAACATTAAAATATGGGGAGACAAAGCAATAATATTTACACAACATTAATAAAAGAAGTGTTGGCAGCTGCGTGCGCATCATTTAGGCAGGCCCATTTTAAATTAAAAACCGGTACTTGTTTCGGAGTAATTGCATGGTCCCAAGAAAATATGTATGATATTAATTCTATCTGCTGGTATAGTGAAAAGAGGGAATATTTGTGGTATGGTGTTGGAGTCAAAATAAACTCACAATAAAACAATATTTAAAATTAAATATACAGCACAAACCTCTATCTCAATGGGTGTCGCCTTTACAGAAAATAAACAAAAATATAATGAAAATACCAGTCAGAGTTACAGTGTTCTTATTCTGTTAAAATAATCCAATTTCTTTTTTCAAGAGAAAATGCATCATGTTTCACTCTGTATTGAAAAAGTGATAAACAAGTCCACTTCCAGTTTTATTCTGGTATATCTTGTAACAGCAAACTCCGTTATCTTCTCCTTACGAACAAAAATACAGAAGGTGCCAAAAATGTTTACACACTTCAAGCAAAGAAAAAAAACTGTGTCAACATAACAAAACTGAATTCACAAAAATAGAAAATGATGAGCACTAATCATCTTAGACTTATACAGTTACAATAATTGCAACAGTTGCTCAAAATGCCCACCATTGATGTCGATACACTTCTGAGTATGTTGAACTATTGATTGAGCAACGTTTGCGAAAGTGTCCTCAGCGATTGTAGCGCATGCCGTTTCAATTTCTTCCCAAAGTGCTGTCAGTGTAGCTGGTTTTCTACGGTATACATCCTTAAGAGTTTCTCCATAGGTAGAAGTCCAACGGTGGTTCTGTTCTGTACATACGTCTCCATTGCCTTTGAACTTCAACAACCTTCTCGGTTTTCTAATACCCCTTCAAAATTGCTTTCCTCTGTTATACGATGATCTTGACTCCGTTTTGTTGTAGCAACGCTAGATAACGTAATGTGAGTCACATCTTTTACAGAACATCATACGATAATCTTGGCTTCATTTGTTCATTGTTAATTTACGATAATCTTCGCTTCATTTGTTCATTGTTGATTTACCTGTCACGTAGAAACGCTACCATAATATTTACAGAACACCATATTACACATTACTGTTGTTTTTCGGTCCTACTTTGAAATATATTAAATAGATATCTACTGTGAAAGTGGGTATACATTTTGGCACCCTCGGTATATTTTTATGTATACACACCTACACACATATTAAAGTGTTAATGAATGGTGGGTGATACAGGAACCACGAATGTTCGCTTACTATTGCCTGTTTCAATTATCTCCATCCCTGTGATGTCTACACATCACAAAACATTCAGTTGATAATCTGAGCTCAGAGCCACGAAACATCAAGAATATAACGGGACCAACAGAAGGTTATACAACCCTGAGATCTCCATGAACCTCGATTACTTCATTCTAAATCATTGATCCTACCTTCAACGAATTAAAGAAAATCGTTGAATTAAAATCCTTTCCAAATATATCGTAACAATAGTTTAAATTAATTAATCCTTCCTCATTTCCGCCGCATAACAAAATCCCACTAGAAAGACGCGGCTGTTGGTGTTCAAATATTAATAAAAGTCACACATCTGAGGTCTTGTTCGTTCAGCGTTCTGCCATGTTCTGAATATGAAATTGTTTCACTATACTAATCAAATGCCTATTTAAGACGTTTAGTGGAATACATAATTTTTTTCCAAGACCCTAAAAACAGGGTATATATATTTTTATTAAAGTATACAACGCCATCTTCTCTGCAACAATTTTTACATGATTTCCAAAACAAGATCATTTGTTCTAATAATTTGTACAATACCAGTTTCCAAATGCTTGTCCACATTATTGAACTATTCAAGGCTAGTAAACATTGTTTGGGAGCACCAACCAACCTCGTGTATTTTTTTCTTTCTGTACATATAGAATTAGAATCTTAATATTTTTATTATCTATGAGTTTTGGAAAATTTTGAAGTTTTTCCTTTTAAATATATACTTCCTCTTGGAGCGTCAGGGCTCAGAAATATTGCATTCTTGCACGTCTTCCTGTCTAATTAATAATACCACCCCTCTTCCTATCCTCATTTCCCTGTCCAAGCTGGAAGGCTTTATTACCTACGTCTTTTTTCTATTGTTTGGAAGAGACAAGAGAGTTTTCAAGAATAATCTGAGCGTAACCTCTTCTAGAATGATCGGTCCAACTCGTGTTGTCCTCTGACACAGATTGCTTCGATATCGAGAGAATAACGCACGTTTAGGCCTTTCTTCACAATTAATAGGACCAAAGCTCTCTCTCTCTCTCTCTCTCGGTGACTTTGGCTCTAAGGAGGTTTGTTAATGTTTTAATATTGCTTTAAGTTTATTGATTTGTTTCACTGAAAACGGAACTTGTGTGTTGTAACATTTATAAATTACTAAAAGTCTTTAAAATATTCTTAAATTGAGATTTGTAAAATTGCACTAAAATGCACTTAAAAGTCGTTTACTTGTCTCTAAATTCAATAATGATTTTTTTTTTTTTTTTTTTTTTTTTTTTTTTTTTTTTTTTTTTTTTTTTTTTTTTTTTTCCCCACAAATCGCCACAGTTGCTCACTGGAGGTCTCCGTTTAATCACCCTTCCCTTGCCATCTGCATATAGTGCTGGTGCTTGTTCGGGTGCATAGTGAAAAAACATAATAATTTATAAGAAGAAATAAATAAATTTAATGAGAATGGTTGAGCTGAAAGCGAAGTTAGGTGCTGCATTATTATAAATAGTGTTTAACGCCTCCTTTTACTACTGACGCATCACTGACGGTGGGCAATGATGATACATGAGATTAAATGATAAATTCGGAAAGATTTTTTTTAGGGAAGATAATGTTCCAAGTTTAAGTTTAGGGAAACTCCCCAGCATTTGCCATATATGAGGACTGAGGACAATCTGGCAAAACCAAGTAAAACACTGACAGAGAGGACAGTCCTGGTGGGAACTGAACCCCAGATCTCCCGCTCAAGAATCCGCACTTTAATGAACTTTTGTTTTTTTATAGTGCGGCATATGTATTATTGAGTCATAGTGTGTTTGTTGCCTTAGTATTGTTGGGGAGAATTTCGTCTTTTAGGTAAAAACATCCATTGCTAGCATGACTAGACATTTATAGAAAATAACATTTTAATGCTTAACTGATTGGTTGTTTGGAGTTCCGCCTTATGTAACAAATAAAATGAGTATCGGTGCAGGGTAGTTCGAGACAGACTTGCAAGCAGATCGGACTTATTGGTGTTAACATTTTCTCTGTACTCCCGCTCGGAGAAACCTATTCAAGAACATTTATATCATCTATATAGTAACTATAATTCTTTTCCGTAGTCTTTGATGAGGTAATAAATTTCCAATGCGATTTAATGAATTACAGTTGTCTAATTTAACCAATTACCCCACATCTTCCTAGCATAATAACCACATAGTTGCTCTTTCAGTAAATTGAACGCTGTATGGTACATGTTCTTATTTTGGGATATCGTAGAATATGACAATAGAAGCCATCACATGCATCAATATTTGGACACTTGCATATCCTGGGCATTTGTAATGAAGTGGCAGAAATCAACAGAATTAATTATTGTGAAGTGCCACTTTGAGTCATCTGCAGCGTTAGACGAATATCATTACTGAACTTAGAGATGAGTGAGCAAGTTCTAATGCCAACTCACTTGCCGCAGAGGCAATTGTAGTTCCATCCGCGAGTGCCAGGGGGCAATAGTGTAGTAAATTTGAAATACGCGCACCGAATATCGGCCGGTTACGTTACGTAGAAGATGAAATAGAATATAAGTATGAGATGATGATGTAGTAATGGCAGAATGGTTTGGAAAACTAAAGAACTGGAGAAAACTTGCCCGAAAGTCATTTCGTTACCACGAACCCTACTTGCAGTCGCTGGGATCGAACCGGCTTAGCCTCAGTGTTTGAATTTAAGGTAAGTTAATAATCTATAACAGAAGTTTAGTGTACTTTGTTCGAAATCGATTAAATAAAAATTTGAAAACCGAATACCAGCATTCGAAACGTGGTTTTTAAAAGCAGTTAAAGGATGCAAATTACACTCTATTTGGATGAGATTATATATATCCCTAAGAAGTGCATGCTTAAATGTTTTTCTGTATAGTTCAGATATTTTCTGTAGATACTTAAACTATTCTTTCATAGGTTTGGGCTGAAATTTGTTTCAAATTAACATGTAAAATAAAACAAAAAATATTTTTGTTATCCCTGAAGGATTATGTTATCCTACCTCATTAAATGGAAACTGCTGTCACAGATAAACGAAGAAAATTAATAACGGGACCTAGAGGAGACAAGAATGTCATTTTACTATGATGTAAGCATCATGCAGAAAATTAATTTTAAAGGAAAAGGCCACTCGAGAGAAATTTAGGTTATGCCATAAAAATTAAACTACGTAAATATTCAAAGAATCCTTGCCTAAATTACTGAATTATAAACCTACTATGCATAACTATGTTAAGTAAGAGAAAATAGAAAAATTAACATTTTCGCTGATACAAAGAGAATAGTTTATTCTTTTATAGCATTATTTAAACATTTCTTTACCTTCTATGAACTAAATCCTTTTTGTTGTCATTTAACTTACTTAGGGAACTTTGATAATCGAATTATTACATTACTATTACATAGAAAAATAAGTTAAGGATAAGTGTAAGTTGCTGTAAGGTTTAATTTGAAAACACAAACCTTTCGTGAAAACTTTAAAGAGCAAATATTGTTTTAGTTATGGCGTCAGTATAATTTAGAAGATTTACTTAAAAACAATTACATTAATGAAAATTCCCGCTGCATTCCCCTAAACCGCTGGTTAAAATCAAGCGCATAAAAACATTATTTTGCCTAGAGCAAATGAAGGCAATGGACCTGCTACAGGCACACGAGAAGACTTGACGCTTGCGCAACACAAAATGGCGAGAGAATGAGAGCGAGTGAGAAGAGAAAGAGGGAAGCACTGCGTGTACCGTGCACTAGCTTTATGCATCTTCATTAATTTAAAATGTAGTCTAATTAATAAAATATTCTCTACCGGAGCGTTTTTCATTAAAGTTCTTAGCCTTCTACTAATTATAAAGTGAAACCAACAAGAGAAGCATGTTACCGCATTTTGTTCGTGACCTAAAGGTGGAAATGGCCTTTACACGGAATAATAATAGTCTACAGAAAAACCATTAGAGCCAGTGCATACATTTATATTACTTCTGATACTACAACACAGTTATCTCTTAGTTGCTGACAAATGTTTTGAATGGGAAGTTGCTATTGTCACGTAACAGCAACTACAATAACCGTTTTTCTTCTACCAAACGATTATCTGTTATTCTAGGTCTGTTCCGACTGTCCCTTGTTTAGGTAGGTCCTGATTTCTTTCCTAAGTCCCTTTATTTTCTTAATATAACATTGAGGTAATTTCCTGTGCTAGGTATGTTAGGCCAGCTCTTTATGCAACAAGTTGTGGATTGCAAATGTATCCCAGAGAGAAACGTGCATTTCTCCTAATTCTCCATAATAAACGGTAATATTATTAACATGTTAAGGCTAAATGTAAATGTCTTATAATATTAAACAAATTTACAATTACCAATGCAGTTAGGTCCTATGAACAAGACATGCAAATTGCTATAGTTTTGATGTTAGAATGGTCCTCTTTCTTGTTAAATTCCTTTCACGCAGTTTAGAACATTCTTGTGTTTGCCTCCCAGAACGTTCGTCATTGCTACCACCATTCGAAATCAGTTTTTCATTCATGTATAGTTTTATGAGCTCTTCACGTAACTGCAGAAGAAATTATCTTCTCCTCTCTGGTGACTTAAACTCCTTATCAGGATATGGATATTTTTAGTTTTCCAATCATTAGTTCATTAACACCTGCATCGTTGATCAAGTTAAGAAAAAACGCATCTATTTTCCCCCTACTCCATTTGTTTGATTGCAGTGCAATATAGCATCTGTTTTATAATAAATGTCTTCCTTGGAACAACCAGAGCGTGGAAAAATATTGCTTTTAATACTCAAGCAAGATTATTATTGAAAGCAAATATCGATGACATTTCTTTTCTTGCAACTGAAGCGATCTGACCCCACGTTGGGCGCCAATTTGAAACGGATTACACCATGCTGATGGACCTTTTCGATGCGACTTGGAGCTCCAGCTTGATATTTTAGCCGTTTCTTAAGACAAATTATCTTAGTGTAAATTCGCCGTGTATTATGTGTTAACTCAATGGGAACTGAAGGGTGGGGGGTTAAAAAATCACACACGTAAATGCTGCTTTTCTGGTTTGTTGATTTAAAGTTAAGGGCTTGTTTACATTCGTATCACAGAACACCGACCCAGAAGGCAATGACATACGACCTTGACCGTTATTAGATTCTCCTTGTTTACCTGCCGCGAGCGGAAGACTGTGAAATTTCGCGATACCTGAGCTTACGCTTTGAGTTCTCCGAAATGTGAATTAGCGGCACCATTTTCAGCACTCAAGATATATGCAGTATACTTCACTTGTTTATATATTACGAGTAAGTAGTTGAAAGAAAACAATTTGATCTCATTATTACACTTATTCTTCATAACAGTGCGTGAATGCCTTGACATGGAGACTGCCCTTATGAGTAGTGGAATAAATATCTCGGTCTCGCCTTAAGAGCCTTTATACACCTCTCTCAAATTTAACTCCATGTAGTTTCCAGGTTTCCAGACCCACAGAACAACCGCGACAACAAGGTTTGTAATCTGAGAAATTGGCTGGACAGTAGTAGTAGTAGTAGTAGTAGTAGTAGTAGTAGTAGTAGTAGTACTAGTAGTAGTACTAGTAGTAGTAGTAGTACTGGTAGTAGTACTAGTAGTAGTAGTAGTACTAGTAGTAGTAGTAGTAGTACTAGTAGTAGTACTAGTAGTAGTAGTACTAGTAGTAGTACTAGTAGTAGTAGTAGTACTAGTAGTAGTAGTACTAGTAGTAGTAGTAGTAGTACTAGTAGTAGTAGTACTAGTAGTAGTAGTACTAGTAGTAGTAGTACTAGTAGTAGTAGTACTAGTAGTAGTAGTACTAGTAGTAGTAGTAGTAGTAGTAGTAGTAGTAGTATTAGTAGTAGTAGTAAAAGTAGTAGTAGTAGTAGTAGTAGTAAAAGTAATAGTAGTATATTTATTTTATTGCTATGAAATTCTAGATACAAATATCTTATGCACAAGACATCCATTATAAATAATGAAATATCATACAAAATTAGGAAGAGAAACATAAACAATAATAAAAAAAATAAATAAAAATTTACAAATGGAAAGAACGTTATTTACAAGTATATGAGTGAAAACAACTTCCATATTATTTACGATTACACTAATTATTGCGTTATAACCAAAAATACATTTCTTCTAGCTTCGTGCACTTTCACTAGGAAAACGCATATATTAAACCAATTAATATGATCCGCTTAAAGGTTCTAACATACCAATTGATTTCAAATTTCCTTGACATTTTTTATTTGGAAACAGTATTTTCTTTTAGGTGTTCCGAGTGGACATATTCTACCAGAATGTGTACCCATTAATCATTCTCCCTAAAAAAAATTGGCAGTTTCTCTTATCGAAACTATCCTTTAATTTTGACTTTCCAACTTCTCAGTCTAAGCCAAACCGTTCCTGATCTTGCCTTTCCCCCTAGAACCATCATATATACCTCTTTATCCTATGTTAACCTTATTTCGCGTATTTGTATTATTTTCATTACCTCGTTGCCATTTTCAACCCAGGCCATTTCCTCTGACGATGAGTCCTTTGCACCCAAAACGTTGGTCTTTTATTTTCAATCTGGTGTCCATAGCATTTAGCATTAAATGTATACTGCTTTATTTGCATTACTCTAAGTCAATATTTCACCGTTCTTGTTTTATAATTATCCATATCTTCATAGCAACCCACTTCCCTCATGATCACATGACCCCACTGTTTGACTTTGCCGAGAAGAGTTTTCCAAAAATCGACTTGAATTTTATGTATATGTTTAGTTCTTTCCCATCCCTACATTTCACTTCCATATATTAGAATATACCCAACTACAGCTTTGTACGTCCTATCTGGTGTATCTATTGGTATATCTAAGTCAGAATACGCAGTAACTCATTTAGTTCACTTCGTGCTTTATAATTAATAACAGCAATTGTTTATTTAATTTCCCACAATTCGTATTAAAATCTGTTCCAAAATAACAAAAAAAAATTCATTTCTTGTCCACTGTCGTACCATTTTTAATCTCTGCCCTACATATAGCCATTTTAAATTTTGTTCTTTTGGTTTTGTTAATATTTATCAATACGAGTATATCCTATTTCAAACTATAATTTTCTAGGATGAGAATGCCTTTCGTAAAGTATCTCTTGTTAGAAATAAAAGAATTAGATCGTCAGCATACAAAGTACTGGAATGCATACACCCTGCACTTGAGGGACATCCATTTCCTCCTCTAAAGGACATCCGAGATATAATCTATAAATAGATCAATTATAACGGAAATAGTACATCCCTGACGAATTCCTCAACCTGCTGATCTACATTCCGATATACTGTTTTGGTCTGACTTAACACCGAATTTCACATCGCCGCATATCTTTATCATTTTTGGAGGCACCTTTCTAACACCTTTTTATCCACAGAGCTTCTCTGAACACTGTCGCAGGCTGCTTTAAAATCAACAAATACCTGTATAATTATCCTGTTCACTTTTTAAGTTTATATTAATTAGCATCTTTAAAACGAATAGAGTACTCTTTCCTTAAACTTTGTTAACACTTAAATATTTTATTGTATTCTTGATTCATTCCTTTAATCTATAATTACGGTATACTTTACCCAATACAGATAATAGTGATGTACCCCTTACGTGGCTTACCCTCGCTTTTGAATATCGCATTTATAATCGCCATTGACCATGCTTCTAGATTTTTTCTTCATTAAATAATTTATTAAAGGATATTATGGCATCTATTACGTCCATACTACTAAATGAATTTTACAAATTCAGCCGGGATTCCTTCAATTTCAGATTCTTTTGTTACCTTAACCTTTTAATCAGTGTAATTTTGCCATCCGACATTTCACCATCTAGTATTGGTACTGGGGAAATTAAACATGGTTCTATAAGGAACAGACGCGACCCCTCACACTGCTCTACTTCTTTTTCACCTTACATTCCATTAAAATACGCTAGCACCTTTCGGGTGCGATGTTTATTTGCTCTCTTTTTCCTAATTTTAATTTTCCACATGTTTACCGTATCCCTTCGATCAGTTGCATTTCTTATGTTCTTTTCTTAGTTGTATGTAAGAAAGTCTCTTTTTCTCAACTCCTCCCTTTTGCAAGCCTTAAGCGCCAGCTTTTTTCTTGCCTTGTTTAAATTTTGTGTTGTGCTGTCTACTTTTAAAAAATATTTGTTTCACTTTTTTCCCCCTCCATCCATTAAATTTATTTGCCAAGTCAACAACATTCTGAAAAATTCCTCCGTTCCTCTGGGATGTATCGGCCACACAGAGATACCATTAATTTCTCTTACACTTACGCTAGATGCTTATTTAACGTGAGCGAGATAGGTGAACGGTGCGATTCCACTCTATTTACAATTGTGAAATCCTGGATTGAAGCCAATATCTTCTGTAAACATAATATATAATCAATAGACTTCCACCGTTGCAATCTGTAAACGTTAATTTCCAAATGAAAAGTATCGAAATAGGACAGGAGTTTAGTATGGGGTCTTTTCTTGTCACACTACTCTTCTACAGTCATTTATTAGGTTCTATAGGTGTTTTCACATTCGAAATTGTCATTAAAATCTTCAATTATAACTAAACTTGGGTTTGGATACGTGTGATGTGTCAGTCAAATCCATAAAAAAAAAAAAAAAAAAAAAAAAAGGAATGGCATATCGAGACGCCTCTGGCTGCCTGTATAAAACGAATAGTACATAAATCCAACTCACTTAACTGACAATGTATCCAATAGCTTCCATTAATTTAATATTAAGCCTGTGGATGTCAGCTTCACACTCTTCTATAATGCCGCACCACCCTTGAGGTCTTTTGTTTCACTCCCCTCAAATAGCGCTTTGAAATCACTAATAGTTGTCCTTTCATAGTATTTTAACCTTTTTTAATTATTTTGTGAGGAATATAAACTTCCTTTGGTTTCTAATTATTTGTTGTATTATGTTTGTCCTGTTTTTATTTATTTATACTTTTTAAAATTAAAGAAGGAGAGGCATTATATTACAAATTGATAATAAAAACCACCATAAAGTTATTTTTTGTCAGTCCCATAATGTCTACACCCTTCCAAAGTCAAAAACCTGTCATTTGCGATCTTTTTCTTCAAACCATCAACACTCCACAGACCAATCATCAGATAGGTAGCTTTTCCCTAATATTCCCTACTACATGTTCTAGTGTCACTTGTTGTTGTCACTGTTGGTGTTTCCTGCCGCTCTGGACTCGCCTGCAGATGTTCTCAGAGCGAGTTTGACCTGTTCGGTGCTTCTCCATTGTTTTTCTCACGGTAGCTGCCTAGCACCTTCCTCTATGTTGCGATTGCTTGGTGGTTGTTCGGTTCCAGTATCGTCTTCCTTGTGAGAAAAAATATCAAGCTTTTCCAGCTCCTCTCTGCTTTTTAATCGGCCGTCGGCGTGCAGGTTATTAAACCTTAAGACAGCATGACGTTCTCTGAACTGCGCCTCCATCTTATGCCGTCTGAGAAATGGCCGCTCATGCCGTTCTTCTCACTGAAGTCCTCCCGATGGCGAATCCCTGGTCACAAGATATCTGCTGTCTCTTAAAAGCTGTTCTTTAATGTAATATGGGAGCAGCTTACATACTATACACTTGGTATTATCCGTTCTGCATAACTGGTGTATCCTTTCCCTCTTTCCTAATTGAAACGCCAGTCGTACTATTTTATTTTCTACCGCTTTAGCTAAAAACAATAATTTGTTTAAAATAAATTATTGTAAATGTAGCGTAATAATACTTCCTTATAATACCGTTTGGATCAGTGCGTTGCCTGTTAAATATAGTGACAACGTCTATTGGATCCCCATCCAGCAGCCTTTGTATTGTAGTCAACAATTGCTGCTTACCTCGAACCTCCTTAAAAACCACAAACGGCAAGTGCACGGGTTTGTGGTAGCGCACTGTAGCTACAGCTTCCTAAAAACTTTTTTCGTTGCCTGAACCAAAGATTCTATACACAATTAGGTGCAAAAACATTTTACATTAGGTTATTATTCTAATTAAAATTCTTACGAAGACTATAATACACGCTTATAATGTCTGATACTCTTTGCAACATCTAAAACAGCATTGAGTATCAAATAAACACTATTTAATTCATCGTCGTCACTCTTTCCCACATGAATCACAAAATTATCTGTGTCGTGATTGAAGTATTGCCTTTAAATCCTGCAAGTAAGTGAATTGCGCGATAATCAAACCTAGAAGTAAATTCGCTTTGCAACACTAGCTCTCACAGAAACGGTTAATATTTTTTCTAACAAATAACTTTAACCGAGTCTATATCAACTCGGTTGAATTTAGGAACCAGTGGTAGAGGGGAAAGATTGGAAGAATATTCCTACTTTAGTGTTCATTGTTGAACTTCCCTTAGCCGTCGGGATTGGTAGCTGGCACTGCCCAAGATGACGACGTACGTTTTATCATTAGATCATTATTAAATCAGTTTTCGAAAACTTGCCGTCATTTCATCATGGCTTACAGTCCCCAATGTTCTTAGCTGACGGGCACAAACCCTCACTGCCTCCAGTATGAGTACCAGATTACATCTTTTTCACGCTGATGGTGACAAATTGCACGTGTAGTCGCCCCACCGTTTCTGAGTGACATCGTGGGTGCCTTATTAAATCTCATTCTGCAGCCTTCTGATTGCAGCTGATGAAATTTTTAAAGATATCGATAGCTCCAGACATAATATTACTGTTTTCTTTCTCAAATGATGAAAACAAATCAAGTTTTTCAGCAACTATAAACTTGGTTTAAATAGAAATTTTTAATAAAATTTGTAGTAATGTTCAGGTTCCCATAGTTTACTTGTAATTATCAAAACGACCTTTCTTTCAGTATATTTTTTCAATGATAGTTTCAATTCATTTTACGTCTTTTCAAGTTATGGGTGATTCCTTACGAACACTTCACTCAAATGGAGCCTTTATATTCTTCATCTGTACTTATTTTCATAGATTAATCATCAATTGTTTTAAATTTAAATAGGGTATATAATTTCATGAATTAAACAACGTTTCTTGGTAAGGAACATTCGAAACACTTTTAATTTATTTAATTGCTCAAATACAGTTGGAATTGGATATTTATTATAAAATCTGAAAACCTCTTTGTTAAATTCCACTTTATTTCCTGCTCTTTATTTATTTTTTATTTATTTATTTATTTATTTATTTATTTATTTATTTATTTATTTATTTTTTTTTTTTTGCGTAACTGGGCCCTTTAGTGCGATTTTATATCTAGGTGTAGAATTTTGGCTGTCTCAGAAAATTTACTCTTTTTTAAATTATTTTTTACTTAGTCGTGCACTTTGCATTTGCTTAACTTAAGCTTTAGTTGTTAATTTTGCTCAATTTTTCGGAACTGTTTGAACTTAGTTTAGGTGCACTTTCAGAAAGAATAACTGGAGAAGCTGGCTCTTGATTTGCCTTCCTAAGTCCCCACACCTAAATTAATTAATATATACACTGTATTACACAACACAACTAAATGAAAAGGTACACTACACAAAAACTTGAACTGCCGTGCACTGCCTTGCTTCCGAGAATACACTGAGAAGGAAGAGGAGATAAACGTTTCGCCACATTGCTTGTTTTGAACGATAAAATCATAAACCATCATGAGGTCAAGAAGAGTGGACTTGTGGTCTTTCCGTTCACTTTGATGTCCGTTGGGGATGCAATGAGCGCGGAGACCTTATATGTAACAGTTTTAATGCAGCCTTTTAGAGTAAGGAGTGAACAAGGCTATGATAAAATTATAATATGAATGCCCAGTATGTTTTAATAATAGCTCAGTACTCAAAAGATGATTGATAATGGATACATGCTCATGTATAGAACTCGAGCAGAGGCATGGAAAACGCAGGATAATGAACTCGTAATCCCTTAAGCATATTTAACCATTAAATTGCCATGCAGTCACTTCCAAATTTTGCTAGTTGGAGTGTTGATCTTAACCATATATAAATGAAGAGGCTGCTTCCAGCCTTGCTGGGAATAAACTATGTAATGATGGTGTCATCCACTATTTTCCTCTGGAGTAACTTTCGGAGCTTCATAAACCAGGTCTCGCTCAGAGCATATATTTGGTTTCCAAGAACTATTGTTTTTATTTAGTAGTTTGTTTACTAAGGTACAGATATGTTTGCTATATCCCCGCTAAAAATAAGTAATCCACAGGAGGGGAATAAAAACGTGAAAGTACGTAATTATTCCGTTGTGTACAAATGTGAAAATAACATATTTAAAACATATCAACTATGAAATACACACATTTAACATAAAATACATATTTTCGCTCAAGCCACGAATTAAGCAGTCACAGTGAACTACAAAAAATGCACCTGTAGTTTGCAACAAATTTTAAGTACTTGTTGTTAGAATGTTTTAATTTAATAAAGCACTAAACTCAAATAATGTGGCGCATAGAGGGCTTAATTGTCCATAATGTAGTGTCAGCGTACATATAGTCGGACACGTAGAATAAATGGTGGGTTCGTTGTTTGATGTCACGGTTTCATGTTTGAACTTCGGGAAAGGATAGCTCTGCGCATGCGCAGAACATGGATGCATTGATCTTCAACATTTTTCATAGAGATTGGCGTCAGAAGAAGAAGGGATAGGACGCAACGCCATAAGTTCCGTCATGGGCCACCACCTTGACGACGGCCGTAGTTGCTGTGACGTGCTTGTTGAAGCAGTATTTCCATGAGGTTAGTATGTATGTGTTACTTGAAGTGTTGGGTTGCGGAGTTGCTGCTATGTGCTCCTTTGTGCAGTGATTGATAGCCAAGAAATATAGATACGATAAATATATAGTGGGAGTTTTTTTTTTTTTTTTTTTTTTTGAATTTTGCGACTTTTCGCACTTCAGCCTAAAAGGATTATTACCAAACTATTGAAAGAAACTTTTTCACTGTTTCCCAATAATCTGTTCCTGGAACAAGTTGCAGTATTTTCGTTCTAATGCCAGCGTCCGTTCCCAGATCTGCCATGGTTATAGACAGATCAAGTCTCTTTCTTCCCAGGAATGGGCAATTAAACAGGATATGCGAGGCAGTCTCGTCACCTTGATTGCACATTCTACAAATGGGTTCATCTGTCCAATTTAGGGGAACTGAGGAAAGAGCGTTGCTTGGATCTAAGGAACAATTTCATAGCTTGGTTCCAGAATAGGTATGACACCTAAGTTGGTGTTTATTCGCAATTCATGTTTTATTGTGGTTTTAGCAGTACGTGTACTTATTTCAACCGTGGGTTCAAAGTAATTTTTCCAGCTGATTCGTCTTTTTATTTCCATAAAAGCCCCCATGCCCTGGCACCCACTGCAGTTCGAGTCTGTTGCAACTGTCCCATATCAGTTTAGGTTTTTACCTTGCGAGAATGAAGTGCTTTTAAAGTACTTTGGCTATTAATGAGGACGAGAATTAGTTTATCATGGTAATATATCTCAAGTTCTCAAAGAGTATAGTACAGGGTGGTAACCACTTCTGTCTGAAAAACGATGTAATATTTCTCAAGACTGATATTAATATCTGTTCTTGGACATAGGCCATAATATATGCCATATATGTTTGTGTCTATATGGGACCCATAGGTGTACCACACGAATTGGTCACATTCTTTTTCAGATGTGGTTCCTTCCATCCAGTTTTCCCAGATCCGAGAGTTACCTTAAATGGAGGGAGAAAGCAATATTGAATATTCATAAGGTCGGACCTGCTCCGTATTGGAATATCCAGGAAATTCAGAACGGAAATGTGTCCAGGTGTTGTTATATAGCTGCTTCTTCAATTCACTTGTAAAGTGATGTCCAAGAGAGGGAGATGTATCCAAGTCTCCGGTGCAATGGTTGGAGTACTTTTGAAGGTCCCATGACACACAGACATGCTAATCTCTGTAGCCTGGTATACTTAGTTGTTTAGTAGTAGGATATAGTTAGTAGTATTGTAATGTTTTCTGCCACCAGGCAATAGCGCCGTAGGATATCTGGCACCTGACCATTGCAGCATATACACAGTACCTGATGCTTAGCTTTAGACCCCAGGATGATCCAATAGTGCGTTTGATGGTAATAAGAGAGACCACGCGACTTTACGGAGTATGTTGTAAATATGATCATTTCTTATCCAGCATAAGACCTAATATCTTAACTGACTAAGAAAATTCCAGGATCGCATTACCTAGTTCTAAATTTCCTACTAATGAAATGAGCAACAACTGTTTTGTTAGAATTAATAGAAAGACCCTCCTACGTTCATCAGCTATGCATTTTTCTCAGCCCGCAGTTCATCATATTTGAGACTGTATTGGGAAATTTTCAAAAAACAAACCGTGATGTGTCATTCGCAAATCCTTGTATGTGGTATCCCTCCTGGATCTTATATTTAAGCAGACCGTGCGACTCCAGAGCAGAGGGAGTAGACTTCTCCCTCTGTGAGCAACTCCTCATGGCGACAATCCCTTTCATTTCCCTAAGAAGGCTTTCTGTAATATTTCTGCTCCTGAACATGGTGTTTAACCAATTGCAAACAGTATCATTGACGCCATGTCTCTCTGCAGCCAGAACCAGGGATTTATAAGAGGTGTTGCAGAAAGCACACTCTACGTTTAGGAAGGTCCATAGGGACTATTTTCTTCCCAGTCATCGAGTTCTCTAGTCTGCTAATTAAACAGTATATCGCTGTTACACTGTTAATGGTAGGTAAGCATGTTGATTTCGATGGGGGGAAATACCTAACCATATCTTTCTTCGATTATATCTTTCGATCAGTTTCCAAAGCCTTTAAAAGAAACGATGCGAGATTGATTGGTCAATAAGACTTAGCTTTGTTGTAGCCATTGCGTTCGTGTTTGTCGGAATAAAACTACTCTGATAACTCTTCATGCCTAGTGGGTATAGCTAAAGACTAATAGCCCGCGAGGAGTTGCGGAGGAGGATGTAAAGCGAGTTAGGTCTCTTCTGCAACAATGCAGGAAATATATCAACTCCATCTGGCGACGTAAATATTAACTTCCCATTTAACATTATGAGATGCGAAAACTTGATGTGAAAGTTCCCAGTCCTTCTGTTATTCTTGGCTTAGAGTTTTCGCAGCCGTCCAGGGATCCGCAGGTTTTGTCAACAAATATGTTTATTTACACCTGGGAAGTGTAAAAGAGAACTTTCAATATTTCTTCAACTGAGCGCGTAACGCACCCTGTGACTCAATATTGTTCCTACAGGGTTTGTTTGTCCGTAGGTCAATGCTCTATGTAACCTGCCTTCATCCGGCAGAAGGCTTGCCAAGAAGAACTTTTGGCATTACGTACACTTTTATTGTAGTCGGTGAGGGCTTTATGATATTCCCTCCAGTCTCCTGTTCTTTCTACTTTGTTAAAGAGAGGTCTCATTCTACCTGTTTTATGTTCAAGACCTTTAGTCCACTGTGACATTTTCTTGGATTTTATCCGTGATTGCATAGGGCAACTGTGATAACTATCAAGAGTAACCTCTTGGATAGAATAGAAACTTTGTAAATATCTCCGATAGAATTCTTCAATCTTCCTAATTCTAAGCGAGAGGTCCTATATACAGGCTTTAGTGGTAACCATACTTGCCCTCCAAACACTAGATAGCGGGTTCAAACCCGGCTAGAATCGATGGATTTTTTCGGGCGTAAATAATCTTCAATATGACTTCCTTCAGAAGGGGAGAAAAGCTGGGAATCCCATGTCGTATATTTACGCCAGGAAAAAGAAACTCAAGCCTGAAAGAAGAGGCCCCTGAGCAAAATTTATCGGCCTTTTCACGCCCTGAATTGAATGGGAAGCTGATGACCTGAGATATTAAAGAGCGTTCGTAAATAAACCAATTCAAATATATATATATATATATATATATATATATATATATATATATAGGGTTTCCACCATGTTCTCTTAGAATTCCTGTAGAGATTACTGCTTTTAACTACATTAACATTAAATTTTATATAGTTAATATTCGAAAGTATTGACTCATGTAAGACCCCGCAATTGATAATTTAAGTAGTAATGTACTCCGTACAAAAAGAAATATCTTCTTGTCTTATGCAAATGGCAAACCTAGGCTTGTTACCTACGTTTTTGAACAATATTTAACGCCTATTTTTTGGTACTGAGGCACCACAGGCGGTGGACACTGATGATACATGAAATAAAATAATATATTTGTAAAGCAGGTGTTTATAAGAAAAGAGACCTTCCAGGTCTAAATTTAAGGTATCCCCAGGCATTTGCCATGTATGAAGACTTAGGAAAAGCTGTCAAAAACCTCAGTAAGGGAGAACGGTCCAGACCTCCCGCTCACGAGTCCGCGCCTTAACGACCTCGTCCATTTGTGGCGGTACTGACATTAAGTGTGTATATATTAATAGAGAACAGGAATTCTAAAATTTATTCACCCCTTTTGTTGAGAACTTTACTACCCCAGATTTTGTGCTGAGAGTTGGCATCACACCCAAAGATGCTCTGTTCCTCTCTTTGAGTGCAACGTACGACCAACTGTTCTAGTTTCCTGGTGGATTACTGCTATTGCAGGGGAGGTGGACAGAGAGCTCAGTAATAGGCCTTCTTTCCTCCCCCTGTGTCACAGTCGACTTTCACCGTGGTTATGCCACTCAAGTAAAATTCTTGAAGAGGTAGGCATTAAATTCCATTGCGAACAATAATACATATTGTCATTGCAGCAATGTATCAATTTACCTTGACTGCTCCTAGTCCTGCGATTCGGTCCCTGTTAATCCAGGGTTTTGGAATCAGGGCTAAGTTTATTCCTTCTTCATTGAGGCCCCCTTCTAATGTTGGAAATATAGAGGACCTCAGGGCTATCTATGGCTAGAGTCATAGTTGTAACTGTACCTATGCATGCCTGATCTCTCAGGATAGATAATACCCAGTTCCTTGTCTAAGTTTGGTCCAAAAGAGCTACCTCATCTAAGGAATTGGGTGCTTTGGTCAGAGTTCACTAATGTGGCTCTCAGAAGCCAGAGTTTTGTAAGGTCCATCCAGGCAGAGCCCCGCAACTCTGGGCAAGGCTTATACTCAGGAGTTAGCTTTGTGCTCGCGTTTAAGACACATTTACTGTGAGCCATACACCCCTTCAGCACAGGTTGCACAACACTTTAGGGTGGATTGATAAGCCGCTTCTTTGTTTGGTATCTCCCCTGTGGCCTAACTGGCATGAGTAACTCTTCCGTTGTTTGCCATCTCCAGTACATCCCACGATTACAGATACACGGAAGTCTCTCCACCAACATCAAGTTATGCGGCTTCTAAGGGAGGGGGTGCCAAGAAAGATATTATGGTGATATTTTGTAATTTACATTCCCACAACTATAATGTATTATGTCATTATGATTTTGATTCTTTGCTGTAAACATATTTCAAGTATTTTTCAGCTTCGCACTAACATTAAATTAGTTGACATCTGTAGTAATGATGGGATTCAGAAAAAAAGTATAATAATAATAATAATAATGATCATGCATAAAAAGAATCTATAGTAGGTTAACCAACTGTCCCCATTGTAATCCGTTGACTATAGTCCTGCTTGAAAACATCGCACCTTTTGTCAAGCAACCATTTCTTTTATATCTGTGTTTTTCTCATCCATTTAAACATTCTTACGCCCAACTAGTAAAGATGTGGGAATGCTAGAAGCTGCCAAAAGCTTATAAACGCTACTTTTTCGTTGATTTGAAATCA
This sequence comes from Metallyticus violacea, assembly GCA_030762175.1. NCBI lineage: Eukaryota > Metazoa > Arthropoda > Insecta > Mantodea > Metallyticidae > Metallyticus > Metallyticus violacea. Next base: position 26,209,129 of record CM060843.1, on the reverse strand, counting down.
GCACAATACGGAAATGTTCGTTAGAGAGAGGTTCAAGACAGGTTTTCTTGTGGTGGAGTGGTCTAGCCATCTAGCTGGTATAAAGGCACGTGGAGTTTAGCAGGTTAAACTCCTGTGTGACATCATCTCCTTTTTTTTTTTTTTTTTTTTTTTTTTACTTTCTTGTTGTTTCTTTATTGTTTTTGGTTCATTTGTCTATATCATTAGTTTTAGGTTTTTGTCTTTTATTAATCGTAATTACCGTGAGGAGCTAAATGTCTTTGATTAGGGACAAAGTATGGAAAAACAAATAGCTGAAAAAGCACTTAATTAATGAAGCAAATGCTCAAAATGGCGCCCACTTTGGTTATTTGATTTCGCAGATTTGCACACGCTGTTGCAGAGATCTTGTAAGCTACAATATGTCTGGTGTTACATGCATTGCTAATCAGCAGCATAATTGGTTTTGGGTAATTCCATGTGATTAAAGACCAGTGTGGTGACGCTCCACCTTGTTGGAACCACACTCTCACTCGTTTCATCAGTGGCACATTTTGTAATAAGTGCGGCAAATCTTCTTGGAGAAACTGAAGATATCGCGCTCCCGTGAAGTTGTCTTCGAAAAATAGGGTCCCTAATAGATGATCACACGTTGACAGTCTTTCACCTAGTGAGAGCTACTTACACTCCGGACGTCCATATTATGTCGATTCATAGGCCCGTTGTTGTGGAACATGGCTTCTTAACCACATTGCTTAAGAATCCGACATCAGTTTCTACCTGTTGCAATAACCATTGCGAAAATACCACTCGCGCTTGGTAGTCAGTTCGTAGAGATCCTCGTGTAGTTGCAGATGGTAGGGGTGAAATTTATTGCGGTGCTACATTCTCAAAACTGATGCCTGGCTAATGTTCATATCCTGTGCTATGACCCTAGAGCTGGTACGCGGGTTGTTTGCAATTGCATTACTCACCGTTTTTTTCATTATTTCCAATCACTGGAGCATCCAGAATAGCAGGTGAACTTTTGATTGACCCTGTTTCAAGCAGATACCTTTCAGCGCTTCGAAACTTATCTGCAGTTGGTGTTCTTCCTGGAAATCGTTCCTCGTATAAGCTTCTTGCTTCCGCCGCGTTACATCTTGCTTTACCATAGGGCAACAGCATGACTACGTACTCCGCTTTTGAATACATTGTTGTGTAGTAACAACCAAAACTCGTAGAAAGATCAAAGCAAAGTACACGAAAGGTTGTTTCATGGCAGATTTCGACACAGCTACCGGGAAGGATTTACAACTATGCTGACTGGGTGAAATTTAATACCGATATTAAAAATGTACTTACGCACTATGAATATGTCACCTATTCATTATGTGTGTGCCAGCAAATGGCTTGAAGTTTTCTCATCCTTTTCATTTAATTTATTAATAATAATTACATAATCATTTTTATATCCTAATACTGCATCATTTGCCCAAAAATGTATAATAAGAGGTAAAAAAATCCGCTTATTGCGAAAGATTCGAACCCAAATTCTCAGAGAACAGTGTGTTTGGCATCACTCTGGGCAAGAGAGCCCTGATTGCTATTTTAAAATTGATGTGTCAAAACAAAAAGTTTAATTTCGCTTAGAAAACGCCGGGGATTGAGATATTGCCATTTAGTGTACCATTCGAAGAAAAAAAATGTCGCTGTACTGAGAGTAATTAGGTACTTCCAAGCAGCAATGAATGAATGGATAGTGTTTAACGCCCGTCTTTGCTACAGAGGCACCACAGGCGATTCAAGCAACAGGAATTAGCATTCAATGTTACATTAAAAGTTTTGTAGACTGGAAAATAAACTAGCGCAGGTGAAGGATTAAAAATATCCATAGAAAAATGATGATATAAGTGCTCTAGGTAATTCATATTTGGTTACTTATAGCGTTGCAGAAATCAGTAAAAAGATGCTCGAACTATGGGCGAGGAAGCGAATCTTCCTGCTTGTGTAGCTATTTGTAACTGAGTAATTTGTTAATGGTTAACGCCGTATAGCGAAATCAACAAAACAACACAGAAAACGAAAAGAATGTGATTTGTTCAATGACATAAACATAAAAGAGATTTTCGTTTAAAAACTTGTTTCTTTTCATCATAAATTTATGAAATTAGAATCAACATAAACAATTCATGTTAGTGTTTATATCCTATGTATGGAAGACAAAATTGTGAATAATTTTCTCCAGTAATATAACAGTATATTAAAATAACCCCAAACTCCTTGATAAGGCAATTTAGAACATAATTGTTATAAAATCTCAGCCCTTGACGACCAGAAGTTTCTCAAAAATATCTTCAGAAATTGTAAATAGCATACGTAGGTACTTCTGCACTAAGAAGAAGAAGGAGAAACTTCAAAAACTCTTAGTACAATTATTTCGGAGTGATCCAATTTCAAACGATGAGTTCAACAATTTTACTTCATAGTATGGTAAGCCTGTTACAGATATTTTTGCATATTTTAACGTTGTCAGTACAAATCTCCTTCAAGGTATGTTATGAATATTCTTTTTCAAATTGGAGACGAAATTTAAACAAAATTATAAAATTAAGGTCATATTCAAGGTGGCAAACTTTGGTGTAAAAGTTGTTTTGGAACAAAGTATGTTAAACCTATTTCTGGAGAAATTACTTTATAGTTCTGAGAAACTAGATGGAAAACTTTGAAAAATCTACGCAGTTGTAATTTGTTCCACATAATTTTGTAAGCAAACAATTTCAATATACATTTTTATCTGAACAGTGCCAGCATAGAAATGGTGCCCATTCTTATCCTGATTTTACGTTAAAAGTACAAAATATTAAACCAAATGTGCAGGAAATCGCTGCAATATTTTAACCACACTTTGATATATATAAGATAAGCGGAACATGAAATATGCATTTGTATCTTGTTATAAATAAAGATTAATATAAGTTAACGATATTTTAACATCGATCCTTAGTGCAACTACTGCCATTATATTATTTCAGTAACGTCATGAGTCGTGTAAAAAGTTTATTTGAATCTTACGATTCACGCTAAACACTGACACAATCGAGAAATAACAAGGCTATAAGATGCCACTATATTAATAGTCATTTGTGAGGTCCTTAATCATAATTTAATGACACGTAGTAAAGCGTCTGTCCTACTGTAAAAACTCTTAATTTGCTTGATAGCCACTATATCGATGTGCGTTGCTGACAACAGACAGTTGTACTGGCTTGGTAGAGGCGCACAATGGAATCCTGGATAAAGGAAAAGCAGATGAGTTGGCGAAAGTAGCTATTTCCGAAGGGGACGGCCACCACAATAAAGTACCAGCAACGAATGACTGCCAAAGCTCTAGGCAGGGCTATTAGGGCGAAGTGGAACGAGCAAAGGGTGCACTCCTGTACACATAAAGGAATGTGTAATGCACTTCTAGCTTTCCCGATAACAATGGTACGGCAACTGAGTTTCCGGTTACAGTAAGTAGGCTCCGGTTTAACTATGAGCTTTTCATATTACACTTGTACGGGCGGTTCAACTACCGCACAGGAAGAGGATGTAAATCGTCCTTTTAGGCTGACCGAGCGGAGTGTCATTTCACGGTGTCCTCTGTCCATAAACATCACACATTTAGCATCTACAATCTTACAAATATATCGTTTGATAGACTTTTGGTTTTAAATCTTGTCCACTGGCGCACTCTTAAATTTAGGATATTAGGCGTAATGAAGCCAGCGACGTCCCCTTTTTCGTGTTCTTTAACGCCATTTTTGAACCTGTTTGCTGTAGATCCAGAAACAATACACATTTATTTGTGAATATAATTAGACATTTGACTCTAGGGTTCATGCTTTTTCCTGTGTAAACGCTTTCTCAAGTATGAAATCAGTCTGCCGTGCGCGCGCGTGTGTGCAGAATTTATTCCAAATTGCCTAATCAATCGCCTCCCTTTAGAGCTGCAATGCGCAATATTCTTCACAAATTTGAATCTATTGATCAGTGTAAAACAAAATAAATATTGAATGGTCAATAAAATCATTTTCGAAATAGAGAAGTGAAAGGTAAAAAAAAATAGTAATGAAATCAAAACTTACGGTAACAAACAGAATGTGTTTCCATTCTGTTTAGCCGAGAAAGAGTTCCAGCATCATTTCTAAGGCACGGTTTTAGGAAGCGGAGATCAAGTACGGAGGCTTTAGCAAAAGTAAACACCGTGTGAGCGGAGAAGTTTATAACAATGTCAAGTATAAAGACACAACAAACGTTTAACCTTTGATTCCTTCGGTGCATCTGATCACTTACACCACAATTATGTTGGAGATTATAACTAAGTTACGTGTATTTCATGCACCTATTACTTCTTGCTGCACCAATTGCCGCTAAAATAATGGTCTGTAAGCGAATGTAATAAAAAAATCAACATATTTAATAATTTTTAAAAAGTGAACGCACAGTACATATTGAAGGAAATATACCACACTATCAACTGGTGTGATAAAGATGCTAAAGATAAAGATAAAGATAGCCCTATTTGTCCCTTAAGGGCAAAGGCCTGCTAACAAGTAGGGAAAGTTGGCTTTTTCTAACGTTAGTTGTTCGTATGCTGTTTAAGACACTTGATTGATTTGATTTTTGGTTACTCCATTTCTCACTGCACTAGTTGTTCTCGAGAGATCTCCATTTTTCTCTTCCTTTTGCTACTCTTGACCAGTCTGGGCCTACATGTTCTTTGATGAACAGATCTGCCCATCTTTTTCTGGGCCTGCCTTGTGTCATTTTCCCATTCGGGGGTCCCTCATGGAGATCTTGTAGGTCCACCTATTGTCCTGCATTTTCGCGTCGTGACCGCCCCACTGCCATTTACCTCTGTTAGCTATTTGTGCGATGTCTGTTGTCTGAGATAACTGATTTATTAATACTATAGATATTTTGTCCTTCAGAGTTCCCAGGATTTTGCGTTGCATTTTTCTTTGGCATATTTTACTTTTTCTATTTTGTTTTTCTGATATTGTCCATGTCTGGAACCCATATAGTAATTAAGGGTATACATAGGTTTCGAGCTTCTAGAATCTGATTTTCTTGGTTAGTGTTGGTCTAACAATATATACTGAAGGTCCCAAAATGCTCTCCGGTTGATGAGATCCTTTTTTATGTTTCTTTTTCCATTTTATCATGAAGGAAATCTGTTATGCAAGGTATGTATATTTGCTCACATATGTGAGGACTGTTCCATCTATTTTTATCGGGGTTTGAGGTCCGTTTGGAATTAACTGCGTGTTGAGTTTGTTTAGTGACAGCCCTGCATTTTTGCTATGCTCAATAATTGTTCCAGCATAGTTTTGTAGTGCTTTCGGTGTTTTGGCGAATAAGACCTATCATTGGCAAATGTTAAATTTAATAGTCCACTGCCGTTTATGCTGATTCCGAATTTATTATGGCAGTTCATTTTCCTGAATATATGCTCCATTACACAGATGAAGAGTTTGGGAGAGATTTGATAGCCTTGGCGAACTGGTTTTTCTAGTTTGAATGTTTGTCCTTCTGTTTTTACTTTTGCAAAACTTTGACAAATGGGATTTCCCAAAATCGATAATGTGGTTTTCACGTGTAAATATTAAAATAAAATACGATGAATGTGGATAAAAAGAAAAAAAGATTTGCTCATAAAATGTTGTTTTCATTGTGATCTACATAAATCAAAATTATTTAAAAGCGCAGATACATTCTTCCAGTAACTGTTTTCTTAGTGTGGACAGTACATCACATAACCGGATATTTAAGTATAAGACGTTGATCTATAGTTTATGTAATTATCGCCTTTTATGAATGTCTTGCCGAAACCTTACAGTTATTTGAGCCTTAGATTCTCCTACTTATGGATTCTCTCCGTGTTTCAGCAAGAGAAATGTTAGTTCCTTTGCAGTAGTCTTTGTAAAATGAAAACCGTACTCTTTGTTTGTTGTGAGTATAAAACAATGCCTTCGCTAGTGGAAGTGTTGAGTGGAGTGAGTGAATAGCAAACTTCTCTCCCGGGTGTTACCGCAGATGTCACTAGAATAAAACGGTGGTGACGTCAGGTTATTTTCATAATATCGCTACGCGTACAGCGACTGCACAGGATAGCAGTACAAATCTGCTTGTTAAATTTTTACGCATCGTCAATTTTATTTCACTGCAGCGCTTCCATAATTTAAATGGAACGGAGGAAAAATTAAAACAAGCACACTGAAGTTTAGGTAGTGAAATATTCCAACAGTACCATAAAATATAGGAAAAGCAAACCTTCCACCAGGCTCTAAAGAAAAATACATTGTTGTTAGGTCGATATTTAGGTAATATCTGTAAAGCATGACATGCTATTAAATTTTTAGAACTAATACCACAATGTTAAATATAGCAAGATAGTTGGCACTTCACAAAGTACTATGATAAACAATGTTTATTGTCCCTATCATGTAAAACATATTATTTTCTGACATAATTGCCGTGCACTTGAAGATATTTTAACTATGTTCTGGCATAGAAACTACTTTCCTAAAATACTCGGTATCTTGATAGCAAATAGCAATTCTAGAGCAATACTCGAACCTCTGTAGCATAGTCGTCCTGTATTTTTATTCCTCGAACACTTTACTGCAACTTTGGAAATTTGTGAGCATTACTTGAAGCTAAATCGATTGATTATAAAACGTGCTATCAGTCCGAAATAGCATCATGAATTGTATTAAACTTCCAGTAAACGAGGTTGTGTGGCACAACCATTTTCTTGTTATTTTCTCTTAAAAGTAATAGGAATAGTAGAGGAGTGAACTCCAAATTTGAGCGATGGCATAGATCCTTCATGGCCTCCTTGCTTGTTTTTAGGGTATGTGTAGATGAAAACTTAAAAAAAGGAAAAAATATTTTATTTGCTTATAAATAGTATATAGTTTATATATTACAATTCCAAAGTGTCATGCCTGTATCTTGGCTCTAAGTGATTTAAAAACGTACTGATGTCATAGTTCCATACCCCTTTTCTCTGCAAAGGGAGGCACCAAGTTTATAACCTCATGTTTTTCCCTTTTCGTACATTCGGAATTGTAAGAACTTATGTGGAGTAATTTAAAGAAGCCTGTGGAAACATGGCACTTAGCGTAATTTCCAGTTCTTCCATAAAAAAACATATAATGCAAGTGAACAAGTGCTTTCGTTTTGCTAAATATTTTTATTTAGTAGAGCATTTAGTAAAATTTTGTGGAGAGTTTTACCATCACTAAAATCAGAATTATTTGCAAAGTGTTTCAAAAAGTGCAGGAAAATTGTATTACACGCAATGCAAATAAGGGAGTGTCAACTGTTGTTCTACAAGAAGTCAGTTCTTTCAGTCTCTAGTGGAGAGTTCAATGCAGACAGAAGCATAAAAATAGAAGAGTGCGGTGAGTTTAAGCTAATAAATGCTTCCATTTTATCTAAAGCTATGAATACTACATGTTCTTTCTGAGAATCCAAAAATATAATTTTACTGGATAAAAGGGAGTAAAGAATAGATATAGTATATACTCTAAGTTGAAAATGTCCCTGGTTTCCCGGAAATTACAGAGTAATGGAAATAATTAATATTTGTAATTTTAAAATCAGCAACTCAGTAATTACTTGCAAGTACGTTGCGCATTTTCTTTCAGTAGAGGAACTTTAATAAAATAATTTATATTTATAGAATGGTGTGTAACTTTTGGTAATGTTTAAGAAATAACATATAGTAATATATAGTAAGTTAGGGTAAAACGCACGTCTTTCTCCAAACACAGAAGACTTGGCAAAAGTCAGACAAGTTAATCCCTTCTGGTATGCAGCCAGGGTTGGAAATGCCCCCCGCCTCAGGCGAGACACCAGCTTGTTCGGTGACAAAGTTGCAGGTGTCCGAGTAAAAGCGTCATTGACAGTAACGTATGATATCTGTTTAAATTCATCTTATTGACGAATAGCGGAGCCTTTGGCTCGACCAAAATTATCCAGCGAATTGAAATAAATTCAGTGAGGTAAGCACCGACCTATAGTGATGTTCAACAAAATTGGCGGGAGTATTTCGCGCCGTTTCCCGTGAATAGCGTCATTTTGTGTTGTATATAAAAGGGATAGATTTTGCCCAAAAGTCTGACAGTCTCCCGCCAATTTTGTGTTAACTTCATTCATAGGTCAGTGCTTACCTCACTCAATTTTATTTCTAATCGCTAGACAATTTTGGTCAAGCCAAATGCTCTGATGTTAGTCAATAAGATGAATTTAAACAGATTTCATACGTTACTGTCAACGACGCTTTTACTCGGACACCTGCAACTTTGCAATGAACAGGCTGGTGTCTCGCCTGAGGCGGGAACATTTCCAGCCCTAGCTGCACACCAGATGGGATTACCTTGCATTGGCTGACTTTTTTTCCAAGTCTTGCTGTCTTCGGAGAAAGACATGAGTTTTTCCTTAACTTGTTATATATTACATGTTATTTCTTCAATATTACCAAAAATTACACATCATGAATGCATTTAAGCACTATACAATCTTTCTCCACTGAAAGAAAGTGCACAACATATTTGCATGTAATTACTGAGTTGCTGATTTTTAAATTACAAATATTAATTATTTCAATTACTCTGTAATAGACGGGAAGCCAGGGATAGCTTCAGTGTCACAGCTGTTAAAGTGATAGCGCATTTAAAACTTCAAATAAACATGAGAAGCTGCTTGAAGTAAACGTTAGGTGATGTAATGGCATGAGTAGTTTGGGAATTCAGGGAGGGATAATGAACTTGCAATCTCCTATAAACAGATACAGCAATATCAACCATCAACTATAAGTGCTGAAGCCGGAAATAAGGCTGCCTTTATTAATTTAATAACTAAAGGCCGCAGAGTTATATTTATAAATGCATTAGATTGGATAAGGGTAATTGTTATGTATAAGTATAAGAAAATCATTTAGAGATGGGTATAACAGAAATTGAAATAATTTGTAACTTGTACTTCTGTGTATGTCATTTGACAGGTGATTGTAGCTTACAAAAGGGTTTTGTATACATTTTGTGGTAAAATATGTGAGAAAGAGACAGAGATGTATACCTGACGCCTCGTCCACTGGCCACTCCTTAGACAAGGCTGAGGCAAGGGTAAACTATCTTTTGTTAGGTCACGAGCCTTCTGCCCAGGAAATACTTAGGAGTTCACAATAAGAGAAACATGTGGCCGTAACGGGACAGTATTTGAACAAAATCAGACGCAGCAATAATTTAAGAGAAAATGCGAATGTCAGAACGGAGACGAAAATGTTCTATTACAGGAAAGCCGAAAACAGTCCATCAACACGTGCGTTATCTCTGAGAACATTTGGAAATCTACAAACTAAGGAAGGCAAAAGATTATCAATAGAAATCAGAATGTAAGGAAAGGGCCGAAATTTATGACAGGCTGTTCTTGGAAAATTCAAGCTCGTGGGAAGACATTAGATCAGGGGGGAAAGAATAATTCTAGCCAATGTAAATCGGACAAAAGTCAACGAATCAGGAGAACTTAGATAAAAATACATATTTTTAGGATAGCCAATGCTGAACATATAACACAGAAATAGATAATATACGAGGGAATTTAATTTAGCGAAAGGCGTGGCGATGTGGTAGAAAACTGGGGTACGGAAGTCAGAGAGACATTCGGACATTGAAATTCAGGCGAGAAAACTAGAAGACAGTAGAGATACGAGGCACACGGTAGATATACTAGATTCGCGGGAGAGACACAATAGAGATATACGGAAGCGGGCAGCCTAAGTCATACGTAAGCGATCAGTCCAGGTCATTTCTAAAGTCAGTTGAGGGCAGTGTAAATCATTTTCTAAAGTCAGTCTAAGTGAGTAGTGAGGTCAGCTACGAGCCGTCAGGAAGTAACCTGCCAAGTTGTTAAATAAATAAAATGTTCAAACAGTCCCGGACTTATTAATACACTGAACAATCTCCTTCCCCCCCCCTAATGACTTTAAGTCATTAAAAACAGTCCAAAATTTACCCTGAGAACCCATCAATTCCCCTGCGTTGAAACCAAAATCAAAAATTGTTGCAATTTATCGACCTCCTGTGGAACCCCCATAAATCTTGTTGCAGTGCCAATGAAGATGAAGATAATAAAGTCTGCTGTACAGAAAACTGTATATGTGAATGTGACGAAGAAAAATATTCATAAAGATTTGGTAGTGTTTTGTGACGGTACATGGATGAAGCGTGATCACACATCAAAATACGGGGTGATAAGTGTAATAAATACAGACGCTGGCAAGCTTTCTCGGAAGGGAAGTAAAGCCGTGGGTCCCATGTCGTACATTTACGGCACGAAAAAGAACCTCGAGCCGGAAAAAAGAGGCATCTGAGCAAAATTTGTCGGCCGTTTCACACCCTGGATTGAATGGGACGCTGGTGATGTGAGGTGTTAATGAGTGTCTATAGATAAAACAAATCAACCACAATAAAACCCTTGCCCTAACTTCTGCTTTAATATGCAGAGACCAACGACAGTTTATGGGGTTCCTTTTTGTCCCTCTTTCCCAGTGAAGATATTTTTTCTTTTAAAGTAAACTTTTACAGTTGTCTCAATTTGGAAATGTCCCTTAGCGAGTTAAAGTTGAAGTTAAGGGAAGCAAGCGGTACTAAACAGTTTGAATATAACAGAAAGTCACATTTTAGCGCATGAACTGACTTATGAACTGACTTTCTGCAAACACAGCCTCGCAGACATGGAGTCACAGCTTCCGGAAGTTAAAGGAGCAAATGCTGATATACTTAGATTTACTTAACTGTAAACAGGCTCTGCAATGTTAATTAGAGCAATGTTCATTAAAAAGCGAGAAAATAAAATTTTACAAAAATAAGAATTAAAATATTGCTTAACTAAGTTTTTTGCTTGGATTATGACAGTAACTATGGGAAAGTTTTACTTCAAAATAAAAATAACTACATACTCCTTCATCAAATACCTTGATTTTAACAAAATGACTTTATGTCTTTAAAATTATTCACTATTTACTTTTTTCCAGATAGTTAAGTTCGTTATTTTAATAGCATAAAATTGCAGTATTTCCAAATGCCATGTCACTTATTAGTACACATTCTAAGAAAAACTACAGAAACTGATACTATTAAAGACAAAAATAACAGGAAAACGCATAATATTGTATGGAAATCATAGATAATGTCGTTTTTTTTTTTCAAAATAATTAAAAAGAAATTAACTTTAAGTAAGTGTGAAGAAGCAAATTAGCATTCACAAAATATCTGCAAATACCGTCATATATAGAAACAATCCAATATGTTCCAGTGACCTTCGAAAGGAACTGTTAATGTGACATATTTGGGAAAAAACAGGACTCAGCTATTTATCAGAAATAAATTACAGGAATATTGTTGATTGCTAGTGAAATAAGTACGAGTAATGATGAAGCATAAGTGGCAGTTGAGACAGTATTTATAAGCTGCCACCCCCCAATATAATTAGAGTGACTACAGTAAGTAATTTTATGTAACTTCCTTATTTTAAACATGAATTGAGTTTTATTTCTATTCCCTGTGCAATTTGGATTATTGTGTTATTTGTGATGCTATTTTCTCGTACCAGAGTGCAGAAAGCTACCTCAGCTATCAAAAGCTGACCTGAAATTTTCTGTCGCCTATTGTAAGCAATATTTTTAAAAATGACAGTACTGATATTACTTGGAAGAATTCTATAGCATTATCCGTGGAAAAGATGCTTTTTGTATTCTGTTAGAGAATTGTAAAGCAGGGAAGGCATAATAAAACGCATAGCAACTACAGAGATGAAAAGACAAGCCTATTAACCTCTTCAAGGTAAGAAGCTAGAAGCTTCAGTTGATATCTACATGTAAAAATTCACGTAGTCCATGCTTATTGAGTCCTGTAATTTTGCAGCCCGCAGTCAGTTTTGTAAGAGTATTCAGCGGGGCATTATCAGTGGAAGGGCTTTCTCAGTTCAGTCAGTTAGTGGAAAGCTGTAGTCAGTTTTGGAAGAATATTCAATGTGGGGCATTATTAGTGTGGAAGATAGGCATGGTCAATTCAGTTCACTTCAGTGGGAGAGTATTAAGTCAAGGGCTTTATTAGGCGAGTTCAGTTGCTTCTCGGGATTAGTTGCTTTCAGGATCAGTCTTTGTCAAATTAAGAAAAGTCAGAGTGATAATGCGAAAGTGGCACACATTCTCCAGAAAATAACGACAGTACATTTTATGTGGAATAGATTATGAACAATTAATTGTGTTTCAGCTCCTATAACAAGAAATATTATTAATCTCCATATACTCCTTTCCCTATGGTCACAGGATCATAAAAGTATCCAGCAGCAGAGTCTCAACAGGCGTGGCAAAAAATACAAGTTAATAGAAACTATCATCTGACAGGAGAAGAAGAAAAAATTTACTCTTAATATTTCAATCATTAATCCAACCAATTAATCAAACCAAATTATTTTTTTCCAACTCCTTCCCGCCACTGCACATATTTAATTAACCCCCTTTCCTATTTAAAAACTGCTACACAGTCAATCTACATGTTCCCGCTGGTATACTTTTATAACGAGCGCTCTTGTTGCTTAAATTTCCTTAGGCGGAATCAGAGTGGGACAAACATGATTCTTTTTATTAACAGCTAATATAAGTATTCACTTGTTTATTTAATTTTCCCTTAACTTTTGCATAAGCCTCAAGTGACGTAGTCCATTTATCTGTTTAACACTCTTCCAGTGAATAACATCGCATTATTCACTATCTTGGTGGGGAAATAAATGAGCCGCACTAATATATCCACACGTAATGCACGTCACCGATGAGGGCATTATTCACCTCTGATAATATATAGGGCAGTTTCTCAAAGGTTGTTTCCTGATAGTTTTACGAGGCAACGAAGCGCAAAGATCCTCTCCATAAGTCCAATAGAATTACTCAGAGATTCAATGTGCTTCAGTTGTAATCAAGCAGCTCGCAAATTAATAGCAATACAATAGGGGTGGAGTGGCAATAAAGGAACATTATCATGGGCACAAAGTGAATGGAATAACCCAGTAGGTTGGCATACAACAGGAACAGCTCAGAGGATATACAGAGTGAGTCAAAAGTCAGGCATCATTGAATTAATATGCATTCCAGGTGCTAGATGGTGCTAACCAAAGACCAGGGAGATTTGAAAAGTTCTCGGAATGACACACAGATTTCAGAAGCAGTTCTGAAGCAATTTTATTATCAAAATCAGGCATATGTCATAGAAACAATTGAACAAATATTGCAGGATTTGGTCAAGAACTACCTATTTGTTGCAGTGCACATATGCATATGCAAATGGCTAATATTGAACACCCTGCGGTTATTAAATAATAAGAAGAGTATAATTGCAACAGAAATCCGTACAGATATAGTAAACTCTCTAGTAGCTCTCTTTGCACCATCGTTTTCAATCGTTTCCAAGTGGACCACGGAGTTTAAATGCGGCAGTGAAAGCTTGCAAGATGATCCATGCGGCGGACGACCGAAATACGTTTTAGTTTACAAAAATACTGCTGTAGTACCCTGCCTGCCATTCGCATTTTCTGTGAAATGAAGATGGTGCGATTTAGCAGGCGGTGAGATACCAGCAACGTTAACCTATATAAGGCGGTTAATTCGACGGTTATGGGGGGATTTAAATTAAGAATAAATTTAGTGGCATTATTACAGTATTTTAATGTTTTGTACATAACTTATTTCTTATAATTATTACTCTGCCAAAGACTTTCTTAAGATATACAAAAGGTCAAATAGATGAACAAGTTAAATTCTCTTCTTATATTTATTATTTATCTATTTTTCTAATCACAAAATTACTTTCAAATCCTCATAGATATAGATTTATTTTAAGTAGTGATTTTTTGCCTATTTGTTTTATTTGTTTTTTGTTTTTTCATTGGACCTGAAACAGGAGCTTCAACATGACCTTTTGATAATCATAAATTAAGATAATAAATTAAAATCTCCTCAAAACGTCTTTTTTTTTTTTCTTCAATTTTTCCTAATTGCTGTTATTTTCTTAATATGGATGTAGAAATTTCTTTTATTCTTCTTTCATATTACCTAAATCTATTTTGTTTTTCCAGTGAACCGGCACTAGTTATTGGTTTTAACTAGTTATTTAATACTCCAGCGTATACGCTGTAAAACATCAAGCACACCTATACGATTGTGTTTAACGGCTTTACTTCCATCTCATTATAAAAATAACTGACACTTGCAATAAGCTATGGGTTGGGAATTATTTTATTTATCCAAAGCAAATGCATAGTAACTTTAGTTTTGAAAGCAAACTACCTTGCTTTAAAAGAGGTGCGTTTATTCTATAAAAACTTGATGCTTTGTTCCTGTTTTGTTTTTTCAATAATATATTTATCATTCAAATGCTATAATACCATATTCCAGAAAAATATTTCTTAGCTGCATAACTTCTCAAATTCACTAAGTCAGAGTTCCTATGTATTGTTAAATCCACATTTTTTGCACAATTACATTGATGGAATGATATCTTTCCCAGAATTTGCCAAAGAAATTAACACTTTTATTTTGTGCGTCAATAATTTTAAAACTGCGCATACATTGTTACAGTTTTCTTTAAAACATCTGTTTATACCACTAAAAGATTCAATGGCTATGGCATACCCTAAATTGCATTTATCACATATATTTTGATTCATTGTTAATATTTTGACATTAATCCTTTTATCTTTACAAAGGGAAAATGTATCAAAACAAATTCTGAACGTCCAAGATGACTATGCAATTTTTACGAAAATGAAATAAAATAGCAAAGTTTGTCGTTTACAGTGACAGTAGATATTATGATAAAACTGGTGGTATAACGGAGTGGAATGAACACAATTTCATCACATAACTAAGTACCGCCAGTCCATTACCTCAGTAAAAACTCATTGTGCCATGTATTGTGACAATTACAAAATGGTACTAATAATAAGGCAATAGCATTATCAACGTACCAGGTATTATACAATCAACATTAGCAACACAGTATAGGACAGTTTGTTTAAAAGGCTAACCAAGTCCGTTCGATAAGAATAGCAGGGGAGGATAGTGATTGGTCGACGCATTATGCGTAACGGTTGTCTTGGTTTTTGCAACGGCAGTCGAAAATAGACCTTTATTGCAGCAAGATGCCAGATCCGCCCCCGATTCGCTGGGAAACAATGGTTCATGCTGAAAGTGATTATTACATTTTATTATGTGTTACCTTAAATTATAATAAATTGTGACACAGTATATTCAACACTAATAGTGTTTATTGTGCAATATATCCCGAAGGATCCCATTTCCTAACAAGATATATTTTGGATCTGGGATTAATGGCACAGTACTCCACCTCCAGGCCAGTGTAGGTTTTGCCATTAATGAGGCCTGGGTCACGACGACAACAACAACAACATGAGTTTTAAGATTTAGTACTGTGTGCACTAGCATTTACTTAAATGTAAATGACATCTTGTTTTATTTCAAGCCGCAATAAAAATAGACATTCTAGACAAGGGATACATTAAAATGTCTAATGTAGACATGTCATTAGATTGCATATTGCACCTTAACACCGAAATTATTTTAAGGTTGCGCCCGCAGTTCTGAGCAGCTTGCTGTGGACCAGGGTTCACCTATCATAATACTAAATATTTTCCGCATGTGACCATCTATCGCAGTTTACAGTTATGACAGGAATTGGTGTATTAATAACTAGCTTGTGGCTGCAATATCTGTATAATTCAAGTCTTTATGTTACTACTGGCTATTGGTTCTACTATAACTAGTTTGCGGATACAAAGCGTATAACTCAAGTCTTTGAGTTACTGCAGGCTCATGGTGTGCCACTATAATTAATTATGTTAGTGAAGTAAAATTTACTCTACTGGTATGTATTGAAGTATTACCACTAACACACAGAAAAAAGTATAATGCCGATTACAAAATTACAAAAACATTATTAAGGAAGAAATTGGAAGAATCGCGAAAGCAAAACTGTTTTCAGTGAAGGCAAACTTCGAAAAACTGCTATAAAAAGCTTAGTAATCATCATAAAATAAAATTAATATTGTGTACATACTGTTGCTAATCAAAACTGTGCGATAGAAATGCGTAGAGAACTTGTTCATTGAAGTAACCGATGACAAGAGCAATCTGGCGTACAATTGCGAAGGTCAAAATAACTCTGTAATATCATATGAAGTACAATAAATTATACTTTATACGTATAGCCTTTAATACAGAAGCTTTTTTTCTGCATATCTGACACAGTCTCCATCGAAACTTATGTAACATGAATATTAATTATTATTAATTATATGTAATTTAATTATATATACTGGGGCTGTTTAGTAAAGAATGATTATGATTGTTTTTTGACATTGTACCTTTATTCGGCCTCATAATTTTGATAGTCCCCGTTGGGTGCAATGCACGTGTTAAGCGTTTCTCCCAGTTTTCTGAAACATGTGGTGGAAATTAATTTTTGTCAGGTCCTTCGGAATCGCCTCCGTAACATTCACCACTGCTTTTGATGATGGATAATGTCTCCCACGAAGGAGTTTCTTCAATTTTGGGGAAAAATAAAAAGTCTGGACAAAAGGCAGGGTGAGGGACACACTTCGCATTCATATTTGTGAGATTTTCAGAAACATCATTTGCAATGTGCGGGGGTGCGTTATCTGGTGCAGTATTCAGCTTGTTACAGAAAGTGTGGCCTTTTGCTTGTGACACGGAGTTGCAAAGTTTTCGGGACATCTTTGTAGTATTGTCCAGTTGTAACTGTGTATACGACATGCTGGTAACCATTCCTTGAACATCGAAAAATGAGACGATCATAACTTTCCCAGCAGAAGCAATCACTTTTGGTGTTGAACTGAGCATGAAAACTTCCACACAGAGCTTTGCTGTTTGCTGTCAGAATCATAAAGAAATAGCAACCGCCACGGGTGGCCGAGGTCGTTAAGGCACGGACTCGTGAGCGGGAGGTCTGCGGTTCGAATCCCGCCAGGACCGTCCTCCCTGACTGGGGTTTTTTCCAGGTTTTCCTCAGTCTTCATAACTGGCAAATGCCGGGGAGGTACCTAAATTTAGGCCTGGAACGCTTCCTTCCTTAAAAAAAAAAAAATATCCTTTCCCAATTTATCATTTCATCTCATGTATCATCAGTGTCCACCGCCTGTGGTGCCTCAGTAGTGAAAACGGGCGTTAAACACTACTCAAAAAAAAAAATAAAGAAATAGCCAATATTCGTTTGATTACCTTTGAAAGAAACTGCGTTACTTCCGTAACATCATCTTTAGCTGCATCCAAACCTGCACGCGAACCCGTCGTGCAAAAACACGTCTAATGCGCAATTTTTCAAATGCCATAGCGTAGGTGACACTCAATGAAACGTTAAGAATTTCTGGGTGTTCTTAAAGCAACTCGTCTATCCTCACTCAAAACAATAGCAGGGGAATCGATGCGTTCCTCCGTTAGAGCATGAACTGGAGCGTTAGGGCCTTTCTCTGTTGATTACCTCCTCTCTGAAAACTTTAAATCATCTTCGAACTGTGCTATAGAGGAGAACAAATCCTCCATAGGCCTCCTGTAATATTTTACAGCTAAAAATTTGTTGAGATATAATTTCATAGTAGCGTAATATTTATCTCTATCACCTCCACGGAACTCAACATGACTCAACTTGCACACCTCTCACAGACGAGAACCAAAAGTGACGAGTATGAAACTAGTACCGTGTGTACATTACGCATTAAGGTAACAAAATGTTATAAATTTTAGCTAGAGAATGTATGGTCTTAAAAAACCCATTCTTTATTGAGCAGCGCTCATAGATTATATGAGATGCGAAGTATAAAAGCCAGCACTGTTCAAGGGCATTTATATAAATATCAATCCAACATTAGAAAAACCTTAAACACCTATTGAGCCGCAGATATATATCTTTTAAATGTGCAAAACCCGTTTTTAGGATTAAATACTAGTATTTTCATTAGGCAATAAACAAGTAGTCACTTTATATAAAACAAATTTTAACTTTATTGTTGAATAGCACAAGTAATAAATGAACGTTATAATGTCGGGCGATTCTCGCTCTAGAGGCTCCAGAATTGTTATGAACAAAAGGTTGGGGCCTCTAGCGAGAGAATCATTTTTTAGAATTGAAACAAGAAAAATGTATTTAAATTTGTTTGACGATGTAATATTTACTATATGTATATAATTTGAAATTTATAAGATCGCTTTATATAGATTATTTGCTTTTGTAATAAATGTCTATAAAATGTTATTTAGTTTACAAAATTGGTTTAAAATATATAATGTCCGGGAATAAAACAGAATGTTATATAAATTACAGAACATTGTAACTATTCATGGCTACTCTTCAGTTGGGAAGCTGTTATGTAGAACTTATTCGCTTTTTCTCAATGTAATTATTTTAAGATTACTTAATGACTGTCATGACTATTAGAGAGGCCTTGACTACTTTTGTGACCAATGTATTTACCATCGAGAGAAATGTCATCACATTTCTAATGGAACTATCAATATGTATCAATAAGTTCTTAACATATGCTTCTATTAAATAAAACTTGCTTTTTGCTAAGATTTCAATTTAAACGATATGACTAAATCAAAAAGTTCAATTTGCTATTCCTCCGGTTCAACGTGCTTTTTGTAGATCGTCTACAAAAACCTACTACTACCAACCTTACGGTGAAAACTATCTCCGCTTTCTCCTGCTCATACTCAGTTGTTAACGAGTTATTCCACTCTCGGGATATGTGCAGGAAAGGCACGATGACTGTAAAAGCAGAAGCGAATGGAGCGAAGAATTGGAAACTTTGTTATCTATAACAAGGTTATCCGCGCTGTAAAAAGGGTAAGTTCGCCGTAGCTAACACCCTCCATTAGCTTGTTACCTGAAGTGCTAACGCTGTTAATATTAGCATTGCTTGCTACCAAATAAGGTTCACTGGAAGAAGCAGAGCACGTGCTTTGGTGAGCAGAGATACGCATTAGTTGTTTCCACAGCATGACGACACGTGTATATGGTCAAGGAAGAGACAGAGATAATCAGTGAAAGATAGATCAGAGGCTGAAAGACAAAAAATAATTACAAAAAAAAATGCTATACGAAAAAAGGAATTTCCATTAACGAAATTGCATTAAAAGCAGATGTAAAAGAAAGAATGGAACATAAACCAGTCAAAAACCAATAAATAAATATTAAAATAATAAAATGTCAAAGTATAAGAACATGTTATCTATCGGCTGTTTCAGTCAGCTCCATCGCCACGAGTGGCCGAGGTCGTTAAGGCGCGGATTCGTGAGTGGGAGGTCGAATCTCACCAGGTCCGTCCTCCCGACTGGGGCTTTTCCAGGTTTTCCTCAGTCTTCATAACTGGCAAATGCCGGGGAGGTACCCTAAACTTAGGCCTGGAATGTTTCCTTCCTTAAAAAAAAATCCTTTCCCAATATATCATTTCATCTCATGTATCATCAGTGTCTACCCCCTGTGATGTCTCAGTAATAAAAACGGGCGTTAAACACTACTCAAAAAAAATAATAAAGCTCTGAGTCACTTATTTCTCTCATAGCTTTCAAACTAATAGACCTGAATCAGTTAAATTTAGCACAAAATGAGAAGCATTGTTGCGGAAGAAAACGAATGGCCACGCTACTCTCTAGTCCTGTGACGCTTGTGTCCGTCAACGCCGATTACCTATTTGCTCTCTTCGGCAGAAATGTTACGCTTCTGGCTGCTATTGTTTCGAATAGGCAACTGGCATCATTGTTTTATATTTTAAACAATACAGTGGGTGCAGTACAATATGAACCAGTACACAATGACATAATATACTGGAAAACTGCACTGATAGAGGAATACCAAAGACAATTTATTGCGTAGTTTGGGGTTAAGAAACTCTTACAAAAATCCTTCATTCGGTGTGTGATGAAGAAACTGGGAACTACGGCATATTTTTTCACGAAAGTGGTCTTCCGAAAATGCCACAAACAACGCTATAGGAAACAAAATTCTTGGGCAACCCGTTGCAGGAACTGCGGATTTCTAAATACAGTGGAACGAGCTACAAAAAACAAAGCTTGCATATCGCGTTCCTGCTGTGCCCAAATAAATCTCCCAACGAAGAGAAGCGACTCATGCATTGTCGCTGATTCCAAAAGTTTGTCCCTGCACATTCGGAAACACTGGATTGCGCAGTTCTCTGACAGACGTGGATGTCAAGTCTAGATTAACTGTACTGTGCTCGTGAGTCTTCAGATGCCCTTGAGACACCTTTTCGTGATGATAAAGTAGGATTTGTGTGCTCTGTCACGGCGCCGCATTTTGGCACAATCTACTTCTACACAATGGAAAATCTTTCGTAAGTTTGTGCACTATTTGTGACGTCCAAGAATTCCGTACTGAATTATTTTCAGCAGGATGGCCTCACCTACGACAGTTCCAATGTCAGTACAGCTGAAATTGTTTGGTTCTTTGATGACCGGATCATTTTTAAAGCACTTTGGCCATGAAGCTTACCTAACCATACCCCAAAATAACTCTTCCTGTGCAACAAGTTGAAATGGAAGATATATTGCAATACGCCACAGCTTTTCTTGGAACTATGAGAAAACATTCAGTGGGAAATTGAAGCTGTCATTCTCGACGCGTTGGTGAACAACTTACGTAAATTGGAAAGATATGTGCATGCATGCCTTGGAAATCGCCCAAATATTTACGTAAACTCATAAACCTTTCACAGTAAACGGGCCAAACTTACGGTACAACTCAACTGAAATGGATGAATCGCAAAGTATAAATATTTATACGTATTAGAAAACATTAAAGATAATTTTCTAAAAGATGATCTTAAGTTTACAGTTAACTAGAACTAAATGCTATTTGTTCTAGTATTGCTATGCTAGTGTAGAAAGGAAATATATTTGAATAAAATTAAATCACGATATGTATAGTACTTCTACACTTTTCAAAATACGATGTATGTATTAACTAACTGCAGTTGAACTTACTCCCGAGGCAGTGAATAATAGTGAAAATATAATAATTATTTACAGTAATATACGTTAAAACCTCGTGGAATTTAAATAAATATTAAATCTTAATTCAATTTAACATAGCTGTAGATAAAAGTTCATAAATGCCCCAGCATAAACAATTTTGTTATTAATTGTAGCATTTTTCTTCTTTGTACAATTTTCAGATGTCTGTCAGAAATGTTACCTATAGAAGGTGTTTTCGACCTATGGTGCGCGTACCATTGATGATACGTGAGCTACTGCCGGTTGGTACGTAAATATTTCAGCAAATAATATAAATTAGCATTTGTTTTACAAACATTTGACTGTTCTACTTAATTAAACGGAAACAATATATTTTATATTATTATAAAAAAGTTTGGGTGACGCTGTACAAAAATAAAGCGGATTTAATTTCAATCTTACGAGGCTGCGACATTGACACAGCGCAACTTGAATATCTTTGATCAGCAACGACAACATTTTGTCGTTTGTTGAGCTGCGAGACGCATTCACAGTTAAGAAGGCAGTGAAAAGTAGTGTTGTTGAAAGCGAGATTTTATTTGTTAAATTGTCAGATTCATGTGTAATTTGTGCCAGATTCAAGAAAAGTAAACCAAAATGCGGATAAGTGTTTAATTAAAGGACTCTGCTCCAAAAGGTCAAGAGAGAAATGAGAGTAAGCGGGGTAAATAATTCCACTCTGTCAGAAGCTGCTACTTCTAATTCTAAGCATGCAGCAGAGTATTTTATAAAATAGCAATAAAAATCCCCATACATAAGCAATACGCAAGTACAATATAAGGCATTTATCATATGATGAGAAAACCATCCCAATACTGACATGTGTGATTTGTCATGAAACACTTTCAAGTCATTCGATAAAACCTCCCGCCATTTTGATACAAGCTAGTGATTTGAAACACATGCCTTTGGAATATTAAGTGAGAGAATATTAAGGAGCACCTTAGGGAGTCTCATCTCAGATTTCAATGTATACTTTCCAGAAAACCTGGATCCAGAATTTTGGGTTAGTGAGTTTTTGACACCTTACTAGAAACCTTAACTCCTTCCGAGAAAGACAAATTAATCGATCGATCATATTACGAAAGTCAAGCAAATGATAAAGAAGATGAATTTAACAGACTTCTGGGTGGCAAGAAAAAATGAATATCCAATGATCTCAGAAAAAACTGTAAAATTTTTGTTGGTGTTTGTGACAACTTATCTTTGTGAATGTGGAAATTCTTTTCTAATTTACATAAAGAAATAAGTACAGAAATAAATTGAATGTTGATAAGTTGATTCCGATTTAAGACTAAAATTAATTCACTTGAAATTAAACATTAAAGAACTGCATTTAGCTAAACAAGCATAACCGTCGCATTGAAACGAAAGTGCGAGTCAGAAATTAGGTAATTTTGTAAAGTGAACAGCTTTTACTGATTGTTAAGTCTGAGTACTGGAGTACCAGTATCAGGAATATGTTTGTCGAAATTAATGTGTTCATGCTCTATATTTTAACCTTAACAAAATTTATTTTTAAGACATTTCATACAACAATCCATTGAGTAGCGATAGATTCAACAGTTTTTTCTTTAATAATATCTAATTCTAAATTCTACATACAGGAATTATCTAAATAAATTACTAGTATTGTTACAGATGTATAAAATGCTTAGTTTGACCCTTGTACCACAAATTGATGCACTTTCCTCGTAAAATTTGCTAACTAGTATATCTAATATAAATTGTAAGGATACATCTCTGAAAAATGTTCAGAACCCGGGGCCTACAGCTAATCATGATCTTTGGCAATGTTTACTTCTGAATACCGATATCTTCGTTTAAATTATCTGTACCTTCCTGAACTGCTAGTTCCAGTAAGGTTCTTTAACGTACCAGGGTAGGTCCATATGTTTTCGGCCTCGCCGATAAGAATTATCACCTTCACAAAACCCCTATCTAGTGTCTTGTTTTATCTGTTAATTAAATAGTTGCAGCTGTAACTTCCGCTCCGCTATGTTCAGTTGTTCAGATATATCTGCATAAAGAAGGCTATGTGTAGAAGATTGTGACAAGTTCAAAATGGAGTTTCGAGCTGTTATTAAGTTCCTCACAAAAGAAGGACTACTCCAAATGAAATTAAACAGCAATTGGACAGTGTATACGAGGAAGCATCCCCCTCATATTCTACCATAAAAGAATGGACCAAACTTTTTCGAATGGGTCGAGAAAGCGTTGAAGACAAAGAGCATGCAGGTTGACCCTTGGAGGTGCTCGCTCCTGAAAACATCGCTCGCTCTTGTGGATGTATTTGTGTATAAAATTATTATGTTATCTATAAACACATTGAAAAGGAGGGGTGACAGGATACAACCTTGCTCTGCATGTTATTACACTTTTTGAAACTTTATCGCGGTCATATTTTGCACAGAACTGTACCTTACTATATATGATTCTAATACCTTGATCAATTTACCCGAGACTCCTTTCGTATATGCAATTATGAATGGGTGCATTTGAGAGTTGAGTATAAGTACGTACTAAATATCTATAAATTTAGCAATATTTGTATTGGTAAAATAAACGTAGGGCGCGTTTATCAAAGCAAATGTCCACGCCCTCAATCCAAGTTGAAAAGTGGGTTGCCTCTGCGTGATTCGGGGCTCGACGTAGTTTCGCCATCCCTGATCTAAAATAAGAAGCGATTAGATAGTTTTATATATTCTGTAAATGTGAATTTACTTCTCTATAAAATGCAGGCAATATTAGTATAATGCTTCTAACTTTATTTTAAAAATATTTTAGTATTTTATTTATTGCCTCACACATACATAAATTTTACGTCCCATATTAAAGTGTGCCAAAGAATTTAAAATGTTGATTACATTAATTATCCTTTTTTCTTGTTCATATTATCCCTTCGAATCTAAGTTTGATGTAAGGTTTAATTTTGTCGTTATTCTACTCTTAAAGCAGACGAAAATAATAAATCAATTCATATTAACTTGTTAATTGTATATACATTTTATCCAGAACATTTTTCTTGTTTCATCTTACTTGAGAAGCCATTTTTTCGGGTGTCAACCAATAGAAACGCTTGTTTAATAAGTATATGAACCATAAACCATGATGATGAGGTACCCCATCCTGTTGCATCCCCACAAAACGAGGGCTGTCTTCAAGTTCTAGAATAACCACTCTTGTAATCCCAAGATTTCGGTCGCTGGAAAATAGCAATGGTCCTATAATCGCCTCATTCCAAAATCCTCACT
The DNA here is from genome assembly GCA_030762175.1 of Metallyticus violacea. Lineage (NCBI taxonomy): Eukaryota > Metazoa > Arthropoda > Insecta > Mantodea > Metallyticidae > Metallyticus > Metallyticus violacea. The sequence goes on along the minus strand of CM060843.1, from coordinate 26,184,739 downwards.
CTAAACAGTCACGGTTAAAGTGTCGTGTTCCGTGATAATTTTACACGGAACGCCATGGTGGTCAATTTACTGTTTGCATAGGGTGTCAGTTCCCAGGTATTATACCTGGGAACTCGTTAGCTTAAGTTATAAAGTTGTATATGTGAATAAATATAAAACTTAAAAGGAGTATTTGGGACAAGCGACATGTTTTTAGAAAATATTAGTGACCTAATGGAAGACTACAGAAAATGGAGGTTCACGCAAACTTCCAGTATAAGAATAAGGATGCATAGGTATTTAAATATTTAATATAAAGAACGTCCATCTTGAAACAGTAATATCAATACAGCGCAACATTCATTTTATTTTAAAAGAACGAGTAATCATAATTCCATACGCCAAATACTAGTAAAATCAAGTAATTTCAGGTTAAAGCAATTAAAAAACTCTACTTTTTATGTGTTTGATAATGAAAGTTTCTATCCAAAACACAAAAAAGTAAAAATGTATCTAGTAAACATCAAGGCTCTGGCCCACGGATCTCGGTGTGATAGTTCATTAAGCAGCTCCCACATTTGTTTCCATCAGGAAACATAAAAATATTAATGCTTGCTTGCATTTACAAGCCTGTTCTAATGTAAAAGTCATTATTGTAATAATTAATTTGAGTTATACAAAATGTGACGAATGGTGCATTTCTACCTATGTTGCGTTACAGTTACTTCCTTTTTCAATGTTCATTTGAGCGTTAGTATCCTATTGGATTCATTATGTTTTTAATATTATTTCTGTGATCAAAGAGCTTCCTCTCTTTTCTTGTCACGGTGTCGCCTGTACAATATCTTTCATTCTATCTGAAAATAGAAGCAAAAAGGAGAGAAAGAGGGGTTTCTACAGCTACAAATTTGTTTTGCTCTGAGCAAGAGCTCAGAACAACCTTTTCAAAGAGGGAGCAGAGTTTAATGAGATGTATTTAGTCTGCAGTTTCATCTTTATTTCATTGGAATAGACTAAAAGACGAAGAAGCCTTTATAAAAACGGGAAGGGAAGCCTTGTTTTTGTTGGACGTATAAAATCCATCTTCCGCAGAAGAAAAAAAGAAAAGGAAAAAGAAAGGAGCAATAAATTACTCTGCTTCGTATAGACTCCTGTTGCACGACTTTGTACCTCGTTTGCAAACCAAAGCCACCCGTTCTTATTCGTGCTTTATTACGACAACAGGCTTCCCTTTCCTTTTTTCGAGTTCTCCCCTTGTTTAGAAAGGCGGTCTGACTTTTCATTGCTTTTTGCGAATGTTCAACCAAAGATATGAAAGAAGAGAAAATCTGCGAGATACAATTAGAATTATCATTGTCATTTATATTAGGTTACACAAAATTTTAAATTATACAAAAATGAATAACATTAAGATAGTTAAACTTAATTTAGCTTAATATTATTCATGAATTTTGAACGAGAGTAACAAGAACAAAGAAGTATGTGGAGCAGGCCATGAAAATACAAAAAACAACATAAATCATTCATTCTTGAGAGAGGAAAATTCTTTATAATGATTTATCTTTGTGAAACAGAAAGACTAGAAAGCATAAAGATTGTTGTTTGTGGGGATAGAAACAGAAATCAGCAATAGGTATGTAATCAATTTAATTAATAAAAACATAAAAACATAAAATAGTCATAGTTGATGGCCATAGTTTCGAAAATAATAAAAAAGTAATTAAATAAAAAATCACTGAAAGAAAAACACACAGAACCAAGGACAGTTGTACAGGGACATCCATTTATTTTTACTAACATTTTTGTTTCTGCTTTTTTGAATGCACTTTACTCCCACCTCTTCTATTAGTACACTTCCATCTCTTCCTCTAAACAGACTCAAGGCTGCACGTGAATTCGAAGTAGTAGCCACAAGAAACAGTACTCAGGCGTACAGTACGTTCCGAAAATACTCTCGCGTTTACTACTAAAAAAAGAGCATACGATATCGAAACTTGCTTTCGCATAGGTAGGTAGCCTGTCTGTGTAGATTGGACAGGAATTATTATTGCAGTTACCCTGTATATATAAAACTTTATATTTAATATTTATATATATTTAACTCATATATATATATATTTAACTTTATATTTAATATTTAATTTGCATTAACTGAACAAGTGTTTCTCCATCATTTCCAGATTTCGAAGAATGAAGGTGGAAGTTGGAATTACAGTGTAACTGAATGTTTTGTTTACGTTTTCCTGATTATGTCGCAATAACGGAATATTTTCGTAGGTATGTCATTGATAGGTAGATTAATTTCCAGCGACAGGGTCTACAGAATGTAAGAGAAGTTCTGCGAACAACGGTGACAGATCAGCTGTTGAAGACGCTAGAGAAAGGAGGCAGCGAATTCCTATTGAGTCAGTCAAGAAACTTAATAGCAGAAATTGGGGTTGTGTACGAAAGTACTCACACAATTCTGAGGAAGAAATTAGGAATGTTGCCATACAAAGTGGTCGAAGTTTACGAGCTTCAATCTGCTGGGTAATGACCACTCTTGAGTACTGCAATTGGTTTCAACAACACATAATAGACTATCCCATTAACGTGATCTTTCACACAGATGAAGTTTGGTTTTGTCTCTTTGGGTATGTCACAATAAAATTTTTCGGATATGGAGTACATAAAATCCGCATGAATTTGTTGAGATATCACTGAATCCACTGAAAATTAAAAGCCTGAAATGCCTTGTCACGAAGAAGGATCATAAAACAAATGTTTTACAACAAACTGTAAGTACTGAGATGTAGAAAGAAGAAAATTTCAGCAAATACTAGAAGAGTATCTAGAGGGACATCCCCAACCAAATGGTGCTACTGCGCACACTGCATGTGCGACAATAACACTCTTGAAATAATTCCGTAATAACATAAGATGATGACCCCAAGATTGCCCGATTATTTACTATGGGTTACTCGATAAAATACATAAAAGAATTGAAGTCTGCATTGAAATGATCAAAAGCTATTTTCAGCAATTTGTTTGTATAAAAATCCAGGGTATATTAATATTTCAGTTTACAGGCAATCCTTAAATTATTCAATTAATATGATGTAACACAGTATACATTTTGTTGTTTATTTATTCTGGCACAGTTAAAGTTATTCGATCTTCTCTTCCACTCTATCTATGTAATAATAATTACATTTAATGTTTAGCGACAATATCAGCATTATAACATAAATAATAACAAGACAATACTCATACACATGTAAACCTATGTAAAACATAAAATATATAAATAAATGTATGCTAATATATAAACATTGATAATGAAAATGAATATTGGAAAACATTACAATAAGAAGAAAAATATAAAGAAGAGTAATACTACTAATACTACTACTACTTCTACTACTACTAGTACTACTACTGCTACTAGTACTACTACTACTACTACTACTACTACTACTACTACTAATAATAATAATAATAATAATAATAATAATAATAATAATAACAACACAACAGTACTATCAATGACAAATCATACTTATGTAAACCTATGTATATCATAAAAGTGACAATAAATATACTAGAAAAACATAAGTTGAAATCCCCTAACAATACTATAAAGAAGATAGGAACATTTATAATAATAAAATGAATAAAGAGAACAATAAAATTAATAATTCTATAGTAAAATAAACAAATATATTCTACACTGTAATATAAAGAATCTAAATCTAGGGCAATCAATTATTTCTAATAGCATTGTTCCTAAGGAAGTGTCTGATATCCTAGAGACGGACAGCAATGATGATGAATAAAAGGATGTTCGGTGCAATAGTAATAAGGGCACGCGGGGTTGTATTAAGACTATGAGAAATAGATATATTTTGAAAATGCAAAATAGATAGGATGGAAAAGATGTATGGATAATTTTGAAAAATAGTGTGAGACAATAAATATTTTTTCATTGTCTCACATCGGTTTTTCAAGCGGAACCAAGACAGCATATCGCGGGAGGGTGTTATATGATCGAACAAACGCTTGCAGATGTAACGTATGCGGATATTATGAACATGCTGTAGTTTTTGCGTTAGGTTAGAGTTTAAGCCTGTTAGCAGAAAATCGTAGTGGCCGAAATGAGGCAGCACCAGGAATTACACCAAGATCTTTTCTAATGTTCTGGGTGGGGACACGTTGAATCTTTAAAGGTGGACTAGAGAACTTACCTGCAGGATTCAGCAACATGTTTTTCCCAACAGAGATTACTGTCTATAATAACTCCAAGGTTTTCGCAGAATCCGTGGAGGTAATTAAAGTTTGATTGATATAATGGGAGGATTATAATCCGTGTATGGTACTTAGCAATCGTTGGTATCCCACACTATAGCCTGCGATTTTAAGGGACTAAGACCAGGCCCAGTGTACGCGTCCGTGAATGATCTGAGTCTAGATCTTGGTTAACGTTACCTATTGCATCATGAATGTCGTTAGTTCGAGGGTGTATGTAAAGCAATAAATCGTCAGCATAGGGGTGATATTTACTGTGGCTAATAGCACGAGATATGTCAATGATGTACAGTGGAAGCAGTGTATAATGAATATTTGTTTTATTAGTTTAGTTCGTGATAAAATAAATTCCTCCTTTTAGTGCTGTCAGCCGTATTTCGATTAAATAAAAACCTAACAGAATATCCAAATCGTAATATTTACTAGTAACATTAATAGATACGCTGTCTTTCTTCCCTCCTTATATATTTAACATTTTTCACTTTTCACTAGTAACATCAAGGAAGGAGTATTAAACATTGTTTCCGGGTTCTAAACTGTTAATATAAAGATATGTCAGGTTAATATTAGAAAGATTAATAAAAATAAATTAATATCCCTGTATGTAAAGAAAATGAACTTGACATCCATTGTAGAAGATTCTCATGAACCAGTATAAAGGTAGCATTTCCGGATGAGGCAATTTTATATTTAAAAGTTGTGTTAATGGTCGTAACTGTTGATAATGGTCTCGTCAGAACCTTCACTGAATGATAGCAGCACACACACAGCGTCCTCAGAAAGTTATTGTTTAGTGGGGCACAGAAAGTTATGCAACTTTCATAAAATTGACTCTTCAACTCTGATGAAAATATTCTCTCTCGTCTCCTTAGCGGAACATGTGGTAAAATGCGAGATTAAGCTTGATAATCTCAAAGCTTTCGTCTAAACAGTACCACACTGCCATGAGATATCTGGCAATTCTCCAGCACTGCCATTACTACTTTCCAAATATTAAAGATGAGCAGGAGCTATATTTCTTGTAACTACGAATGCTTTATTAATAAATAAAAAATAAATCATTAAATCATATAACTAAACTTTCACATCCGACATCTGTTAGCACTAAACATTTTCTGCAAAAGAATGTAGCGACGTGACAACGTTGTTTTCCTGAGAGAACTCTCATACATCTCATTATCATATCAAAGGAATATAAATAAACAGCAGGACATATGTAATCTAGTTCCAGGAAGAAAGACCATCAAAACTTGTTTTGTACTAAATTTTGAATTGAAATACCGAAGACTTCAACATGTCTTAAAGCTGAGATGGAATAGTTTTCGTGTTAGTCTAGGACAGGAAGGACCATAAATGGTTCAGATTTAAAATATGCATTGCGATATAAATGCTCTGTGAGAAAGTTCCATTTATGTCAACGCTTTCTTAGTTTCATGACCTACCCTAAATACAATTATTTTGTTCTTATTATTTTTTTCTCTGTTTTATTAGATAACTTTGCAGCAGATATAGGTGCTTGTGGCTGTGCTCATTTTACATACTTATGACTGGATATGTGTTCTCAGGTCATCTGTCCAATGGCAGTCCTGAAGTGGGCAAACTGGCCGTTAAATAACTCGCGCGCGCGCGTGTTCACACACAAGTACGCTTCTCGCTCATAAACCAGAAACTGAAAATGACAAGGAACCTTCTTATTACTTTCGTTCACAATATGAGAAACTAAAATGCATAAAGCATTGTGTGCAATGTTTCATTGCTTAATTAATATTCTGTGTAGCGTTGCTGCCTGTTGGCCGAGAGGACTCGATCCCCGATATCTGCTAGGAAGATATGGAACAGGGTCCACACAACTGAGGAGGTATCTGTTAAAGCGATAGCTTTATATAATCTAGGAAGCCCTCGTTGGCGGTCGACGGATTACCGAAATACTGATTTACGATGGTAGGTCCATAAGTTTCCGGCCTCGCCGATAAGGATTATGGCCTTCACAACCATTATCTGGTGTCATGCCTTATTTGTCAAGCAAATAATCGCAGTTGTAGCTTCCGCTCCGCTGTATTCAGTTGTTCAGATATAGTTGCATAAAGAAGGTCATGTGTAGAAGATTGTGACATGTTCAAAATGGAGAAACCACCTGTTATTAAGTTCTTCACAAAAGAATGGTTTACTCCAAAAGAAATTAAACAACGATTAGACGGTATATATGGGGAAGCATCCCCCTCATATTCTATTGTAAAAGAATGGGCTAAAATTTTTCTAGTGGGTCGAGAAAGCATTGAAGACGAAGAGCGTGCAGGTCGGCCCTTGGAGGTGCTCACTCCCGAAAACATCGCTCTTGTGGGAGACTGACGGCTCAAAGTTACAGAAATAGTAGCAAGGTTGAACCTTTCTAAAACAACAGTCCTTCGAATTATTCAGGAACATTTAAACAGGAATAAGGTTAGTGCAAGATGGGAATCTATACTTCTTTCCTCAATCCAAAAGCAGCAGCGAGTCATTTGTTCTGAATCATTTTTGGAGCTCTGCCGTGGTAACGAGAGAGAATTTCTGCAAATCACTGTAACAGGAGATGAAACTATGCTTCTCTACTATGATCGCTTGTTCAAAAGAGAATCAATGTAGTGGCGTAAACCCGACGAAGCACCGCCTCTAAAGGTCAAGATCGCTCAGTCAACAAACAATATCATGGCCACAATCTTTTGAGACTGTGAAGGAATACTCTTTATTGACTTCAAGGAGAGGAATACTACAGTAAATGGCGAGTACTATGCTGACCTACTGCACAGACTACGTGCTATCGTCAAAGAGAGAAGGCGAGGAAAGCTGAGAGCTGGTGTGCGCCTTCTTCTTGTTGCAAAGGAAGCTGTGAAAAAATGTAGTTTCAAGATGATCGACCATGCACCCTATAGCCCGTATCTAGCCCCCAATGACTATTTCCTCTTCTCAAACCTCAAGAAGGAGCTTCGGGGAAGAATATTTAAATGTAACGAAGAAGTGATAGATGCCGTTTCGCTCATTTTGCAGACAAGTCTTCTGACTATTTGGGGGGGGGGGGTATTGAAATGTTAATTCAAAGATGTGATAAGTGTCTTGCAATAAAGAATAACGATATTGAAAAGTGAAATATAGTTGTTGTCTTTATCATACCTAGAAAATGGTTAGGCCAGAAACTTATGGACCTACCCTAATACATACCCCACCCACTCCCTTTAATACTGAAATCTGCCAGTGTTGTCGCAAGACAGAGATCGCAGCAATTGTGCGGCATGTCCTTAACGGGCTGTGATATATGATCGGCTATAGATAAACACCGCATAGGAATCATGAAGCAAAAAAAAAAAAAAATGCGGGTATCCAAGAAGCAGAGGCTCTGAAAAGATTTAGGACACGTGGTATGACGAGATCTCAGCTAGCTAAGAGGCCAGTTTGGGATTCTAGGATCGGATATAATAAACGTACGAATGAATTAAATTATTTCTTAGTAAACTGATGATGTACGGTGGCGAAGACAAAGATAAAGTGATATTAACTTTTGAGTTTATTTAAAAAATTAAATTAGACTGGTTTTTTCCACAGTGGCTAATCGTGTCTGCTAAAACTTAGACTACTTTTTTTTAAAAAAAATAGCTCTATGTCGTAAGGGATATTATTTTATCTTAATTTTATCTTGAAAAATGCACACATACACCCAAGTTACAGTTAGATGTCGATTTCCTGAGCCAGTCATCAAAAATCGTTTATTTTATCCCTCTTAGATCCGATCTTACTGATGACCTCTACTGTTTCTGAAAGTCATTTTCTTTTTACATATCTTTCTTCCTTATTTTAATTTTCTACTCAGGTCTTTCTAACTGTAACTTTCTTTTGGCCACCTTACCTCTTCCATCCTCTCAGAGGCTCAGGGGCTGTGAGCGCGGGAGTTCACGAGGTACCCAAGCTACCCAGTGTCTAGGTAGTCCATAAATATGAACACCTAGTCCTCCTAGTTGTGGGTTGAATGCGGCTGACAACCCCAACCTTTAAAACCAGATTATTTCGAAATCCAAAGATATAGCAGCCGCAATGACCATATAAGACGACATGGCAAGCATACAAAGAACCTGAAACTAGATCATGGAATGTGCTACCCCTGTACCAGCCAAGAGCTTGAGCCGGTTTATTAGGCTCTAATAATTAGAACCTAATTATGAAGCTGTTAGTAGGCCGCACTTTGGGCACCACATTTAGAGATATTGGTATGGCTCCTGCTATGTGTCCCAGGTTGGGCACCAATCTTGAAGCGATCTGTTGTTGTGATTCCAATTTTGTAGACTATTTATTGGTCGCTTGGGTGTTGTTGTCCACGCTTCAATGACAACAATTCTCACGGTATGCTGCTATTTACCGCCACGGGTGGCCGAGGTCGTTAAGGCACGGACTCGTGAGCGGGAGGTCTGCGGTTCGAATCCCGCCAGGACCGTCCTCCCTGACTGGGGTTTTTTCCAGGTTTTCCTCAGTCTTCATAACTGGCAAATGCCGGGGAGGTACCTAAACTTAGGCCTGGAACGCTTCCTTCCTTAAAAAAAAAAATCCTTTCCCAATTTATCATTTCATTTCATGTATCATCAGTGTCCACCGCCTGTGGTGCCTCAGTAGTAAAAACGGGCGTTAAACACTACTCAAAAAAAAAAATGCTGCTATTTTGTTGACTTGTATTCAACGGGAATAGGAGAGGATTTCTATAGTGTAAATAAGCACGCGATATGACATAATATGTACTGATATTTTATTATGTACAAATTCTTGCGCGTCCTCTGGTGTTTTGCTTACGATAGACTTGACTACGTTCAATATAAACTTAGTTGCCACGTGTGAAACTTACAGACTGCCTGCCTCAACTAAATCTGTGAACTGCCTCTGACAGAACATCTTATAATTGCATTCCTCGCGGCATATAAAACTTAGACTGTCTGTATTCCGCGTGTAGAACTTGAAACCGAGTGTATCTTGCCGCGTGTAGAACTTAAAACTGCCTGTTTCGAACTGCATCTGTGAACTGTGTGCCTCAGGCGAGCAAACTTTTCGTGATATATTCAATTCAAATCAAAGTATCATTGGCATAAACGATGCCAACGGAGTTTCAAAGGCAAACGCAATTTTTACACTTATCTTCAAACATGTGTTTTCCATTGACTGGTTTAATTTCCCCTGACCCACTTTCCATTCTCGATGTTTGATAGTTTTAAATGTCCTTCAGCATTGGCTGGTATAAAGGACTGGTAATACAACGCCTGTCGAGTTCAGAGACCTTAACGAGTTTAAAGTCCTTCAGTTTATTAACTTTGCTGTAACATATCTTTTAAAAAGGAAAGGGGCTTCACGCTACCCTCTGGTTTCTTTGTAACGTTTTTATGATGCTGTTGACTATCCAAGCTATCGTAACAAAACACCAAGAAGCTCTCGTTTTTGTTGACATTCAACTCACATATTAGCATTAAGCCGTATTATACATATATGATATCTACCTTACTATTTACAATACATAAAATATTATGATTGGGCTTACATAAGTATACATATAATTATATTTCAGTGGGAAATATTTCAAGCTCTAAATGCGGTTTGATAAATTTAACAAGTAAAAAATAAATATTACAACAATACAGGAAATCATTAGGCTGGGACAGGGTGTAATAGAAAATAAAGAAAATGCTATATTTTATAGCTGATACGAATGTAAGCATGGTTTTATAACAGGATTTATAATAAATAAAAGAATTAAATATATGATAAAGTACTTACCAAAGTCACATAGGCTTTATAGGATTATAATTATAGGTTCATTTTTCAACTACATCATAATTTGTTCAGGAAAAAAAATGAACAACAGAAAGACTCTTTCTTTAAATAACTTAATAAAGTATATGATAAATGCCCAAGAGGAGATGGACAAATGTCATTGGTAATATAAATGCCAAGCTAGGCAATGGAGATAAATATAAAAATACAATCTGCATGACAAATCGAAAGATAACGGTGCCAGATAAAATACTTTGCCTCCCCAAATAGAATAGTTACTGGAAGCACCATGACCGAACATAATAAAATATATAAAATAACATGAAAACCACTAACCTGAAGACATATAATCAAATTGATCATCTAGATGAGAAGAAAAAAGAATACACAAAAAGAAATTCAACGAGCACGTGTTGGACCAAGTTGGCCCAAGTAGAACATTTTACGAAATGAAAATGCAAGTTTATTTTTTATCACTATATCGTGTGAAGATTTTAAACCATATTTTAAACATTCTGCAGAGATAAGAATAGAAATTTTAACACAGCCTCATCGAATATTTCAACGATGGGCCGAACATTTTAATTAACTGTTGATTAAAGCGGAGGAACAAAAATATCCACACTCTCCACCACCATCACAGATGGAGCAGATAGTCCGCTGATTTATCTCCGGGTACCCTCCAACAGCATATGAATATATAGTTGGAACAGCTATAGCAAAATTAAAAAATAACAATTCATCTGGGATATGTCTGATACAAGCAGAGATGATAAGGGCTGTAGTCCTGAACATTTCAAACATCTCCATCATTTAATAACTTAAATATGGGAACAGGAAGTCATTCCAAATGGTTGGAATGTATTTTATACCCTATAATAAAAAAGGCAATATTATGGAGTGTTCAAATTATAGAGGTGTAAGCCTACACTTGGCATTGTTTATAAAGTCAGTATAATATTTTTTTAGCAGACTAATAAAATATGCAGATTATAAAATAGGCGACATTCAATGAGACCTGAGAAGCGAGCGATCAACTGCAGAACAGTTTAAATTTGAGACAAATAATTGAAAAAATGAAATAATTTGGAACTGAGAATCACCATTTATAAAGTTTAACAATGTTTATGATAGTATAAATAGAAATAAATTGTATGTAGTCATGGATGAGATGAACATTCTCAAAAAAATTATAATTTTGTGAAAACACAAAATGTCAAATAAAATCAAGGAATGCTCTTTGAAGAACTAGGTATAAAAAATGGGGTGTGCCAAGGAGATGCTCTGGCATGCTTATTGTTTAATGACATTGGTAAAGTTTTTGGATAAAAAACTCGATACCGCCACGCGTGGCCGAGGCCGTGAGCGTGAGGTCTGAGGTTCTATTCCCGCTTAAACTGTTCCACTGACTGAGGTTTTTTTCCCGGTTATCCTCAGTTCTCATAAATGGCAAATGCCGGGAATGTACCCTAAACTTAAGCCTGGATCGTTTCCTTCCTTAAAAAATATTTTCCCAATTTATCATTTCATCTCATGTATTTCCACCGCCTGTGATAACTCAGTAGTGAAAATGAACGTTAAACACTATTTTAAATAAATCGATTTTTAGTTTTGTGCATACGAGATCTGTACATAGGTTACAGATTATTCCCATATACAGTTTTTTGTGTTTGTGGCATTTAAATGGATTTAAATGAATTTAAATATGGCGGCCCCATTTTCACTGTTTTCAAATTTTGGGTCAAGAAATTAATTTTTGGTTTATTTATATCATGATACTACACATTTTGCAGATTCCACCCATATTTCGGGAATTGAAATACTTTATATTGCAATTTAAATACGGCCACCATGCTATTAAACAACATACGCTCTTTCTGTTCTGTCATTTGCCATTATTTGCACATTTTTAGCTTTATGTGCGCTTTTCTTAAAAACTATGTAATATATACCATGAATTATTTTGTGCATGTGCAAAACATATTGCTCTATATAACTGGTGAAAGCTTTTAAAAAGCATATAAGAGAGCTTTGGGAAAAAATATGGTCTGAAAATTTCATAAGATAATGACACTAAATGCAAATATTTTCAGAAAATAAGCCATTTTTTTAAATTATATATTATTATATCGGCTATGGTAAGTAACATGTTTTAAAAATTCTTGTAAACTCTGGGGATGCTTAGAGTAATATTTTGTGGTAAAGTGCCCCTAAAGTGCCAATAATGTTAAAATTAATATTTGTTCCGTTTCATCAAAGTAATTATAAAATAATCGTAATTAAAGTTAGTCAAATTTTAAAAATATTTTATAATTTTAAAATAATTTCTCAATAAATGGTTAAAGTTTCATTTAGATAGACGGTATAGTTTTTCAGAAAACTCGGTATGTTATTTTGTTGAGGTTTAGCTCGAAAATTGTCATTTTTTCTCTACCAAGTGTCCTTAACATAGCGTTGGAGGAAGATATAAGGAATACTGGTATTAATATAAGAAATACTATATTTTATAAAGCTATAAGTTTTATAAATCTGTACAAATAATATTTATGCAGATGATATTGATATAGCAACAGCATTAAAAGAGGCATTTATTAAATTAGAGGAAGCAACAAAATTGATGAATTTGAAAATTAACTCAGAGAAAACTAAATGCATGCCAATAACTATAGGTCTGCAGAAACAGTCTCAAGCATTTAACAATATTATGATATAAATTAGAAACAATACATAGTTTTGTCTATCAGGGATCTGAGATTAATTATGATAATGACAATCTCGTAGAATTCAAGAAAAGCATAATTTAAGGTAATAAGTGCTTCCTTGCTTTAAATATATTTCAGATCACACTTAAGTTTAATAAAAACCATATTTCTTTTATACAAGTACTAATATAACCAGTTGTTACACATCCCACAAAAATACATTATTGGGTTCTTACTAAGAAAGATGAGATGCTCTTGAGTTATTTGAAAGGAAGTTTATCAGGAGAAATACAAGAAAATCGACAATGAAGAAGACGCTATAATTTTGAACTCCATAAACTCTTCATAGATACTGACATAGTGACATACATAAAAATTAACAGTTTAAATCATCTTGCACGAATGGAAGAAAGTCTAACATATAAAAGCATGATTCTAGCAAGATCTGAAGGAAAAATAAAACTTAGAAAACCTAGAATGAGATGGGAAGATAAGTATAGAAAGAAAGGTTACAACAATAGGAGTGAAAAATGGAAAAGACAACTGAAGAGCAGGAAAGTAGAGAACTTCTTAGGAAGGCCAAGCAAGGGTATTCGAGCCAGTGATGATAATGACTTCTTCAATACTCATCAGCTGCTCAGAATATTTCAGTCTTCTTTGATCTAATCTAACAAATTTACTTATGTATTCTTCCTTTCTTACATAGTTTTGAAACTCATAACCCTCGCCCCAAATAATTCGTTTCCACCGCCAAAATTTTATTTCTATATTTTTTTATTTATAACCCACATTTTACTTCCATAATTTAGTACAGAATCAACTAAAATGTTTCCAAATTTTTTGTATGCTCTATCAACATTTCGTTATCTCTCCATGTTCAATTTAAATGCTGTACACATTTCTTGCATTTTTATTTCTTATTCTCCGAAAATTCTTTCCTGTTAATAATTATTTCCAAATATTAAACGTTATTCTGTTATTTCGTATTAATTAAAAGGAATTTGATCCCAACCAATGAATATAAAACTACTTTTTATGTCGCAATATGTTCCGGTAATTGAATTTTTCATTTTATAATCGTTATTTTAAAATATAATAAGAATGGAACATCAATATTGGAATTGTAATGATAAATTCTAGCTCAACAATTTATTATTTAAGAAGCTACATTGAAATGTATTGAAGGTCGGTCAATGCTCTGGCTGCTTCTCTTGGGGGGTTCAATCATATTCACTTATGATTTACTCATTATATCAAATCTCCTTGCGCGGATTGCAGCATTTACTTCTGAAGAATTTTGACATCTACGTCGGAGTTGACTGTACCATTACGAGGACATGTATCCATTCTCGTGTTCTAAGTGCTTCATCTTCTGTTACAATGCTAGACAGGAAATTGTCACCTAGCTGACAATTGACAGGAAATTGTCGTGCTGAGCTAGCAGTTCTGATAGACGATGTTGTATGTGGGTTTCCGTCGGTGTTTCCAACGAGAGTGGTCCCTTTCTCGACGTCAGCCGTTCCTGCATGGGTGTAACAGACAGTCGTCGCTTTCACCGAGCATCTGATCTCAGGAATTTCGCCGTCTTCGTTGTCTTCACACAACGGTAGGTTTGATTGATTTATTTATAGACGCTGTTTAACAGCTCAGGTCATCAGGTCCCATTCAACTCAGGCCGTGAAACGGCCGACAAATTTTGCTCAGAGGCCTCTCTTTCAGGTTTGAGGTTCTTTTTCGTGCCGTAAATGCACGACACGGGACCCACGGCTTTACTTCCCTTCCGAAGGAAGCCATACTTAGGATTTTTACGCCCCGAAAAAATCCATCGGTCCTGGCCGGGTTCGAACCCGCGATCTTGGGTACAACGGTAGGGGACAGGATATTTGTTCTCAATATAAACACACGAAAGCGTGCAGTGAGACAAATATATTTATTGACCTGACTGCAAGCTACAAAGAAGCTAACGTTGTATCAGTGAATTGATGCCCTGTAACCTTTGGACTAGTAGTTAACTGACTCGGCGCGCTGACCAGCTAAGTACTTATGATGACCGCTAGCTTCCGGATCTGTAAACAATTAATTCAGCAGCTGAATCAGGCGCGGCAAGGCTTAGCTAAGTATTACTCTACCGTATGAGTTTCTTGTAACAATTATAGCTGGCAGTCGCTTATCATTGCTTATTACTCGAGGATTTGACCTTAGTATCACATGATATATGTAACTGAATGACCCATATGACCAAAAGTGAATGAAGAATGTCTAAGAATAACTGAAATTTAGCGGATTGCTTCTTAATATACAGCCTCTCAGCTTGTATGCTAACTTGTCGACATCAAGCCTCCGGAGATCACACACGTGAGCATCATGAGCATCACAGGCTTCAAACATTTAAAATGCTCATGACTGATTGGCAGGTTCGTATGGAATGTTCTGGAAAGAAACATAAATTTAGGGGGCTAACGTTCAGAGTGTAAAAAACATGCTCGCTGAAGCTCGGAAAAATCCATGAAAGCTTTGGATGCCTTTTACTTTTATTCTTATGTAACATAAAAAGTCGGCCAAGGTTATGTTAGCATAATTTTCCGACCACAATATAAAAATATTAATCTATCTCTACTATTTACTATTTACGCAATTAAATAAATCGTTATAAGTCACTTTGTACTGATAGCCGCTAGCATTACAATTTACATAATTGAATAAAGTATTATAAGTCATTGCTGAAAACAATGAAATCAAGTGTTATTTATTTGTTATTTATCAATCGTCTCAAACAGGAACAGGACAAAACCCGAGTGGAATACGCAGGGAAATGCTGGAGGTTTATACGGAAGACTGTTTGGACCGTAACGACATCTCCAGGTGGTGCACATTCTTTGAAGGAGATGTGTGAATTGTTGACTCGCTACGTTTTCGACGACCAGTAACAGTTGCAACTCAACGGAATGTCACAGTCAAAAAAACAAACTGCGCCTCTTTGTTCTTCAAAAGTTGACAACAACAACATGTGCGCCATCTTTGCGACGCAGTTCTCACTTCTGTCCCAAGAGTTAAACTTCATCATACATATGAAGTCTCTAGCGCGAACTTCAAACTATACGCCTACAAAATTTCATCGCCCCAGCATCGCGAGAAAAAATTATTGTGCATAACTAAATTATCAATCCTCATAGTTAACAACTGTATTCATTTCCAATTATCTCTCTTGGGCCGTAGACTGTGATATCTATTTTGAATTTGTTTTTCAAGTCTGCTCTATCCCCTTGAAACATATTTATTTCCTCTAACTTGACGGCATTGTTGCTGTTTTCACATGCCGGGTCGCCAGTAAGGTGCAGCTATGTCGACCCAATGGGGATGATGAAGATAATTATGTTGCGCCAGGAAACTCAACCTAACCATAAACCTAACCAACCATTGGCGCCATGGTGATTTCCCACCGAAGGAAAAATCCCCTGAATCGAACCGGGACACCAGGAGTAGTGGCCGAAACGATGACCACAGACTAGGCTGGTAATTTTAAAAATATCTTCATTCAATTTTTGCAAAGAGACTTTAATTGAAGGCTTTGTACATTTCATTCTTTCTATTATGAAACTGTAATAACACATTTTACATACTTAAATGTTTTAACAATTTTAATAGAAATTGATGATGCCATTATTTAGATCAGGCAACCATCGAGCGACGTCAGTTTTCCGGGTCCCTTTTTTCTGGTCCTTGAAGGGCGTAATTTGTTACGTTACTTAAACAAATAAGTTTGTAAACAAATACAGAGGTTGCCAAAAGTGTATACACACTTCAAGCAATGAATAAGCTCTGTTAACATAACAAAGCAGAAAATGATGAGCACTAATCATCTTAGACTTTTACAGTTACAACAGTTGCTCAATATGCCCACCATCGATACACTTTTGAGCACGTTGAACTACTGCTTGAGCAACGTTTGCGAAAGTGTCTTCAGCGATTGCAGCACATGCTGTTTCAATTTCTTCCCGAAGTGCTGTCAGTGTAGCTGGTTTTCTACGGTATACAACATCCTTAGTTCCCCATAGGTAGAAGTCCAACGGAGTTAGAACCGGAGAACGCGGTGGAAATTCAATCGGACCTCTTCGACTTATCCAGTGCCGAAGACGCGGAGCTGGTTCCTGTGCGGGGTCTCTTAGATCTGCCCATGGGAACCTTACATAGGATACCATGAGTATCAAATTTGTCTCGAATGCGTGCAATTGTTATTCCCGTTTACGGTTCTGTTCTGTACACACGCCTTTGAACTTCAACAACATTCTCGGTTTTCTATTACCCCTTCAACATTGCTTCCCGCTGTTCAAACGATAATCTTGGTTCCATTTTGTTATAGCAACGCTAGCATAACGTAATGTGAGCCTTTTCTGTTTACAGAACATCATACGATAATCTTACTTTTATTTGTTCACTGTAGATTTACCTGTCACGTAGTAACGCTATCATAATTTATGTGAGTCACATCCGTTTACAGAACATCATACTACACATTACTGTTGTTTTTCGGTCCAACTTTCAAATATATTAAATAGATATTGACTGTGAAAGTGTGTACACATTTTTTGGCACCTTGGGTATAATTTGTACTACATTGAAGAGGGGAACTAACAATAGACAGACTAAACTCAGGTTAAATCCCTTCCTTCGTCCCTTCTGCCTGCGTTGATTACAATTCCAAGAAACTGCTAATCTTTGTATTGTGCGAACAACAAAACAATCTTAGTCCAAAGTCGCTTCAGTACCAAGTGAATATCAACAGCAGGAGAAAGCTTGGCAATTCATAAGGGGACTAGGGATTGCAGCTATTTCTCACTTCTTTTCTTGTGTACTCGAGTCAGTCCAAGTTAGCAGACAGTGTGTGAACATAAAAGTGTTATATATGACTCATTCTGCACAAGTACTTAGAAATAAAAAGAAAAGTGGGTTTGGAAAATATAAAATCCAATGAACAGTGGGAAGAAGAAAGTTTGTTTACCGATCCTGGAGGGAAACCGCAGTGTCTGGTATGTGTGCAATTAATATCCACACAAAGAAATGTAATATTCACAGCCATTACGAAAAGACACACGAACTGAAATTTGGGAGTAAGCGGTGAGATACGAAGGAGTTTTTGCTCAGTGACTCAAATTTGAAGTGCAGAATTAAGAGAACAACTTTCAAGAGATCTAATCTTTATCCAAAGGCATCACTGTGGACGATAATGGCCAAGCAAACCATATTAGATCCGGTGAAGTGATTAGGCGTGAGCAATTGAATTGGAAAATTCTTTTGGCAATGCAAACCTGTTAAAATTCTTGAAAAAAAAATATCAATGTCCCAACAGAAGGTTTCAAGAAGAATGGGCAACCAGCTTTAACACAACTAAGAAAATAAATAGCATATATAAAAACAGATGATCTCAATTTTCCTTCAAAGAAGAACTACTCGATCTAGTGCCACTTCCTGCAAGTGCGTAAGGATCTACAATGCCCAGATGTCGGTGTTGATAAGTGCGGCACATTTTGTAGGTAGGAGCGCATGGTGACTGATAGTGCAAAATATATGACTGAAAAAACACGGGCTTAGTAAAAATGATGCGAATGTGCCGATCTAACATTCCATAATTCATTAAGAGGTTCTCTGCAGCAAAATTTTGACGGTGAATAAATTGATGAAAGATATTAACTGGAAATGATCAGAGGTGGCAACATTGCTGAGAACCATAGGAAACTGGTGAAATTTTCCAGGCGCTATCTGCAGACGTTTCATTACTCCCTTCCTATCTGAATTTCACTGGTCATGTGCAAGGAAAAAAAAAATAGAAAATGAGATTTCCCAAAACTTAGAAAATAATGGAAAGGGTGACTTGGTGGCATTGAAAAACTTAAGAACGAAGAATGGATTTCCAAATTTGTTGAACAGCCTCAACTTAAAGCTTAAAGATAAGAAACGAAAGATTTATCAATTAATGAGCCATAGTTAAGCTTCTAGGAGGAAAAAATTGCCAATTTTTGAGAAAGATCTAAAAAAATATGATCTTAAATTCTTCCAAGCAGGTAGTGAAATCATTAGTGAAATAATAGCTCTAATATTTTACATAATTTAGACAGTACATCGCTTCACCTTGGAAATTTTTGAAGGACCATTTTCCGATTTCACCTATTTGAAGACAACGTTCCAGATTTTGTTGATCCTATGACTGGGAAGGTAGAAAACCAAGATCCTTAATTTCAGATGGGATTGTATGAACTCCAGAGTGACCCGTTTGCTTCAAAAATCAATTTGAAATTTGAGTAATTTTGGGAATGTGAGACTCCAGGCAAATACTTTAATCTTCAAAAGTTTTCCTTAAACTTCTATATTTTGGATGTGCTTTCTTGATGATGAAAATATTGAACTCCAAGGACAGGAACAAATCCCATAAAGTCGAGCTTGCGAATCATGCATGAGAACAGAGATAGAAGCCATGAGTATATTCTCCAGTCTTCTCAGTGAAGTAAAATATCTTAAAACTGAAATAAAAAAACACTAGCATTAACACAGAAAAACTTATTTTATATTTATAGTTTTTGCTTCTTTTCTTTTTATTTCTTTTCCCCTTTATGTTGTGATTTATTGCATTATATAATAGTTTAATGATTGTATTTTGAATACCTTGGCAAGAGCTTTCAGAATAATAATAATAATAATAATAATAATAATAATAATAATATTATTATTATTATTATTATTATTATTATTATTATTATTATTATTATTATTATTATTATTATATTAAATTTTGGGTAACCTTGAAATATTCTTGAAAAAAATCTGACTCGTGAATGCAAAAATGAACCATGCTGATTTAGATTAAAATAATATATGTAGTACATGCATATTGTGAACGCTGTATGTACCTACAAGCTCTAGATTTTTGCCCACTTTTTCTTTAAAAAATACGGAATGTGGTCTTGAAATTGTTTTGCACATCTCGGTGGGAGGGGTAGTTTCTCGAACAACGCCCCCCTACTCCTCCCATTGCTTTGGTTAGTATTCTACCTTCATTCTCTTGACTAGGGGCACGAAAGTCTGAGTTAGCTATTGCGTGATCCGGAATACTAGTGTTATAAAACAAAACAGCGGGTTGTGGTCTGCTTGCTTTTCTTCCACCTTGTTTTATAGGGTTAGTTAAGTAACAATTTTCCATAAAATGTGGCGTGTGCATGCGCACGCCCCGGTAGTATCAACCTCTCTCCGTGTTATCAGGGAAAAGAAAAGGATTAGCTGTCAGGCTATCCTTTATTTATTCCTAACTTGCTTCCTCGTAGCAACAACTGACGAACAGAGCTCTCTTGTCTAAATCAGAAAACTTCTAAATGAAACAATTAATGGAAGTCCTCATTAAAGGGGTTAGGGAGAAAAAACGCATGTACATACACTCAAGGCAATTGGAATTGTTGCTTATCGTGGCAACTGAGCTGGCGAACAGTACCCCATAAAAGTTTAGTACTGTGTTGTTTACAGTAGCTATAATAGATAAGATCTGGAAGGGGAAGGAGGTTGTTCGTGACTATTAGCTGTGTAACCCCTACATAAACAAGATTGCTTCGCTGAGGGAATCATATGCCTTTATATGAACCTGACGAAATTAGAAGACATATTGCTAACTTTACAGAATTTCTATTTATGCAGTTTATAGGTATTGGTTTCCAAATAAACAATAATGTCGCGATTTGTTTCACCAACTACGCTAGCCTCCATTTAAAAGCCCAACACATGTGTTTCAAAAGTCACCAATGTTCGTCCTTAATCGAAAATTCTCACACCAGCACTTGAGAGGTTTCATATCAACTGTAAATCATTCCATTGAGAGTGCACTTGGCTGACGCTCGTACAAATGACATACCATCCAAAAGTTAAACCCCACAGCATCAGTCTGTGAATGGATAACAGAACATGCGTGTTTGTTGGACATAGCTTATGTGACAAATGCAATGGTATTTCAATTGATTTCTATGAAAATTAAAATATTTCCATTTAATTTATCTTCACATTGGAAATATTGGTGATGATGGGCTTTTAAGACAAATACACATTTGGTACGGAAAGAAAACATCATTAGCCGCCAAAATGAGCACCAACATATATAAAATAAGGCTCGTTACAGGAACAAAATGCACATTCAGGGCCGCTTTACTGTAAATGCTTGGATGGGCATGATAATTGTACAGGATTCTCATTCCCCTGCGCAATTGAAATTTGATTTTCTGACGAAATAACGTCCTCACCACCTGCCAAAGTAAATCATGTCGCGCCGTCAAACTCATTGCGCACATATGTTTCCTTCGTTATTTATTATTAATAAAAACGCATAGTAATTAATATTGTACTCACCATCATAGTGATGCTCGAAGTGCCTACTCTTCGTTGTGAGACATGACAGCATTTTAAAAAGCTGGCAGCAATTTATTCTCCCGAATCTGTATTTTCTTTCAACGCCTCCTCGGGTTTTATTACGGCATCCAGAAAGTAAGTCCCAATCGCGCCTAGAGATGGCACCGCTAGTCGGATAGGAATGCGCATGCGCAGGAATAGAGAGGAAGTATGTGGTAATAATGCAATAAAATTTCAGCCTTGTGACGGCCGTGGTTACCGCGCTGTGCTAGGAGAAAATGGCTGCTCATATTGTCTCCCGCCAACTGCGAAGTTCGTGCAGTCATCCGAGGTTTGCACGCTCAAAAGCAAAGTCCAGCAGAGATCCATCGCCAATTGTGTCAAGCTTCCGGGAGACAATTTCGTGCCCAAGGGAGCGAGACATCTGGGGAATTGACAAGAGAGTTCTGAAATTGTGAAGCGCCGGTTCTTCTCAATTGCTTGCCGCACACTTTCCAACACTTCTGCCGTCACCAGGGACGGTCGGCCACTACCGTCGTCGTCGTGAATATTGGTTCGTCCTTCAGTAAACTACCTGCACCATCGTCTTACCATAATGTCGTGTCCATACACTTGACACAATTGGCGATGGATCTCTGCTGGACTTTGCTTTTGAGCGAGCAAACGTCGGATGACTGCACGAACCTTGCATTTGGCGGGAGACAATATCAGAGCACCCATTTTCTCCTAGCACAGCGCGGTAACCACGGCCGTCACAAGGCTGAAACTTTACTGCATTATTCCCACATACTTCCTCTCTACTCCTGCGCATGCGCATTCCTATCCGACAAGTGGTTCCATCTTCAGGCGCGATTGGGACTTACTTTCTGGATGGCCGTTATTTCAAATATGATGAAAGTGCGGCGGCCGAGTGATTTTATACGCACTGCCAACAGATACACTAACTTGCTGGACGAATGATGTTAAACATTTCTAGGAAAAATTTCTAATCGATCAATCTTCCTCTCTTTAACACTTTTTTCTACTTCCCACAAGCGGTGAACACTGATGATACATGAAATGGAGTGGTAAATTGGGAAACAATTTTTAAGGCAGGAAACGACAAAGGCCTAAGTTTAGGGTACCTCCCCGGCATTTGCCGTTTATGAGGACAAAGGAAAATCTTTAAAAACCTCTGTCAGGCAGGACGGTCATAGCGGGAATCGAACCTCTCACCTCTGGCTCATGAGTCCGTAGCTTAACCACCTCGGTCATTTTTGTTTCTTGTCAATAAAAATCCCTTGGGTTCGAATATTTTTTCTAATCCGAAAATTAAGCTTATACTATAGGAAATGAAACACGAAAACTCTCTTACATTTTGAGCCATTTTTAAGAATCGTAAATATATATATATTCTAGTGTATATCTCAACCTTAGAACACAAACACAATAATCAAACACGCACTTCCTACTAAAATGCAATTGAAACAGTTGACGTGATAAACAAGGTTAACTGCATATGTCATTGAATCTTAGTCCCATTCTTAACGAGGATTTCGCTTTTACTGTAGGCCGATCGATTTTTGCAAGTGTATACAAATTCCGCTTGCGTAGCGGAATGAGGGCAATATGTCATCGGCTTCAAAATCGTGGAAATAATTCTTGGTTAATCTTTAGAAAGGAGCTCCTCAGGCCATTCGTCGAGACAGTCATCCAGCATATAGGTTGCAAAATGACTTAATATTTTGTACAGGAAGTATCCAAGAAAGTGGTGAGTGTTTCGTTTACAAGCATGGACAACGATACTTCTAGTCTTATTCCTACCTGTGAGATCGTGTTTTTCGTGATTTACCTGCACAAAAAGTTCGAGCAGTAACTTGTGCTCTCAAACTCCCGACATTGCGAAGAGTGTAAAAAAGACTAATAATGGAAATGGCATCATGCTTACAGCAGGAGGGAGAATATTTTGAACATATATGATAAATAATTTTCTTACAATTTGTTGAGAGTCCCTGTAGTCTCCCAGCCAAAAGCTGTGTTTCATGTTCTATTTCAGGCAAGCATATCAGCGTTTAGAAGAGCTGGTCATGTCGCAAGGGAGAAGTACAGCGTCAACTCTATTATGAGAACTGCAAGTAACACATCGAGGCAGACATGGAAGAAATATTTAAAGTATATCTAAATTTGTTAACACAAAACAATTTATGTTAATAATTTATTGAAAACTCGTTATAATTAATAAACATTTACTGTCTTCTTTTTGGAACGCTTTCTGCATTAAAATCCCTATCAAATGAATATTTAATGCTGCCGCCAAAAATAGAGTCAAAATGATATTAATTGTATTTATTTTACCTTTTCCAAGTTAATTCATGAACACATATAGTTGATAATGAGCCAACTATACTTTTATAAAGAAAAATACAACATATTTAGTTACAAAAAGCTTTATTTTATTATATGGCCAGAATATATCATCTTGGGTCAAATATCATGGGTTCT
The DNA here is from genome assembly GCA_030762175.1 of Metallyticus violacea. Lineage (NCBI taxonomy): Eukaryota > Metazoa > Arthropoda > Insecta > Mantodea > Metallyticidae > Metallyticus > Metallyticus violacea. The sequence goes on along the minus strand of CM060843.1, from coordinate 26,161,136 downwards.
CTTTATACTCTAAAATGTCTGACTACTTGGACGACGATGGATTAGCGTTGTACTTGCATCATAAAAATTAATTTGTTGTATTCAATAAATGTATAATTGACATGGGATGTTAAGAAGACATGGAATGACCCCATCTTACGGCCACGGGTGTGGGATTCGATTCCCGCCAGGACTGTCCTCCCTGGTTGAGTTCTTTTTCAGGTTTTCCTGAGTCCTCATAAATGGCAAATATCAGGAAGGTACCCTAAGCTAGCTCTGGAATATTTCTTTCATTAAAAACAAATTCTTTCTCGGTTTATAATTTCATTTTATGTGTCAATAACTCTCTGTGTTCCCTGCTTTGTGATATCTCAGCAGTAAAAGCGAGTGTTAAATACTATTTTAAAAAAAAATAACCATCATGGCGAATACAAGAATAAGTGCAAGCATGAACTTATTCAATGCTTCCTGCACAAGATGTCACATCCTGATGAATTCACTCGTCTAGAAAGCGTACAAGGTAAAATAGCTATATTACGAAAATAAACAGCCTGGAAGAAATACAATGACTGAACGATTCAGAAAGTTATTCGAGCTATCGATTTCTTGTTAAATCCACAAGTAAGTTGTAACAGGTTACCCAGAATGTACATATTTCTATTGACTTACACTTGTCGAAAACTCACTTGTCAGACACTTTAGATGCCCTCCAGGCAAATTTGGTGCGATTGGAAGATTTCAGTTCCCTTCTAATACGTCTTGTCACAAAGACAAATTGCACTTAATATAATGCAGAACTAGTTTATGAATAATGCCCATATTATGAATTTTACAACCACCCACTTTATCAAATTCGGTTACAAGAGCACATAAACTATCTAGATAATTATAAAATGTGTCCTTCCATACATTATGCCCAAGAACGTTTTTGTGAAATTATTTTTCTTCCACTCCTAAAGGGATGTATAGGAAAGCATTTTCTTGATCCACATTGTTACTGTAGTCTCTAATGAAGGTCAGGATTGTAGCAGGAACTTCTTCCAAGGAATTTCCCTTAAGAACGCTGATGCATGCAGAACGATTCGTCACTTTAGAAGCCTGGCCCGCAATGTGACCTCTAAGGTAGTATATTGCTGCTGTCAGCGTCAAGTGAATTGTTTTCCCAGTCATTAGCAAGCTGCAGCAATTTCATAGCCTGTTTTATTTTGCTCTCTGCTGCTCTCAGCAGTGCCTGCTTTTAATTTTCTTCTTTGTCTTGAAATTTTGATCCGTTCGCCTTGCACTAAAAATGAGTTTGTTTTAACACTGAGATTCACCAGAAAACTGCGAATCACAAACGTAACCCTTGGATGAAAGCATTTTATATTTCCAAGAAATAGCATTTACCCATTTTGCTAACATAGCTTCTTATGTAGCTTCAAGAAGCATTCATTTTCCCACGTTTTATAACCGGGCTTGTAACCAGGAACGAAGAAAATAGGCATTTGTTTCTATTTCTGCTTCTTACATTGCACAAGGAAAAATCTTTGAAACCCATTGAATTAACTTCATTTATCTGAACACTTGGAACATATGCACAAGGGTATGTGCTACACTTGCCACCTCCAAGGTTCAATCGTGATAATAGTATTTAACATTTCACACAATCCGATAAAACTCGGACAGTGCTACTGCTATTTCGCAGTTTTACCAAGATTCCTATCCTACAGTAGGGAGTAAAGTATTTAAAAAAAAGCACAAAATAAAATAATTAAATATTTACCTACATAAAATATGTTAATTTTGAAACCACTGAAGCTGTAGGTTTTTTTAAATAGACTGCTACTAAAAGAGATGCAATTATTTTTAATATATTAAGTGTTTGGGTTTATAAAAGATTTATAAATTTTATCAGTTTAAACAAGCAGGTAAACTACTAGTATAAATACATCATGTGTATTTCAGCCTTCTACATCATGTACAAACTGAGAAAATGTATTAAAAACTTCTCAATAACAATTAGAATAACAATCTAAATATACTTCAAAATAGAAAATAATTCGTGAAACTGGTTATACCTAAATATATTTTGCATACCTTTTTGCACCTATTTGTATCTTTTTCAAGGGAATGGATCCTGGCGTAAAATCAATAATTATATACACATTTTAATAGAATAAAAAAATAATTTAAAAAACAGGCTTAATTTGTTAAGTATTGTCGTCTCAGTTCTTTCGTATGGCATCATGGCGTCGAATTACATTTCATCTAAGCTCATTATTGTACCTTCTTTATGTGCAAAATTTTCATGACATAAGTGCTCCTGTTTCCATGAGCAGATTCTTGCAGATCCATAATTTTATATTTCTTTGCTTCTTATTTGCATTTTAGGTACTTATACATTATCTTTCGAACAGCATGGCTTAAATTACAAAATGTTCACTGTTTCTGCAATTGGTGCTTTACTAATTTTTTACTATATATTTGACTTTGTTTATTTAAGGCACACACCACTTGGTTGTATTTTTTGTTCGTGTTCGATAATGCTACTACTCGGGCTTGTCTTAGCTTCGTGTTTGATATCCAAATTTGCATTTTAACTTCCTTGCCATGGTCTCCACATCCGCATGCATTTACACTGAACCGTTACAAATACTGGCAAAGTTGGAGACAACAGAACTTTTCGCGTCCTCTATGTTACTTTATCATGCTTATATGTGGCAATAGACATCCGATACTTTCCCTACCCCTTAATAAGTTTATTTTACAGCAAGGAGCCCTATACAAAAGCAATTGTCTTACTCCATGTGTACCAAAGAATAAGTTCACTTGCCACCGAGTGAGGTTGGGACTTGCATTGGAGAGATCCCAGATTCAAATTCCTTTGGAGTCGGTCATCCTGACCTTGGGTTATGCGTAGTTTTTTCCTGTTCGCTTAGGCGAATCTTTACTTTGCAAGAATTTCATTAGTTCCGTTATAGGTGGGCTGCTGCTGTGTGCTGGTGGCTTGCGCTTTGTAAAGGTTTCTGCTGCAGCGTCTGGTACGGAAGCAAACAATGAGGGGTTTAAACCCTTAGGATGGGAGTTCTACCGGCATCGAGTGGTTCTAGCTGGAAATGCGTTAGGGACCCCTCTACGCCCAAACGTCATCTCCCATGGACCACAGCCACTGAATATTTCCCTCACATCATTTCTTCTTCCTGGAGATGCCCACAAAGGAAGAGTAGACTCAAACGGCCAGCCGAGAGCAAGACTGAAGTACCGAAGTATTCTTCTCCAACTCAAACAATACAACCCAAGGTCATTTGCCGCTTCATCTACTGTTATGGAATGTTCTGCTCTGAATAAGCCAATAAACTCCTTACAATCAACGTACATCTAGCGAAAAATAATTAAATCAATTTAATGGACAGAGGATGATAAGGGGTGCAACTATTGCCAATCATACACTTTTACCCTTCCCAGTTCCTGCGACGCCTCCTTGATCTAGTGGTTAGCGTAGCTTGCTGCTGGCCGGAAAGCCCGGGTTCGATTCGCAGTATCCTCTTAGGAATTTTTTAAGTTAGAAAGGTCTGGAACGAGGTCCATCCAATCTCGTGAGGAAAATTGGGAAGCTGACTGAATGAGAGGTGACGTTCTTCGATCTAGGGAGCTGCGTGATAGGCGACTAGCGAGGTGCCGGTATGCTGAGCACATGTCCTTCTGCAATACTGCCCTATGCTAATTAATTTGTAAGATGGAGGTAGTGAAGGTCACGGCGGCAGGCCAATGAGAAGAAATCATGCGATGTCTTCCTTTCTTTCCAAACCATTTTTAATTTGCTTATTTATTAAGATAGTGGTTTTAAATCAGAGCAAAATTTTAAATATTTCATATTTTTGTTATATATTTTCATTGTCGTTGTTGCAGTTTAACGTTTCTCATAAATACAAAGACCTACAGAGACGATGAATGCATGAATGCATATCTGATGAACTGAATACGTATAAGAGCCCGGAGCTCACAAAGCTGGAAGTTACCTGCCATTTGTCTTTACAGGTCCAGAAAAAAATCTTACTCAGGCAACTGACCTTGCGGTACTTGAACCCAGGACCTTCGGATTATCAGGCAGACGCTGGCCACAAGACCACGGTATGTATGGCCATGTACGAAGATAGTCCCATAAATTTCCGTCCTCTCCTATAAGGATTATCGCCTTCATAAAACCTTATCTGGTATCATACCTTATCTGTTAAATAAATAATTGCAGTTGTAACTTCCGCTGCGCTGTGTTCAGATATAGTGGCATAGAGAAGAAGGCTATGTGTAGAAGATTGGGACATGTTCACATTGAAGTATCCAGCTGCTATTAAGTTCTTCATAAAAGAAGGACTTACTCCAAATGAAATTAAACAGCGATTGGACGGTGTATATGGGGAAACATCCCCCTCATATTCTACTGTAAAAGAATGGACCAAACTTTTTTGAATGGGTCGAGAAAGCACTGAAGACTAAGAGCGTACTGGTCGGCCTTTGGAGTTACTCACTCCTGAAAACATCGCTCTTGTGGAAGGAGAAATTATAAAAGATCAGCGACTCAAAGTTGCAGAAATAGCAGCAAGATTGGATCTTCCTAAAACAACAGTCCTTCGAATTATTCATCACATTTAAACATGAATAAGGTTTGTGCAAGATGGGTGCCTAGACTTCTTTCCTCAGTCCAAAAGCAGCATCAAGTCATCTGTTGTCAGCATTTTTTGAGCCATGGCAACGAGAGAGAGGTTCTGCAAACCATTGTTACAGGAGATGAAACTATGGTCCTCTACTATGATCCCTTGTCCAAAAGAGAATCAATGGAGTGGCATAAACCTGCACCGCCTATAAAGGCCAAGGTTTCTTAGTCAACCAAGAAGATCATGGCCACAATTTTTTGGGGCTATTAAGGAATACTCTTCATTTACTTCAAGGAAAGGGACATCACAGTAAATGGAGAGTATTATGCTGGCCAACTACACAGACTACGTGCTTCTATCAAAAAGAAAAGGCGAGGAAAGATGAATGGTGGTGTGCGCCTTCTTCACGACAACGCGCCTGTGCGCACACCTCATGTTGCAAAGGAAGCGTGAAGAAATGTGGCTTCAAGGAGATTGACCATCCACCCTATAGCCCGTATCTAACTCCCAGTGAGTATTTGCTCTTCTCAAAAAAGTGTGACGAAGTGATGGATGCTGTTTGTGCCCATTTTGCAAGAAAGAATTCGGGGGGGGGGTTGAAATGTTAATTCAAAGATGCAAGAAGTATATTGGAATAAAGGGTAAGTATATTGAAAAGTGATATATAATTTTTGTCCTCATCACACCTAAAAAATGGTTAGGCCGGAAACTTACTGACCTATCCTCGTATGTCCATATGTTAGTGTTTAGTTACAATAATGAATTATTGTTAAACTTAAGCATTATTAATTAGAATGTTATAGAATGTCTGGCATAAATAAGCTCAATGCATAAATGTTTTTCTTTAAGTAATTAATTAAAACAATGTGTATTATAATCGTTATTAATATATATTTATTTATATGACAATGCTTTAGTATAAGGGAAATATTAATTTCGTTCGAATGGAATATATATGGTTTGACGAAATGAAAAGAGACTTTTTTCTGTTTTATTTCTTGGAAGATACATAAAGAAAGTGAGAGTGACAATATCCGCTGCACATTGTCACTTGTCAGCGAAGAACGTCCGCGGTTGACTGCGGAACCAATCAACGGACTCCGTTCTGCTTGGTAATGCAGCAAATACTCCATATGAGAACTCATTCGCCGAGCCTTCTGCTTCTCACTTCGCTCAAACCTTGTGGTACTTGAGGAAGTATTTGATCATTGGCGACCTGGAATCGATCGCCCCACGTTGTAGCGAAGAAGTCGCTCCGATGTGGGGATGATTGCTTGCTGTCGATCTGCAGCTGTTTCAGGTTACCAACTCAAGAGTCTTTCTCTGTGTCTTCCGCTAGAGTTTTATAAGCAGTGGCTGGACGAGACTGAGAAAGGAAATTGCAAGAGGGAAACAACGACATATAAACACCACGTAGCTTTATAGTGAAATTTATTGATCGGGTGTATTTCTCTTGGCGTTCTCTTGTCTCGTCTCGGTCAGCTGGACGAAACGAACCTGACTGTGGCGTGAATTTTCAATGCTCTCGAAATGGAGCGAAATTCTGAATAAACTTTGCTTTTTTGCGTTAGCTCTTCGTGAAGTTCAAGGTGAGTATCTCGAGCTTAAAATAACTTCCCTTCGATGCTTAACGTGTAAGTCTATTCGTCGTGAAGATCAAAGCGAATACCTCTAGCCTATATAAATTAAAACTTCTCCTCTATGCTTAACGTATAAGCGCATAACTGAAGTGTACCCTTAACTTTGTATCACGGACTTAGGTCGTTCTTTGCCCGACTCCCTAACATCGCTAAATTGAAAAACTGTATTAAATGTGCTGAATCTGAAACTGATTACTGAACTGATTTGAATGCGTCTGTGAGGAGGTTTTCTCGTTATATATTCAACACAAACCTGACGCCGTTGCTAAAAACTCACGCGATATTTCGCGCCCTTTTTCAATCGCCCTTTCTCATTGGCTGGCTTTACATTATTACCCTAACATTTTATTTGCTAGGTATTTTTCTACTTTTACTAAGAGCTTAGCTATAGGCTCTCAGTTTGACTTCGAACGAACTGCTGTCGTTAGGGGTCATTGAATCCTAACTGTACTCTGTGCGCGTTTCACACTCTAACTTGGGTTGTTTCATCGCCTGGGGTAAACAAACTCCTTCGCATATATCAGAGAGCATTAGGGTTCATTGTCTAATTTTGCGATTGCGTCCGTCCGTGGCCCGAGCAAAAGAAAGGAGACATGTCAGACATTGCCATGAGCATTTTAACATACAATTGCACATTTTACTTAAAATAATATATTATTTACAGTTTCATCAGTTCTGAACAGTGTTCGGTTGTAGTTCCATACTTAATGTGTGATAAATTCCCCTCAATTAAATAACACCAAACAACTGTAAATAATATACACATTTACTAATTTACGTTGTGCATATTAATTGACTACTAATTAATGAGGTACCAGCAACGGTTTCATACTCCAGCCGTCGATGGAGAATGGGATGAACAGTTCCGTTCGAGAATATTTTGCCGATTCTCCCTCACAGGTTGTCTAGAGCTGTAAATGATTCCTCGGTGATGGTTAAGTGAACTTGACCAGGTCTAGGCATTGCCTCGGTGCGCACACGTCTGTCACGAAATTCACCGTACCCTCTGAACATCGTGCTGCATAACAAGACCCGCATTCCCATACACATTGTTCATAGGCAGATAAATTTCTGTTCCAATAGCATCTTCTGCCTTCAAAAAATTAAATCATTTCTCGCTGGGGCCGTTTGAACGAATCCCTTTTCAGTTCAACGTGCTTCTACACATGTAAGCAACACACTGCGCCGTCAGATCATACCAGTCTGCTTTCTTACATACATCCCCACCTACCAGATAGTTAACGACACTACGACAAAAATCTTAGGTTTGTTAGGGCAACCCTTATATAAAGTTTTTACTTCCAGAGAATAAGAATTGAAAAAAATATAAGTAATGTTATAATTCGTATCGCCGCTGATTATTCCAGCAAAAGCAAATGCAAAATAATACTTCACTTTCAATCTATTATTTTTACATTACAACAATTTAGGTCGTTAAACAATATATATAACTTGGCAGTTTACTTATTCTACTTGCTAGAACATTTAATTCCGTTTTAGACACCGTTGAATAGGATTGGATTGCATCGGTAGGGACGGGGGTACTGCAGCGATATTCAAGGGCTGGCCGATTGTGCCTATGCCCCAAGTGAATGGCCGTTTCGGAAGGGGGGATGAAATGAGGAACACAGAACTACCAGGATTCCCGGATGATGAGGCACGGATGTAGAAGTGTATGAATAAATTGTGTTTAACACCCGTTTTTGCTACTGAGGCACCACAGGCGGTGGTCAGTGATGATACATGATATGAAATGATATATTGGGAAAGGATTTATTTTTAAGGAAGGAAACGTTCCAGGCCGAAATTTGGATATACAGTGTGCCCGTATAGAACATTCTGATGACAAGAAGTTCAGGTTTTTTTTTTTTTTTTTTTTTTTCAAAAGGGTCTTTTTCGTACACTGACTCAAAGAAATTGATTCTTGGATGACAAAATATGACCACGTCCACTTAAAATAAAGGCCCCCATCGATGGAGCCGGATTTCAGAAGAAGAGTGCATATTTAAAGAATATACTAGTGTGTCTTAGATAACTTTAATTAATGGAATGCGATGTTGGAAGCCATGTTAGTTCCAATCTCGTATTTTGTTTTTACACTCTAATCTCATATTTTATGCACCTTTCCATTTTCTTAATTTAAAAAAAAAAACATATAATTTGACCAAAAATTATATTGTTCATTTCCTGCTAAAAATCGGTTTTGAAGGAGAGTGGGAATGTTACAAATGTAGAGTAGTAACTTTCCCCTATGCGCTGTACATTACCCGATTGCGGAGCAACTTTTCGATGACACGTTACTTTCTGTGACAGTAGTTAAACGACTAGGCTACTGGTTCTCGTATTTTTTATTATTCTACTCTAAACCGAGTCAATTGCTCTATGGCATCATGTGCTAGGGTACATTATTACCCCTCTCAGCGGCTGGCCGAAATAAAGGACACTATTTCGACTCTCAAGACCGCAAGCTGTTAACAGGTTTTCTTTTAATAGAGATATGTGGATAGATGCAGCGCTCTATTAGCTCTGATTAGTGCAGTGGTTTCGCCGTCTGTGGCCATTCGTAGACATGGCATACCAGAGCGAACTGGGTGACGTTGAGCTCAACAATATAGGGAAGACTGGCTGGTAGAAAAGCGATATAGCACAGGTAGTAAAAGAATTTCTACAAGGGAGGATGATAATGAACTTTTCCGGTTCTTTACGGACTAAGTCACTAAGCACCAGCTCATTCCGCCTGACCCTGTAACAGAACCAACGAAATGAAATGAGTTAAATGGGTAAGCGGAAAATTCGCATAAAGGGAGAAGCTGTCTCAGAATTTGCCTAACCGATCAGGGGAAAGCATGAAGAAATTCCGCTCAAGAGAGTACTCCAAATGCGAGTTCCAAGACCACACACTTAATACTACAACTGCAGGAAGTAAAGGAAGTATCGAATGGTACTTTAGCGTGGGAACTATGCATGCTGCAATACATGTTTTTAAACTGTTAAAAATGTTAAAACTTTATAGCTTTATACACTTTCATATATCAATCTGTAGCAACTAATTTGCGGCCCAGCTTATAATAAATTATGCACGAGCTGTAACAAAACCTACATAATGCACTAGGAAAATGAAAAACTTAGTCATATTTTGTGTGTTTCAGTTTGCATAAAATATTACGAAACATTACCGTAAGATCGAAAATTAGGGGAGAAATTTCAAAATGACTGTTTTTTTTTTCTCTTTCTTTTTGTGAAGTTTCACTTTTTTAAGTGGGAAAAAAGATTTTGTACACTTTATATTACTTTGTTTTTCTATAGTTCTTTTTGGCTTCACTAGTAGGTAAGAAGTACATGATGTATACGTTTAAGAATCGTATTGATGCGTAGGCAAACGGATATATAAATCGAAATATGGTTTCGCATTCACGAGAGTGTTTGGAAGGGCTTTCAACCCACGATGGTGAACATTAAAATACGCTCCCAACTATTCCCTGGTTCCCATAATCCATTTGAACTGGCGACTGACAGGAAGAACATATTCCCCCTTTTTATCAGTTGCTCGCAGCTGGCAATAATTCCGCAGTCGTTACAAGAACAAGTTCAGCGAGAAGTCATCGCGTGAGACTAAATTCGCTTTAACGACTCGGAGTGGGCGCTGGACGGACTCTTTCAACTTTACGGCTGGCGGGCAGGCGTTGCGTTACGTCGTCACAAGCGCCTCCAGTGAATTGTAAATAACGAGTTACGGCTTCAGGTTAATTGTGCCATATTTTCCGTCCCTTTTACGTGTGTATGTGTAAAATGCGGCAGGTAGGTAGATACTGGCTTGAAAGTATTGATGTCTGTATCATCTACGGTGTGTTCAAACCATAGAGCCCTAGAAAAAAATGTATAACTCAGATCAAACTAAAATACTTCAAGCAGCATTTATATACTCATTTTCTTTGTACTTTATTATAGAGGTCAATGCTTTTAAATCCAAATATGCTTGCAGAACATGTTCATGCATGTCTAGATTACCTTTCGAAATATTGTTGGAATATTTCTAATTCACACAAAAATAACGGAATAATAAGGTTATATATATATATATATATATATATATATATATATTTTACTTTTTAAATTCATATAATGACAGTCAATAATAAATTGACATTTGTTCAGTTTGTATTATCTTTCTTTATACTTTAATGAATAAAAATATTGCAACACACATTGCAGCATAGACTAGTTAACACAGAGCAAATGCTGATTAAGCTCATTCTACGTGGAATTCCTTGCTACGGGTCCTTAATACAATCAGGAAATGAGCTATTACATTTCTAACGATACCCTCATAAGAGCGCTGTCTGCGTATTTTATGTCTTTTCGTCTCACGGTTCTTTAGAAATACAAACTATAATGAAAACTTTATTTAATTACAGGGTTGTAATAACAAACATCTGCATATCAACAAAAGAGGCATTTGTATTAGCCATAGAAGAAGACGGGAAGAGACAAAATAAAAACAAGCATAAAAAGAAGACTATAAATTATTTGATTGGATTCAATAATATTTATAATAAATCAATGAAAATGGTTTGAGCACGCTCTTCTATTCCTTGACTGGAAAATGTTAATTAAAAATTGGAAATTATTTTACTGCCATAAGATTTTTTGTTACTTGCCTTTATTGTTTACCACATATACTACCTTTATCATACTTTGAAAGGAAAACACAGCAGTAAATTGTATAAAATAAATAAAAGTTATATAACTCAAACTATTAAAAAATAGAAAACGTTTAACAAGTGTGATTTTAATATAAAATGACAATAATTTAAAACAATCTTGACAAAAAACATCTATCATTAGTAGCGGCACAACATCAAGTGGTTACTTTACGTGTACAAAAGCTTTTGGCCTAGTTTTAGGGACTAGAAATTAAATTGGAAAGTTCTGTAACAAAAGCATCCTCTTCCTTTTCTTAGTAGTGGTAAATTAATCTATTTCATCCGTACTTTCTGTATCAAAAACCATGCATTCCATTTAACCATTCTTTAACTATGAGACAGTTTCAAAAAGTAGCAGGAAATTGACGGTATTTCAAGAAACTAAAATCAGAAAGATTTCATACCACTGCGCAGGGAACACATTTTATTAGAGAAAAATTAGGTCGTGTCGTGTTTAACATAAATAAAATGGCGGCGTGCGCCGTAGTTGCAACAAGCAACTCAGTAGAGCCCGGATTTTATGTAATTACATATTTTAATTCCATGTATCTTTGCACAAAGAAAAGCATAATGTTTAGGAGATGCGCACGTAGGAAATTGCTCCATATGTTTTACTTTACCTATTTTTAAATATTTTTATAATGTTACATATTCCACGCCATACTACAGAATTTTCATATTTTTACATTATTACATTGAAAATGAAGTTACAGATATTTAGCTATCGTTAACAATGGCACTTTTAACTGTTTTTCTTTTTGTTCTCAAAACGCACCAGAATTTGTAACGATGAATACTGCATTTGTATTAATAAAACTTCCACAATAGACTGATTTTTGCAATGAAAAATGTAATATGAATTGTGTATTTATGCTTTTCAACAGACAGAAATCATTTCCCGACAGTATATAAACTGATATCGGCAACGAAAATGTTTTTTTTTAATCATCCTTTCTACAATGCTATAAGCAGCAACTACTTATACATATCTGCTTCTACAGCCTGAGATTACAAGGTAAAAAACCTGCACTAAAGCTGTGATTTTGTGCAGTAAGTTGTAAAATCAAATGGATAGCTTTTCTTCTAACAGTGCAAGTGAAACATGGGATGGCGCTGAGCCGTTTCCATATACTCAATTCACTTTCCTACATCATATTTCATGTCTCTTGGTTTCTCGAGAGACATCAAGTATATCTCTTTAAGAAACAATGGAACGATAGAAGATGTAGTTCATAAGGTTGTTGCTGTTATATCAGGTGAGGTGGGTAATGCAGTATTCTCGAAAATGCAAGCTGTTCTGATAAAGAATCCCTAATATTAACCTTTTCTTACTTTGTGTTGCGTATTTAATGCTAATTCGCAGAACCCAAGAGAACATTATTGTTAGCATAACTATATCGCCCCGTCTTTCTCTGTAATATGCATGACACCAGAGTATTTGGGCAAGCAAAATTACTTGTGCACTCTTCGAGAATACTTGTCTTTCAGCACTTCTGTATATATTCCAATATACATATACCAGTAATTAGCTAGCTGTAATTTGAAAACAATAAAAATGAAAATGTTTTCTAATATAAATAAATTAAATATTTGAAGTTACATATAATTGATTCATTCCATCTATATATTTAACATATTTTGACTAAATATTTATGTAAGTAAATATTTCTCAATTTGAATTGCATAAAATGTGGGATCTAGACATCAGTGTGGTGTGAAGGTGTGAAACCTCGTGAGGTTCAGAGTAAAATGCCCAGTAGTACTAGTAGTAAGTATGTATTTATTTCAATAATGGCTTGGGAATACATAAATGAAATACTTAACCAGCGCACGGGTCTAGTCAGACCGTTCGTGCTGCTATTTACACATGTGAAATGCTGAGGAAACAGGAAAAGAACCAAACACACAGAAATACATAGAATTGTATATAAAAACATTATGAAATAACCCTCCCTCTCCCCCCATAATATCGAACAAAAAAGGTATGCCATTAATAAGAATTTTAAATTTATAATTACAGGGTACTAAACGAGAGAAATGCATAATTCAATATATATAAACAAAATAAAAATAGCAGTTACTCGTTGCGGTGGTCGGACGAGTTTTTTAGTGCTCTCTGTGGTCGTGCAGCTGTAAAATGCAGGAGGTGAGGAAAGCTTTGGTGGTTATAAGGAAGGAGTTGGAATGGGGTTTCCAGAGAGGAGAGATGCTGAAGAACACTGTTGAAAATTTAGTCTCTACCATAAATGGAGGAATACATCGGTTCCAGAAGCTGAAAGTGCCCTGAATGCAAATGCCTAGAGAACTAGCTAGCTAGGAGGAACAAAATTGTGCTGTATGGTGTGGGGAAAGAGGAAAAGGGAGCTCGGAGCTAACGGAGACAATAGTGCGACATAATATCTCAAATAGGAACGTCCAGTAAGTAGATGCGTTAAAAAGTGGCCCAACAACAAACAGTCCCTGGTGAACAATAACGGCCGTCACCGGTGAAAGGGTAGTCGGATTGACCCCCATTATTTCTAAAACAGACGCATTTCTTCAGAAGCTCTTACCCGCACATATCACAACATCTCTCTCGCAGGTCTTATGTTATGGAAACTTGTGGACGATGAGCCCAAAATGATTCGTGTACAGACTTCCACAGAGATGACTTGTCACAAGGTATGAAATCTAATTTATCACTACAAAACCCTAAAGCATGAGATTCTAAAGAACGGCCGCATGTTTTCTCCAACGAAGAAGTTCAAGACTCAACCTCCGCCTGAATGGTGTCGACTCTCTTCTGGGATATGAAAGATCTAATGTTTTAGCACTAATAGGTTAAGAGTGAAATAAATAGCACTCGATACAGCGTATGTTAGAAGAACAACTGAGGCCAGAAGGCTTTTGTTTAAAAACATTCCTGAACCAAACTGGTGCTCTGGAGATTATAACGCTTGAGACTCGAGTTTGGTAGTTCCGGGTTCAGTCTCCGTTGTACCCGCTGCTCTTTCATAGTTTCCCCATGTCACTTACGCGGATGTCTATTTACATTCCACAAATGTTCCGCTCTCCCATTTACTTTCATTTCATTCCGTTGGCTCGGCAATGGGTCGTAAGTGTCAGGACGAAATGGGCTGGCGCATTGTGATGGTGTATTGCGCTTTGTAAAAGTTTCTTCCCCGACGTCTGGGATGGAAGCGGATTGTTCTGAGAGGCTCTAAACGTTTGGAGAAGGGCTCCATCGACGCCGGGATATCTGGAAATATGTTAGGGACCCCGTTTACCTCCGCGCAGTTACCGACCGTGAATCCTGGCCGCCCGTTGTCACCCTCACTTCATCCCTTCCTCGTCGAAATGTCATAAGAGGCCAGCCGTGAACCCGCCCCAAACAATCCAATTCAAAAAGAATTCTTCTCCATCATAACTCACGCCCCCATACGGCTCTACAGCTCTTGGCGTCATTCAAATATTTGACATTTCAGAATACAACCCCCACATAGCCCTGATGTTGCTCCTTCAGTTTATCGTGCAACCTACAAGGACGGCTTGAGAAGAAATAATTTTGTGGCGATGAATTGATACATTTTTGGTTGCTACAAACAAAAACGCTCCCTCTCCCCTAATGTAATATAAATAATGAATGAAATGTGTGTAAAATAGGACGGTGATTATTTACATCTGTAACAAAATTGATATCCCAAAATATTCAATCTCCTGTTACTTTTTGAAACGCCCTTATACATTACGGCGACAATTTTGCTGTGAAAACTTTTTTAAGTAACCCATTAGGGAAAAATGGACAAAAAATTTCATTTTCGGCTTTCTGTGTCATAGTTAAGTTTAAATCTTTGGCTTTGATTTCAATGTTTTCATTTACGCATACACGGTCTTTAAGTGCGGTCGTGGGAGGATTTAAAAGGCCAAGAGCAAGGGGGCGTGGCATTTAAAACGCCCAGAATCGCTTGAAATTTCTTTTCCATTCAAAATCCATTCTATTTGCGTTTAAAATCTTGCCTGGAAAGATGAAAACTTTCATGTAACAAAAGCGACTTTCTGATGTCATAAGCAAGGTCATATACTCAATAGCTAGGAGTCCTTTAATTTCACCATAGTAAAAATGTCATTGAAAAAGACTGTAGCTTTCACCTTGGGCAACCGTCCCTTAAAAGAAGAGAAATGCTCGCTCCCTCATAAACGTTTCTAGCTAACATACCAACGAGTTCTTGGGTTTCAAAATGTCTTTTCGAGAAACTTCCAGCGGCAAGAGATTAAGTCAACAGGAAGGAAATTTGGTGACGCGTCTGGTATGAAAAGGTTTCTTGCGGTAAATCTGTTGAAACACTGTGGCTACTCTGCCTTTAGTATTTGAGAGACATCTGTTGAAGAAAATCATAAACTTCCTTCTTTGTGTGGAGGGAAAGGTCAAACCACGTGGTGAAATACTGTGTTTGCTTTGTGCTTCGTGCATGTATTCCGTGTGGTTTTATTTCGAAGAAAGGATTAGCAGAGTGTTACTAATACAAGCTAAGTACATAATAATAAGCTATTCTTAGGTTAAAACATCTAGTTTGTTTGTTAATAAAGTGTAGAAATTAGGGTGATTTTAGGTAAAGGAAACAAAGCTATTGGGAAGCCTAAGTTTAATATACGATTTGTTAGTAATTGGTTCCCGTGATACGTGTAGAGTGCATAGAATAAAGGATAAAAGAGTTAACGGCCTTCTAAGGGGTTTTAGCTGGTAGAGCAAATGCTTTGAAAAATAAAGCAACTGTTAACTGAATATGAAGACAGCATTGATGACGGTGATATAAATGAAGAAAGCATGACATTACTGGTACCAGCAAGGAAAACGATGAGGAAATGAATGAAACTGAGAAAACAAATGCTAATACTAGCAAGTTGTTATTGTTTACTGTTGACAATGGAGAGATTGAAACGGAAAATATCCGACTTGAGGCCCTAAACACTGTTAGTAGCAGTTTTTTAATTATATTATTTTAATAAGTTCAATTTCACATGTTTGTATATTACGTAAAGGCTATAATGCTCAATATAAAGCCACAGACATTTAATGCTAATAACTGTTTAGGTATGTTCATTTAAGTTCATTAATAACGTGTATTATTACGAAAGATCGACCATAATATTCTAGTTAAAGCTCTAAACATTCAATGATAATATGTTTTCAACCATATAACTGTAGTAAGTTCTTTTGAACATGTTTTTATGTTAGGTAAGGGCCTTAATTTTCAATTCAAGTAACAAAGATTCGTAGGCAATAAGTTTTAAATCGTATAAAGCAAGTAAGCTCATTTGTATAGTTTCATATAACAGATAAGGGATATTACAATGTGTGTCTTATTGTTTATATGTTGGCCTATATGACAATACCTAATAATACAAATGTAACGGTTCAAAGGAACACACATACATAGCCAAGAATATGAAAAAATTAAAACTACAGATAAGAAAAGTGTAATACTAATTGAATCAACCAATGGCAATCGTAACAACATTAATAATGTGTACCAAGAATGAAATAGGAGGCAGACGGCCTTATTGCGACTAAATAAAAATTACCGAATTTCATTCGCTTAGTATATGTATGTTAAAAATATAATGCAATGTAATGTATAGTATTATTACATCCCTATTGTAACAAGTTACGGTTTATAATTCAAAATTTATTAGTTATGCGTTGAATTCCGCAGAGAAAAGTGTTTTCAATTCCAATAGTAAAATCGTGGTTGGTACTCCATATAGAGAAGGAGCATTTTATTATTACGTAAAGATTAGTGGCGATTAATGTTTCGTGAAGAAATTACAAAAGTATTATTTGCGGTGAATGACAAGAGTTAGAAGTTTGAATTAATATCCATGTAGAAAAATAGTATACGAGTTACAACATGACATAAAGCACAGTTTTCGGGAGTGAAATTTTAAAAAAGACGTCTGTCTCGTGTTCAATGTGTATCTAATAAATTTCTCAGAACATATCGTAATCAGAATAGTATACTGTTGTGTAGATTTCTATTCATTGTGATTTTGTTATACTTAAAATCACACTTCTTTCACCCCAGAAATATCAATCTAAGAAATGCAGCTATAATACCTTGAACTAGCTCAGCATATTGTGTTGGTATCACGTCAACGTCTATGATGACAAATGTCTACGTCGGCGTCTCATTATTCCGTTACAGAGTGAAAAGCAGGTCATGTCAGATAATGTGCTACTTCGTAAAGATATTTGGAGTAATGAGTTGAAAATATTCTTGTGGGAAGGTTTTAGTTGACAGATGCACTGGTCCAAGGATAAGTTCAGGTGCTTTTCGTCCACCATTTGCAGCAAATCGACGAAGCATTCCTGGCTGGGAAAAGGCCATGCTGGTATGGGGCAGTTTCGTATTGCAATGGGTATGAAATATGTGAATGCATCTACTTACAATTCTCATCTCCTAGATTCTCTTGCAAATAGTCAGATTTTGCGAAAGAGTGTTTTGAGTGTGGCACATAAAGTAGTACATCAAACCATATAGAAGCTAATCCAGAATTTAATGAGAATGGTGTTATTAATATATCCATTTCATGTGATGGAACTTGACATTAGTTGTTGTTGATTTGGTTTATTTATGGACGCTCTTTAACATCTCAGGTCATCAGCGTCCCATTCAATTCCGGGCGTGAAACGGCCGGTAAATTTTGCTCAGAGGCCTCTGCTTTCATGCTTGAGGTTCTTTAACATGCCGTAAATCTACGACAAGGGACCCACGGCTTTACTTCCCTCCGAAGGAAGCAATATTTTTTCGGGCGTAAAAATCCATCCATCCTGGCCGGGATTGAACCGGCAATCTTGGGTTTACGAGACATCTTGGCATAAGAGGTGACATACTTCCAACTATGGGATTGGAATCGCCATTATGTACTCATAGAACTATTTAATAGATTTTTAAATTATTTCAAAATGTTGTGGAACATGTAAAGGTAAACAGGGTCCTGGATTCTGGCTTCAGAATCACAAAGAAAGTGGTAAATATGAAGCTAGCTAATTACACTGGATCCTCCAATGCAGTGAAAGCAGCTGCTGCTGTGAAAATGTGGAGCAGAATTTAATAAGGGATTAGATTAGCGCCGCATTGGGGTGCCATATGGAGCAGAATTTAATATTTGTTTGAGTGGAAGATTAGCGGACTTCTTAATCGCTTAAGCTAGTCCGGGAACTTATGGATAGCTCCGATCTGGATGAGTGCAGGAGATGAGGAAGTCTAAGTGTTGAAAATTGGTTGTGTAATATGAACTTTGACGACCTGATCCCTGCAGCTTCGATTTCTTCCTCTCTTGCCCGTCTCTCTGGTGGGACAGTAATGCGTTGTCTTCTTCTTCTTCCTCGGCTATAGAGACTCAAAACTAGTGCTTTTTGGAGCGTAAAAACACTTCACAGGAGAAGGGACTGGAATAGTATCGCCACTTCAAATGAGACAGAGTTCATAAAGTCTACTAAAGACTTTTGTTTACTGTTAATTTACACTCTGGGCACATGTTTCTTTCTGAGGATATCCCAAAAGAAGCCATGACTGTTATGGCGGCACAATAAATCGGGGTTGGGAGCCTAATTTTAACAAGATCAAAGTTCTCTTACACTGGAATATGTATGAGTTCTCCTCGGTAGTGCCATATAGTTGTCAGCTGGGAAAATGGGCAGATCGAGAAACACAAAGCCTAACCATCCGATTCGGCAATCTATGTACACTTAACGATTGCATGTAAACACTGTTGCAGAACACTTCTATTAACACTATTGTTGCAGAACTACTGTCGGAATCTGTTCCGGACCGCTCGTATTCGCTGTGACTACGGTAATGCCGTCTTCCAATGTAATCACTGCAAGTGCAACTCTCTTCTGCCATATATCAAAACTGCCCGATTTCGGTTCTTCCTGGTAATTTTGTTTCCGATCGGTCACTCTTTCTGCACAATGCGTTTCGGTGCTGGATTATAGTAATTTTAGTACCTACTTTAATTAACCTCCTACAACTTTCATTGTCTGTCCATTGCGCAAATACATTACGAAATTTTCTTATTGGTTACGTTTCAAGCCCGTCTTCGCTTGGGGGCATGGGTACACCTAAGGTGTTGGCCTAAAAATGAATCTCCCTGAGTCCTTGAACAAGAAGACATCCCAACTTATTTTTGTGTCCCGTTGAAAAGAGATTGCGTGTTATATTTGCTGATGGGAAAAATACAGTCAAGAAATCCTTGTACGACGTACAGGACTTAACGGTACCCAATGTTTACTTCAGGGTCGCTGTGTTTATTGCAGGAGGGGAATGGAAAAGGCTGGATAAGAGTTTATGACTAGGATGGTCATAACATCCCTCCATTCTACACAAAAGACAATTTCCTCTCTCCCTTGTAACAATACTTTCAAGATAGTCTACCCCTCAGGGGCCCAATTTATTGGGTACGGGGCGTAGCGACCCCGAGGCACCCGAGCTGCTCCCTCAGGTCTGCGCTCAGCGCGTTTGACTCCTTTTTATTTCGCCTCTTTTATTGTTTTATTAGTCCTACTTCCCTGTTCTTTGTCTGATGGGTGCCCCAGTGTTTGACGCGGTAAAATGTGACTGGGTAACGGCGTAACTCCCAGCACAGGGTTATCATGTAGGACAGGAGCGTATCCCCTGGTAAAGGCCAGGCCCGGGGAAGGGCCATTGCATGAGCTGTAGACTTCCTGCAGGCGATTGGGTCCCTTCGTCAGCCCACAGGAAGGTGTGACCCTGAGGTTACTTTGTTCAGGCCAGAGCCAGTAACCTAAGCCGGGGTGGCGCCCAGGAAGCAGCCCGCCATCGGAGACGGTTGCAATGGTGGAGGAATAAATCGCTATGGTACTGGAAAATAATCCTTTACATTTTAAACGTAAAAGAGTTGATGCAAAAGAAGTAATCGAGAAGTCTTTCCCTCGTTACTTAGTCATTAGTCGTACTGAAGAGAATCAGTCGTTTACGACCGTAAATCCATTTAAAATTCAGAAGGGCATTGATGCCATAGCTGGACCCGTTAAATCCTGTACCCGTCTACGCAACGGATCACTTTTGGTGGAGACACTTGGCCTGTCTCAAAGCAACTCGTTGCTCAAGGCGACGCTACTCCACGGATATCCCGTCCGTGTCGAGAAACATAAGACCATGAATTCGTCGCGAGGAGTTGTTACCACAAATTTTCTAGACGGAATGTCCGACCCGGAAATCCAGAGCTGTCTGGAAGACCAAGGGGTCACCTCAGTATATCGTGTACAGGCAAGGAAAGAGGGGGAATTACAGCCGACCCGGACTCTTTTCCTCACATTCGACAGGGTCGAATTGCCGCAGAAGATAAAGGCGGGCTACGAGGTGATAGAAGTGCGCCCGTATATCCCTAGCCCGTTGCGATGTTTCCAGTGTCAGCGTTTTGGACACACTCGCATATCATGTAAAACTGCCGTATCCATCTGTGCAACCTGCGGTCAAGCAAGTCACGAGGGAGCATGCCCATCCGCTCCTGTCTGCGTCAACTGCCGCGGTGAACATCCAGCCTCGTCCCGCGATTGCCCTCGTTTTCGAGAGGAGCGCTGTATCCAGGAGATCCGGGTAAAGGAAAAACTCTCCTTTACTGAAGCCCGGAAGCGATTCCAGTCTCGCCAACCTGTCGTGCCTAAGACCGGCACCTACAGCGCAGCAGCTTCTTTTGCGCCCAAGAAGTGCGATAGCAGTACGCAGACCTGCGATCTTGTGTTTACACGGGTCCAACCTACGCCTAGTTCTCCAAAGCGCTCTACCGTGAAGCCCAAAGCTGTTGTTTTTAATGCCCCTGATATTAAGTTCAGGACGAGTTTTACATGAACGGATTTTTTAAAGTCATCAACTCAGGTAGAGCAGAAAAAGAGCCCTTCTCCTCCTCGGAGGTCACGCTCCCATGATGGGAGCAAACCCGCTAGGCGGTCGCCGTCGCCGCCTATATCTACATCCAACCGATTCCAGGCGTTGGAATCGGTGGATGCTTCTCAGCGGGAGAGCCCTCCCTCTGAGGATGTGATGGAGCAGGATGTGCCTGCTCCTTCAAAACCACCGAGTCCCACTCGATTGAAAAAAGGACGTTTCGCCCTGCACCGTCCAAAAAGTAAGGTGGTAAAAATTTTATTCATTTTATATAATTTTAACAATGGCTATCCTTTCGTGGAATGTGCGTGGTCTCCGTAGTCGAAGACCTGACCTCGAGTTAATTTTACGTTCTACTGACCCTTTGCTTGTGTGTCTCCAAGAGACTAAGCTTCGCCCAAGTGATTCTTTTAATTTACGCGGTTACTCTTCGGTGAGAAATGATCTGCCCCCCGAAGATGACACTCCCGCTCACGGCGGAGTTTTACTTTTAATTCGCAATAACGTGTACAGCACCTCACTACAGCTCCACACTCCTTTACAAGCTGCTGCAGCTACAGTTCACTTTTCAGGCCTTAGTTTTTCTGTCTGCAATGTTTATTTACCTCCGTCCGGAACCATCACCACAGTTGACCTGGACGATCTTTTGTCTCAGCTACCACCCCCTGTTCTTCTTTTGGGGGATTTCAATGCACACCACCCCCTATGGGGTTCCACCACGGAGTGTGCAAGAGGTAACCTCTTAGCTGACTTTTTGCTGAATCACAATCTTATACTTCTCAACACTGGTGAACCTACTTTTCTCTCTGACAGCACTCATAGCTTTTCGCACTTGGACTTATCCATTTGTTCTGCCTCACTTGCTGTACATTTCACCTGGAACGTCATCTCTGATCTATATTCCAGTGACCACTTTCCGTGTTAGATCCATGTACTCTCTCCGAACGCACATTCACAGCGCACGCCAAAATGGCTCATTGATAAGGCGAATTGAACTCTCTATCGATCTTTGGCCGAATTTTCAGGGTGTGAATTTCCATCTATCGACATCGCGATCGAGCACCTCCATACGGTCATCATGGCGGCCGCAGATAAGGATATTCCCCGGTCGTCTTGTCACCCCAGACGCTTGCCGGTTCCCTGGTGGACTGATGAATGCCGGGATGCATTGCGTGCATGCAGAGGTGCTCTCCGAGCTTTTCGTCGCCACCCTACATCAGCAAATATGATTTGCTACAAACAACTTCGCACCAAATGCCGCCGAGTCATAAAGGATAGCAAAAAGGCTTCTTGGATTTCTTTTACCTCTTCTTTTAACCGCACAACGCCTTCATCCGTAGTTTGGGAACGGCTACGCCGCGTTGCTGGCAAACCAAGGTTTACACCTATACCCGGTCTTAGGGTTTTAAATCGAGTGCTCACTACTCCGATTAACGTCGCCAATGTTTTAGAGCGAACCTTCGCTGATGTTTCTAGTTCCGCCAATTACCCGGCTACATTTCGCGCATTAAGGGAACAGGTTGAGAGGAAAGGTTTCTCATTTGCCTCCGACCATCAGGAGAGCTACAACGTTCCTTTTACCGCCAGGGAACTGGAGCATGCCCTTTCCACCTCTCGACACTGCGCACCGGGGCCGGATAACATTCATGTTGCTATGTTGCAGCATTTATCAGCAGAAGGCAAAGCTTTTTTATTACGAACTTTTAATTTTATTTGGTGTCATGGCACATTTCCCAACGCTTGGCGATTGGCCACCGTCATTCCGATACCTAAGCCTGGAAAGGACCCACATCTTCCTTCCAGTTACCGTCCGATTTCCCTCACCAGCTGCGTTTGCAAGGTATTGGAACGAATGATTAACGGACGGCTCATGTGGTGGTTGGAGTCGAGGCAATTATTAACGAACGCCCAGTGTGGTTTCCGGCGTCATCGTTCCTCAGTCGACCACCTGGTGTCTTTAACTACCCATGTAATGGACGGTTTTGTGCGCAAGTGCCAAACGGTTGCTGTGTTTTTCGATTTAGAGAAAGCGTACGATACTTGCTGGAGAGGCGGTATCCTCCGAACGCTTCACGATTGGAACATACGTGGGCGTATGTCTGTTTTTATTCAGGAATTTATGAAAGACCGGGTTTTTAATGTTCGCGTGGGATCAGTTTTATCATCTAATTTTATTCAAGAGAACGGCGTACCTCAGGGCTCGGTACTTAGTTGCACACTGTTTGCCATTGCGATTAACTCAATCACCGAGTGTTTGCCGCCAGGAATACAATCGTCGTTATTTGTGGACGATTTTGCCATCTATCTTTCCTCTCGGAGAACCTGTCTCTTGGAACGCCGCCTCCAATGCTGTCTCGACCGCCTTCACGCTTGGAGTGTTTCTCACGGGTTCCGTTTCTCCTCAGAGAAGACCGTCTGCATGAACTTCTGGCGCCACAAGGAGTACCTTCCACCTTCGCTCCATCTTGGCCCAGACGCACTCTCTTTCGCGGACGAAGTTAGGTTCCTTGGCTTGGTGTTCGATAGGAAATTATGCTGGTCATCACATATAGCGCAACTCAGAGGCAAGTGTGAACGTTCTCTTTGTATTTTACGTGTTTTAAGTGGCACATCTTGGGGAGCTGACCGGACTGTTCTTTTACGTTTTTATCGCTCTCTTATCCGGTCCAAATTGGATTATGGCAGTGTCGTTTATGGCTCTGCGCGGTCTTCTGTTCTGCGCCGCCTGAACCCGATTCATCACCGGGGTGTCCGTGTTGCCATTGGGGCATTCCCCACCAGTCCTGTGTTGAGTTTATGTGCGGAGTCTGGAGAACCTCCGTTGTTTTATCGTAGGGATGTTTTACTAGCTGCGTACGGTTGTCGCTTAGCTGCACAACCTCGTCATCCCACGAATGGGCCGTTTTTTAATGTGTCTTTTTATCGTTTTTATGCTGCTCGGTCTTTTACTCCTAAGCCCGCTGGCTTTCGTTTTCGGGAGATTTTACGGACGTTGGACATTGAGTTACCTGCTTTTTTCTTAGCCGGGGAAATTTCTTCTCCCCCCTGGATTTTAGCAGAGGCCCCCGTTCATCTCGGGCTTACGTCCTGTCCAAAATCATCGACCGCAGCACATATTATTCGTTGTTCTTTTAGCGAGATCAAATCCTCTTTTAATGGCTGGAATTTTATCTATACCGACGGCTCTAAATGTGACACAGGTGTAGGATGTGCTTTTGTTTTTAATGGGGCTAGTTTTACGTATGGGCTTGACGTTGCAACATCTATTTTTATGGCGGAGCTTTATGCTATCTATCGGGCGGTTTTATTTATTTCTGATCACGGGCTGGGGAACAGTGTTATATGTTCCGATTCTTTGAGTGGCATTTTAAGTTTTAGAAACCTGTACAACCTCCACCCCCTTGTACAGATGGTCCAGAATGCAGTTTTAACCCTTTACGACGCTGGCGTCAGGGTAACACTGCTATGGGTGCCTGGACACGTCGGACTCCCAGGTAATGAGGCCGCAGATGTTGCAGCAAAATCCGCTCTTTTAGACCCTGCTGAGTACGAGCAGCGTTTTTATTTCGGGGATTTTATACATTCATTACGTAGAGGCATTTTTTCGCGCTGGCGCGAGGAGTGGGAATTACTCCCAAATAATAAGCTCCGTGAATGTAAATCCGCCCCTTTTAACTGGTCGACTTCTTCTCGCGCTGTCCGTAGCGAAGAAGTAATTTTAGCTCGTCTTAGAATTGGGCATTGCCGTTTTAGTCACTCTCACCTTTTTAATGGTCAACCCGCTCCAGTTTGCCCTCACTGTGACCACCCCTTTACAGTGCGTCACATTTTAATTGATTGTCTTCATCTGACAGCTTTTAGAAATAGCCTAAGTTTGCCCTCCTCTATTGAGGAGTTGCTTGCAGATGATGTGGTTGCTGTTGAGCGTGTGCTCCGTTTTATCCGTATTTGTGGTTTTTGGAGCAAGGTGTGAGATTTTATCTTTTACCATTGACGGCATTTTTTGACTCTTTTAAGACTGTTGTTTTTTCAGCTTTAGCTAAATCGTGTTGACTAGTCTTTAATTGTTGTTTTGCACCCCTTGTTATTTGTTTTGGGGTTTTATTGTTACCATT
This sequence comes from Metallyticus violacea, assembly GCA_030762175.1. Classification (NCBI taxonomy): domain Eukaryota; kingdom Metazoa; phylum Arthropoda; class Insecta; order Mantodea; family Metallyticidae; genus Metallyticus; species Metallyticus violacea. Next base: position 26,136,178 of record CM060843.1, on the reverse strand, counting down.
TTAATCTTTTATAAGACTGGTTTGTTTTCAGCTCTTGCTGATTAATTTTGCTACCGGTCTTTGTTTATTGACCTGTGTTTGCTTTGTGCTTTTATTGGCACGTTTTTAGTCCATTACAAGACTGTTGTGGTTTTCCGCTCTCGCGGCTGTGCTTTAGTAACACCCTAATGTTTGTGGCGCCTTATACCCTTGTTATTTGTTTTTGGGTATAAGTTTTATTGCACAAGTACTACTGTCCGTTCGTTATGCGCAGGATTTGCGTTCTTTGTTTATTTATTTTTATATCTGACACAGTACTTGATGTGTTTGGGCGCTAATGACCGTAGCAGTTTTGCGCCCTTAAGCAATAATCATCATCATCAAGATAGTCTAACCAAAATGAATGTAACAAAAGATAAGATATATACTTAAGATATACTTGATCAAAATATACCATGCTCGTGGCAATGCAATTTAGGAGTGACACTTATTCTCTCAATTTTATTTCTATACTCTATTTTGTGATTTTGATGAGTCCATTTCAGTCATAACCATAGTGATTATCTGGGGGTTTCGTTATACGAGAAGGGAAATGTTCCCTTCCACTATGTAAGATGCGATACACTATCATAATTTCTGATAGTGGTGCAAAGGCCCATTTGGCATTGCAAAAATTAGCTGTTTATGGTTCACAAGTCTAGATAACTAAGGATGAATGCCTTAATCATACATCAAAACGTTTCTGTATTGAGAAATAAAGTGAAGGAATGTAAACCAAAAGGTAAACTTCTTGGTGGTAAGCGTCCAAATAGCCTTGCAGAAAATGCCACAATCAGACTTGGAAACTATTAAAGAAGTGCAATCAACAAAATATCCCGAATGTTGGGCAAAAGAAGTCTGCTGTTTATCACTGCATGACCACAGATGATCATCCAAAACATTTTAAATGTCCTGCAGGGGAAACTTCATGGTGCTTATACAATCGCGCTCTTGCCAAAGGTGAGGATCCTCCAATACATGAAGGTAGTAGAAAAACATTTCTCTTACCTAATGTAGGGGAATCTGTGATACCAGTGTATCAGAGATTAGCATCCAATGAAGTTTTGGAAAGATACACGAAAGGTAAAACACAAAATGTAATAAATCTTTAAATAGCATTATTTGGAAAAAGTGTCCAAAAGTAACATTTGTGTCAAAAAAGAAAATTGAAATTTCTGTAATATCTGCTGTTAGTGAGTATAATAGTGGGATGTGAAGCTTCACAGCATATCAAACATGAAATATAGGATAGAAATTCTGGTGTAGTTTGGAAGAAATTAAGTCAAGTTAGAGATTAGCAAGGGCTGAAGTATAGTCAGAACTGCTAGAAAGCGATTGAATTTGAGAAAATTTGTTAGAGAGCAAGCCGAAAGGAGCTCTGAAGGTCCCGCATGTGGTGCTGGCCAGTTTTAATGTTATACAGTTGCCAAACTTCATTTTTCTCTGCTTATGATTTCCTAAAACATAAGTATGTTCAAAATACTCCTTGAACAACAGCTTTGCAGACCCCAGTTGTGGCAAGTAAATAACGAGACTTGTGTCAGAAATATGAGTTATTGCAAACACAGTTACAATTAACTTTTAATATCGTCAACACACTCCCCTTCCCTATCTATACACCGCTGCATACGTGTCTTCCATTGTTCAAAGTAATGCTGTAGATCATCCATTGTCACCCTCTTCAACAATTCTGCCGTTTTTGCTTTTACCTCTTCAACATACTGAAAATGTGTTCTCTTCAATGCAATTTTCTCTTTTTGGAACAGATAAAAGTGACAGGGAGTCAGATCTGGTGAATACGGAGGATGTTCGAGCACAGGAATGTGCTTGTCCACTTGTCCACTGCTTCACAGATACGGCATTATGGGCTGACGCGTTATCCTGATGCAGAATCCATGCGTCGTTCTTCCACAAATCCGGTCTTTTCTTCCCTACTCTTTCCCTCAGATTAATTAGGGCTTCTTTGTTGTATTGTGATTTACGGTTTGACCCTCAGGTACCCATTCAGTCATGATAACACTCCTGATATCAGCATTGCCTTCAGTTGTGACTTGCTTCGTTCTTGGCGATATGGGAGTCTCCCAATCCATCGATTGACGTTTTGTTTCTGGGTCGTACTGGAAGATCCATGTTTCATCGCATGTGATGTCAGGTGTGAGCAAGTCCGGTTCTTCGTTGAGTCGTTCCATGACATCAAAGCAAATGATCTTCAGATGGTCTTTGGCTCCTGAGAGAGGTTGTTCGGACCAGTTTTGTACAAACTTTTGTAATGTTTCATTCAACATGTAAAATCTGTCTTACTGTCTCTTTGTTCATGTTCACCATGATCATGAATGCTCAGACGTCGGTCTTTTGCACAATTTCATTGATATTCTGAACGTTTGCTTCAGTTCTTTAACTCACAGATCGACCGAGACGGTCGTCATCTTCAACCTCTTCTCGAAATTCTGAAAACCGTTTGTGTCATTCAAAAACTCGCGTTCGTGACAGAGCATTATCACCAAACACCTCCTTTAACATATGAGTACATTCCGTTGGCAACTTTTTTAATTTCACGAGGAATTTGAGGTTTATGCGCTGCTCGAATTTTAAGCTCACAATGCTCGCGGCACTACTACAGAACAACGTCCTCTACAACCAAGGCCCAAAGACAAACTAAAGCAGATAGAAAGACGAAACAAGGTTCAAGGTCAACTGCATTCCAACACCAACCTCCCCTCATACGACTGCCCGATAGGAGGTGCCAGTCTGTTTATTTACTTGCCACACCTCGTATTCCTTTTGAAACTTAGTACACACATGGTATAAACCATATTCATTAAAACGATCTAAAAATCTAAAAACTTTCTGTATCTTAATTAAAAATGTTTTATTCCGACTAGATTTTGCAACTTTAGTCAAATTTTCAGAAATTTGGATTATGTGACATTTCATAATTTTTTCTTCCAAATAGTATAACTTACAACAAGGAACTTTTGTAGCCGTATATCTCGTGAATTAACTGTACATTTGAAACGCTTTTTGTTAAAAAAAATATATATATATATTCCAAGGAGCATTTTTCCTGCTAAGCTTATAAAAATTATTTTTTTTTTTTCAAAAGTATTCTATATAGAAAGTTCAAACTCATAATTTCATGTTATTTCTGTAAATCTCTTTCGAACAACAGACAATTTAAACGGACGATTCACGGATGTGTGGATGTGAAAACCGGAACACCTTGTTCTAAGTAAGAAACACGTTAATATTATTTATATACATCTTTTTGAGCATATGAAATTGCTATAGACAATAGCTATATAAAATAGTACATTGTGTAGCACACAAGAGTGTAATTGTTACAACTTATGCCTAATAAGGCCCTAAAAAGAACTATTTTAAATTATAAAACGGTATGTACAAAAACCAACAGAGATGAGACATTTTAAACATAGTGTGTACAATTCAAAAACATTCAAAGAACATTTATTACCAATCCTAAGAATATATAAATAAAAGTATTCTCCCTCTTATCTAACATATCTAGGCAATTCAAAATTATTATAGTATCCAGTATTGTAAATATGTTCTTTTTTATACTTAGGCAAGGTGTAGGTAAATGCTATCCTTAAACCAGAATACTATCTCTAAAATATATAAATGTATCACAGTCATAATTTTTAATTTCTTAAACAAAGGTTTATAATGGGTTATAGTAGGCACGTTACAGATAGCTCTTACAGTCATTTTCAACAATTAATATTTTAGGAATATACACAGAGGTACTCCATAACAATAGGCCCTATTTGATATTACTTTGAAAATTAGCAAAATATGGCATCTTAATTCATTGGAACCAGATTTATTAATGTTATGAAAAATATCATTCTCGAGATTTTATTACTAGTAATAAGATAAGATAAGATTTTCCAGTCAAAGAATTATCTACAAAAACGCCCAGCCTGATATATTGGGAAAGGATTTTTAAGGAAATATTCCAAGCCTAAGTTTAGGGTACCTCTCCGGCATTTGCCATTTATGAGAACTGGGGAAAACCTGGAAAAAACCTCGGTAAGAGAGGACGGTCCTGATGGGTTTCGAACCTTCCCGTTCAAAGTCCGCGCCTTGACGATCTCGGCCTCCGGTGGCGGTAAAATATGACATTGCGACACGTTCCAGTGAATTCGGCCACTAAGGTGGGATTTCAATTCTGTATATGAGAATTTGGAACTAATGAAAAAAAAAATCTGCTTTAGAGAAATCCTATTCCAAGAACAGTGTTCATGAAGCTTAAGCTGATGAATTTCTGTTCTGGTTACCCTTTTTTTACAAAGTTATGTCCCATATTGATATTCTCTATAGTCAAATTCAATGTACGAAAATTGGCACCATAAAAATGAAGATAAAAGTTACATTATTATTGCAGTGGAATAAATTCGGAATGAAATGAAAGAGATTACAACAGAAGAACAGAGAGTGGGAGAAAGCGTCCATAAATTGAATCAAGAAGGATAGTGGACGCAAATGAAGTATGTGATCTTAATCCTGAAAATTTCGAAGCATTTTCTAAGAAGTTTTCAGACAATGCCCTTGAACTGGCTATTTAAAACTACCATTTGTTAAGTAAATACTTCGAACCGAACTCTTTGTGCGTTATGAAAGACTATACTTTAGAACAGCGTTGTCCTTCTTCTTCGGTTTATTTATGTTAGCAATCTTTAGGATACATTAAGTGAAGTAGCAACCCGTCTTAAAACAATATTAATGACAACAACCGAACAAGAAAGATATTTTAATGTCTAAAGAGAATTAAAACTTGTGCCCGAAACGCATTAATCATCTTCTCTTTAATGCTCTCAATACATGAAATACCTATTAACAGTTTGGAAGATTTCAGCACTACCCTTGAGAAAATTTCTTGCCAGAAAAACCGAAGAACGAACTTTCACCATCTGCCTTTAATGTGTAAATCAGTAACTTCAATGCTGGTAGCACGTTAAGTTCATTAACTTCACAGGCCGCTGATATTAGGTATACTACATAATGACTTTGAGTTAAGATTCTAGAACTTATAAATGTTCAAATCTCAATTCGATAGATTTTCTATATCTTTTTCTGTTGTCATGCTCCTAAAGAATTTCTAATGGGGCTCATGGATCTGCAATGTGATTGTGAAATAAAGGATGCATAAAAAAAAAAGAAGAAGCCTGAAAATTTTACCTGAAGTTTCCAATTCCTGATTTTCGCGATTTACTAGAAATCGCCTGATATTTCGAACATGTTGGCACAATCTATATGTGTGTGTGAATACCTTTTTCATTAATGAACGGAAACCAACATTTGAATACCAATTTAAAATGTTCTCTTCCGTTGTATAAAACAGAGATTTTATTTCAAACATTGAAAAATTAGTTCAAGAGAAGAGATCCAAAAATCCAGAACGTATGAGCAAGGAACAATCTGGCTGATGTGTAGAATACAACAATAAAGTACTTTAGAAGAATTGTAATGTAACATAAGGTAATAAGCAAGATATTAGAAATAACAATACGGGACAACGTTTCCAACAAAGCATTAGCCTAAATAGCATCAACAATAGACTTCGCAGAAAAAGCCACCAGACTGAAGTGGAAATAGGGAGGCCTCATAGCGAGGATGTAGGACGACAGATGGACGTATAAGACTACCATGTGGGACACAGCTTAGGCAAACGACACAGAGGCGGGCCTAGACGAAAATGGGAAGATTTCGACGCGGCCATAGGCAGATACATATGGTCACGTATAACAAGAAGCAGGAGTAAATACAAAACCATCGAACGTCAACTTCGCAACGAGTGAAAGCCGAAGAACAAAAGTGTAATAAAGTATAATAAAGCATAGCATAAAGGTTAATACTACTATATACAAACCTAGTGCGAATTAGACCATACATTAGCAAATAAGAGTTTACGTTTGTAGGAAGCATTTGCCCTTCATAGGGAAACTCAAGTTCATCATTATTAGTAAGCTATTAAAGTGCATTAAATGTGAGATATCTTGCTTTTATTTTCACACATTAACATAAGCAGATAATTAAATACAATTCGTATATTATCGAGAATTGTATAATCTGATCGCTTCTGACAGATAGAGACAGATGTTGCAAGGATGCAACACGTGATTACCAGCTGTCCTCTCAAAATTGATCGGGCTGCAGGACGGATTGCCGTGACGTCATTGGACTATGAGTTAAGGTTAGTTATAATCTTTATTGAAAAAAGTTTTATTGTAATAATTGCATTTCTCTCAGAAGATAAAAATGTAAATGTTAAAAATTATAATCAGGTACTATTAAAATTATTTTCATCACAATTACTTTACATTCATTCATTATTAGCCACCTGCATTATATCTCCTGACAACTACTCAGCGATGTACTGGCAACTGTCAGTAATGAGTTTGAAGTAGCGTTCATGTTCAAGGAACTTTGTTAACAAGCATTCATAATTGTGCAAACTTTTCAGAGACTGATAGACTTAAAACAACAGCATAACAAAATAAAGACCCAATTTTAGAAATCTTTTGCAATACTTTATTTTTCAAAACCTCCAAAATATTTGCTAGAATTGCTTTCTTAAACTTATTCTTTCTTCACAAAAGTCTTCTATTGATAACAAAGATTTAAAAAAAAAACGTACATTATCTCAGAAAATAAATCATCATATTGTGCCGTTTTTGCACTTATCTACTGCCCATGATCAATATTTCAAGCAGTGTTTGTTCTTCTTACCTTTTCCTTCTTCCTTCCTTGAGCTATTGCGCAGTCATAGCCATTGTCGTCTTAAGAATGTTTTGCTTAGTACAAAATTAAGGGTGGACGGCTGCACTGCGTGGCTAGTTTCTCACACATTTTCCTTCTCTTCGTTTGAGATGCACCAAGAAGTTCCGGAGGTTGGGGGTCTCTCGGCTTTTATAATTAAAAGTTTAGTAAAGATCCTCTTTACTGGCTATACCAGGTGATCCAAGTATTTTGAATGAGCAAATGTTGCTTTAATTGTAAAGTTGTTTTTTTTAAATATAAAGGTTGCATGTAATAATCAGGTTGCTTCAGGTGAATTTTATGATATGTTGTCAAGAAATATACAAAAATTAAAAAGTAATGAAGCTCTTGTCTAAGGTTTAAAAATATTATCTATTTAAAAATGAAAAACTGTTCATAATGTTAATGTTTGTAATTGTATCGAAGTATCTTACTAGCTAAACAGGGCAATTCTTTTATAATTCATAATGTGAGTCTTTTGTTTTTTTTAAGATTTGCTTTTGAAAATTGCAATCGTTTGCTATGCACTAAAAATAATAACCTGATGTTTCAGTTTATTATTATGAATTTAAAATATTTTGCTCATCTTATGTATTTGGATTGTTGAATAAATTATATTTAATTAGGTATTGCTGAACAATGTGAGCTATCATTCTTCTCATTATTGTTGAATCACCATTTCATGGACACGTCTTGGGGTTTTTCTCCGGCACCTTCCTATTAGAAAACTTCCAGACATCAACGGCGGACATTAATTTTACAACACCGAAGCTATAAATAAATTGTACTAGTTATATTTCATTTGGAACTAAATAACTAATAAAACTGAATCTGCTCACTTGCCTTCTTTGTGGAACGCCATCATTATTCGGTGGCGTGCTTGCACCTATGAAAAACGGGCCATATCACCTATTTAATACGATTAAATTAATATTTTTTTCCAAATAAATAGCAAACAGGTGTCTTAAAGTGAACTGAGCGAAGAAAATACTTAGTTTATATTTGACTTATCAATCTTCCAATTAAGTGATTTGCTCAAAAATCTGTGATCTTCTTGTCTCAAATTTAAATTACATAATATCTAATGAAGCATATTATTCCATTTCGATTAGTAATGGGACTTATTTCAAACGAGAAAAGGGCAAGCATTTTATTTTATCTGCTTCCTTTACATCATAAGTAACATCCTTTACTTATCTGCCTTAAAACTTTGTTAAAAACTGTTCTAATATTAAACATTTCTATGCTGTACACATACACAATTCTGTTATGAACAGACTTGTGATGATCCCTTCAAATTCTATATGCCCGTGTTTTGCATGCTATATTAAAAGAATCATTAACAACAGAGCACACCAAAACCATAGATATAAATTTAACATGCTTTAAAAATTGATGTTATCAGTACATGCATAGCTTATTTTTACAGTTTTACCGATCTTAAACTTGTTTCTATTTTTCCATTACTTGATGACATCCAAATATACCTTCACTTTGCCAACATCCTCGAAGTAGGTACCCAAACACAGGTATGCAGGGTTTCCGGTGCTTGTGCCATTTTTAAATACATCCTGTAAATCTGTGAAACGAAATTTTGTCTCATGTCACAACACTCAGTCTCACCCTAGGAAAGAAAAATAAAAAAAAAACTTAGTTTCGATATCTGAAAAGGTGATTGAAAGCTTATACAATCATCTCTTGCACTGTATTGTAACCATGCATTCTCGCTGTTTGGCTCACAATAACACGCTTGTCTTCTTCATTAATGGTCTCATCCACTTTCTCTCTGTTGCATTCAGTTGAGGCTGTTCGAGGACGACCATATCTTAAATCGTACTTAAGTTTTAATCTTAACATGTTTCCCCTATCTTCTAAAACACCAGCATTCACACAAACTTTTCCGTATGTACGTTAAAGATTCTCTCGAATATTTGCAGAAGAGTTTTCCTTTTTAATAAAACATTCAGTAACATTAGACGGCGAAACCAAATATTGTTGTAGCTCATTTTGTAAGAGGCGCTTGACCACGTGGTACAAGTCGTTGATATCATTGGTGGATACCACAAAGAATATTGCCACCTATTTGAAGTTGTGACAGATTAGCCTACAAAACAAATGTACGATTTTAATGGGACGCTAAAAACTTGTTACACAGCTACTATAATTTCAAGAAGAACAAAACGTATCACTAAACAGTTAGCTGCTAGCAAACGTATCGATTTTGGCAAGGTTAACACAAGATCACAAATGAAAATTGCATACTAATGTGAATAAACGTAAGTTTCGTCAGTGATAAATCTAAAGTAATACGAAGTATTTTAATGTTATTTATTTTGAATGTGATCCAACTCCTATAGATGTGTGACTGCTATGCAAAGATGTTTAGTTCCAAACAAACATTAACTACAATATTTTTACGGATGATATTCGATTTACCTTTATATAGGCGTAATGTGCTATTCTCTGGGATGATAGCGTTATCGTTGGAGAAGTCTCCACACTGACAGTACAATAATGGTGTTATTCCACTGTAATCTCAGCAACATAAATATTTTATCTCAGGGCTGTTTGCTTTATTGCTCAGTTTTTGTAGCGTTTTCAGAGAACAACGCAGAATACAATAACAATTTCAGTCGCTCACGAGTGGGAGACATTAAGGATGAGCCCACTTAACTGAAAACTACGCTTATCGGTTTTAGTTCCAGTTCTCGCAATTTAGAAATGGTTTGGCGGCATTCGCGTCTTCTTAAATATTACACTCGCAAAGGTACTTGTATTGCCCAGGTGGTGTTCTAAAGCGAAGTACCGTCCTTGAGAGAAGCCCATACGTGCCTAAATCGCTGAATAAGAGTGCCTGAAGAGTGCCCGGCATAGCCAATGGGCTCTTATATATGCGATCAAAAGTCAAAATCACGTGATTTTTGCCGCGCGATAATTCAAAAGTGTAAACTTTTCAGTGGAAATTGGTTCGCTTCTAGCTATGTAACACCAAGTGGTACGAAATTTCAGTGTACCATGGTGGTACGTTGATGACGTGCGAGTTTACAAAACATCATCTCAGCAGAGCCATTTGTTCGATACAAAGATTGCTACACCTAATCAAGTGACGGTGCACGCGTTGGCGAATGTCCACAAATCCGCCACAATATTTACCAAATGTCGCACACCGGCTAATTTCTACTTACACACAGGCAGCAAGGAATTAGGTGGGGAAATTCCCTCACTTGCTTGGGTGTTCAACTAGACAAAGGTCTAACTTTTAAGGGAAACAACCAAAACTGCTCCTAGGGCTCTAAAGGCAATTGCCAACTAATTCCTGTATTCAGTTCAAGATCGATGTCAGTCTATTTAAAGTTACACCTCTTCAAATTTCCGAGCATTCCGAGCATGCTCTATACTTATGAAATCTGGGACACGGTAGCAAACAGTTGATTGTATACCGCTGTTTTCCCTCAGATTACTGCACGAAGCCTCCTCCATACATAAAGGATGAAATTAGGCGCCGGCCAAAGAAAATTTACTCCAAATTGCCTCATCATAAGAGTGCTCTCATTCCTGCTTTAGACAATTACAACTGCCAAGTAAGAGTAAAGCAAAAATTCAAGGTGCCTCATTTGGCCTGCGGGCATATTGAATGATAATAAGAGGACAGGTCCATAAGTTTTCGGCCCAACCATTTTCTAGGTATGATAAAGTCAAAGACTATATTTCACTTTTCAATATAGTTACCCTTTATTGCAATACACTTCTTATATCTTTGAATTAACATTTCAATTATGTTATTTCCAATTAGTCAGAAGTCTTGTGTGCAAAATGGGCATAAACGGCATTGACGGGCGATGTGTACATATTATAGAGCTTATTCATTTTAATAATCTTCAAAAAATTACAATTAAATCCACCTTCAAATCTATATTTCATTAATAAATCATATAAATAAAATTTATTGTAATCCATTATTAACTTAATTATTACTGCACCTTGACTTGAATTCCTATTAAATTAAATATTAAGTAAATAATCTTATAATATTTTCTATTCACCAATTTTCTTCACATTTAAATTTCCTTCCCCTAAGGCCCTTCTTGAGTTTTAAGAAGAGAAAATAGCCACTGGGACCTAGATCTGGGCTATAGGGTGGATGATTGATCTCCTTGAAACTACGTTTCTTCACAGCTCCTTTTGCAGCAAGATCTGTGTACACAGGCGCTTTGTCGTGAAGAAGGCGCACACCACCACTAAGCTTTCCTCGTCTTTTCTCTTTGATGGAAGAACGTAGCCTTAGCAGTAGGCCAGCATAATACTCCCCATTTACTGTGGTGTTCCTCTCCTTGAAGTCAATAAAGAGAATTCCTTCACAGTCACAAAAGATGTGGTCATGATCTTGGTTGACTGAGTGTTCTTGGTCTTTAGAGGCGGGGCTTTGCCAGGTTTACGCCACTCCATTGATTCTCTTTTGGACAAGGAATCATAGTAGAGTACCAAAGTTTCATTTCCTGTAACAATAGTTTGTAGAACTTCTCTCTCGTTGCCACGCCAGAGCTGCAAATATGCCTGACAACAGACGACTCGTTGGTGCTTTAGGATTGGGGAAAGAAGTCCAGGCACCCATCTTGCACTAATCTTATTAATGTTTAAATATTCATGAATAATTCGAAGGACCGATGTTTTAGAAAAGTTCAACCTTGCTGCTATTTCTGTGCTTTCCGATTTCCATAATTGCTCCTTTCACAAGAGCGATGTTTTCAGGAGTGAGCACCTCCAAGGGCCGACGTGCACGCTCTTCGTCCTCAATGCTTTCTCTACCATCGAAAAAGTTTGGTCCATTATTTTGCGGCAGAATATGAGGGGAATGCTTCCCCAAATACACCGACCGTCCAATCGCTGTTTAATTTCATTTGGAGTAAGTTCTTCTTTTGTGAAGAAGTTAATAATAGCTCGTCACTCCATTTTGAACATGTCACAATTTTCTACACGTAGCCTCCTTAATGCAACTATAACTGAACACAGCGGAGCGGAAGTTACAGCTGCAATCATTTACTTAACAGATAAGGTATGACACCAGATAAGGGTTTGTTGAAGGCGATAATGCTTATCGGTGAATCTGGAAACTTATGGACCTACCCTCGTAGCATTAAACTATAAACTGGATTAACTTCCTACAAATTTTAAAAGTCAACAGTTAGAAATACAGGCATGCTGAGAACTAAAATAAAGATTTGTTGGACATGTCTACACATTGCGTCCCCAAATCGTCAGATGCGCCTACTACAATACAGAGAAGATTTCATTCTTCTTGCTCATGCATGCAATTATCTTCATATACTGAGTTAAGCCCTAGCACGTGTAGTAACGCAGCTATCGCACTCGGTCTAGTTACCATCTCAGCCTGTCTTCCAGTTTGGCTTTAGCGATCATCGTTCACCTTTTAATTGTCCCAACAAGCGCTTACGGCGTAATTAAAAACAGATAATGGATTTTTTTTCTTGGCACTGGTCATTTCTTACTTTTGTACAGTTTTTCCTAATTGTCATTTTTCACGAATTATTGTGAATAGCATTATTATAATTTAAGTATCAAATGGCATGCAAGTTTTACATGTATCCGGTAACATATATTTCATTCATACATATTAACAAGACTACTTAATACCGTTTCAATGAATAATGTTCATTTTGCTGTAATACCTTTTTCCATTAATGGTTTAACATTTTTACGGGGCAGAAAATCAGTCTTTACAAGCCTATAAGGCTGTTTACATCTCCTGCGGGATGCACGTGTTACCAGCAGCTGGGATGATCGATAAACAGCATCAGGCTGGACGTTGAGCTGCCATTAACACCGGAAGTGTCATTAAAAGCGCATTTGTACTTCTTTCTTTTTTTTCCCCATTTTTAAGCCGAGAGGAAAAGCGCTTGGAGGATCATGGCGCTTTGAACAAAACAAACAAATAAAAAAGAATTGTATTTAACTACAGATCTCGCACAGTAATACTTTGGATTGAAATGCTTTATATATATCCGTATTTATTTTTCTAAAAGGAATATTAATCTAAAGATCCGAAAGCTAAACGATGGCACAGTAAAAAATATCAGCTTGTAAAGCCTACAAAATATACAGTTTTCTCCTTACATCATTAATACATAGACCACATATATGAATATACAGATAGTCATTTTTGGTCCGCGTCTACGACTGAATGCAAGACGCGCTAGCTAAGGTCGCATCAGTCGCAGTTCTATACAGAAAGTTTCCCTTACATTTATACTCGCATAACTTTAATCACCATAAGTTTTGCTTCATAACGAGGACCAGCTTGTGTTATAGGAATTGTGTTAAGTGGTTTCCATCTGTCATCTATTAATGCACTCTGCTTTAGCAAGTTATTCAATTCATGCGTATGTGAGTTATTATCATATTGTGCCGTTTGTGCGCATGTCCTGTTGTCCACAATTAATATTTAAAAGTATGTTTTTCCCCCTAATCTACCTTGAGCGTGGATATAGCCTAACTATAGAGTGTTCGCATATTGGCCCAGTTCATCGCGTTTTCATAATTAAATTAATGATGGGCGGCTGAATTGAGAATTAGTTCCTCATACTATCTTTCTTCTCTTTGGTAACGACGCAGCCAAGAAGTTCCGGGGATAGCCTTATAGCTAGAAATTTTGTTGGGAGCCTCTTCAGTGATTTTGTATGACAAAGGTTTCAATTGCAAGGTTTCTTTTAAATGATAAATGGGTGCATTTAACTATCAGGTTGTTTCAGGTGCATTTTCACCATTTAGGTCAAGAAATGTGTATTGTTAAGGAAATTATAAAGATATGAAATTTTGTCCAGAAATTTAAATTGTTATTACTTTACAATTTAATCCTTTACTCAATTCTAGTATTTGTAATTTGCTTGCTAAGAGCTGACATGCTTTGCTATTTAAATGGGGTAACTTGAATCCTTGTCTTTTAAGATTAGCTTCAGAAAAAAATTAAATATTTTTTTAAATATTCAGTGCATTATATTACTGTAAGGTTTATTTTTATTTATTAATATGCTATCATTTGCACCTTATCATTTTGATTTTTTTAAATAGTTTGCACATGCTACGTACATTTATCTTTGGAATTAATTAGCATATTATATTTAAATAGTTATTGTTGAACTTTATGAGTAATTAATCTTCTCTCATATTGTTCAGTCATCATTTCATGGCCAATCCCTGGGTATTTTTCCTCCGGCACCTTCATAAAGGGAAAGCTTGCAGACATCAACGAAAGGACGTGGTTTGAAATTGTTGATATACGATGCAATATAGTGTAATGCATGAACATTTTCTATTCTAATGGTAACATTTCAATACACTGTGGTAAAAAGCATATCACTAACATATTGCAAATAATAAAATGATTATCAATACCCTGTAATGATACTTATATACAAAGCATAGATCAATACTGATCTCAGCTTTCAAAAATTTTATATTCACGTTAATTTAGCAAATTTGAGAAAAAGAAAATACCTGAAAAGGGCTGTATGGCCCTCATTGTATCGATTTAAAAAAAAAGCAACAGGCAGGGAAAAAATACAGGGAATTAAGCTTATTATGTGATGCTTACAAAAGATATGCTAAAATATTAACAAAACGTTTAAGAAGTATAACAGAAAACATATTGTAATAGAGGCATATCGGGATTTCGGAAAGTAAGATCCACAATGTACAACTTCCGCATGTTGAAACAAGTGATAGAAGAAAGAAAAGATTATAACCTGAAACACATATTCCTGCTTGTTGACGATTCTAAATAATTTGATAAAGTCATTAGAAGATAACACTGGGCAACAATGAAAATGTTTCGGGCTTAAAAATAGTGAATTTACATGTATTTCCATCTGCTGAATTCCAAAATCACATAAAAATGATAGATTAGCTCTTGTTTTGAAGATAAAGTGACATTTCATTTTTTAGAGTGAAGATTTTAAATTTGGGGGAATTTTTTTGGGAGTTGGCACACCTGTCAAATAACAAAACACAAATGCTCTTCAGCTGTTTGTAAGTCATAAACATAGATACTGTTGCTGTGACTGTGAATTACATGTAGTTTCTACTCAAATTAACGCAAAATTTCTGGTTCGCGAGTGGTTTTTAGTGTAAAATTTGTAAAAATGCCACGAAAATGTGTAAATATGGTGAATAACTTTTGTTATATTTGTGGTGAAATAACATTTTCCTCACAGAATCGCAATCTGACGCCTCTTGTAAAGACTGCCAAGCCTCTTGTGTACCCAAAAGACGTTCTTCTTCCACCCCTGCATATCAAGCTGGGTTTGATGAAAAACTTTGTCAAAGCTATGAACCGAGGACATTAGATTTAAGTACATCAGAGAGAAATTTTCGAAATTAAGTGATGCAAAAGTTAAGGAAGGCATTTTTGTCGGACCACAAATAAGAGAACTTGTAAAGGATCCTGCATTTGACCAAGTTTGGAGGGGAAAGAAAAGGAAGCTTGGGAAGCCTTCAAGGGTGTTGTTCATGGATTTTTAGGCAACAAAAGAGATGACGACTACAAGCATTTGGTGACAGTGCTCCTGCAAAAATACCGTAACCTTGGATGCAACATGTCCCTTAAGATCCATTTTCTCCACTCCCACCTAGACTTTTTCCCTCCTAGTTGTGGAGCTGTTAGTGATGAACATGGGGAGAGATTCCATCAGGACATTTTCTGTTATGGAACAAAGATATCAGGGGCGTTGGAATGAAGTAATGCTTGTGGATTACTGTTGGTCTTTATATAGGGATTCTGCGGAACTCCATCACAAGAGGCAAGCTAAAAGACGACGAAGTCAATAGGCCACCAAATGATTCTCTTCAGACACGACTATCTGCGAAGTATTTCTCCAGCAATTTAGAACTCTTAGTATGTAATTACCAGTTAAAAAAATCAAATGCACTTTCATTGTTGTTAGCATGTATGTAATTAATATATCCTTTTCTCTCAATCCGTTTATATGTAATACTTCCACCTTGTGTATATCATAGAAACTAGAGCTAATAAAAAATTGGCATTATCATATTTGTTTTTCTCACCCCAAAATTAGTAGGAATTGCCTCATGAAGTGCTCGAAACATTGAAAAATTATTTTTTTGTTGCCCAGTGTAATTATGGGAATCGTTGAAGAAAAGAGGCATTCCTTGGAACCTTATTATAATATTAAGGATCAAATACAACAACCAAAATCTATCGAATGCAATTCTAGTCCAATTTAGGAAGGATTCTGCGGAACTCCATCACAAGAGGCAAGCTAAAAGACGACGAAGTCAATAGGCCACCACATGATTCTCTTCAGACACGACTATCTGCGAAGTATTTTTCCAGCAATTTATAACTCTTAGCATGTAATTACCAGTTAAAAAAATCAAATGCACTTTCATTGTTGTTAGCATGTATGTAATTAAAATGTATCCTTTTCTCTCAATCCGTTAATATGTAATACTTCCACCTTGTGTATATCATAGAAACTAGAGCTAATAAAACATTTTCATTATCATATTTGTTTTTCTCAACCCAAAATTAGTAGGAATTGCCTCATAAAGTGCTCGAAACATTGAAAAATTATTTTTTGTTGCCCAGTGTAATTATGGGAATCATTGAAGAAAAGAGGCGTTCCTTGGAACCTTATTGTAATATTAAGGATCAAATACAACAACCAAAATCTATCGAATGCAATTCATGTTCTATCGAATGCAATTCCAATTTAGGAAGAAAACTTTAACATGGACGTCCGACGAGGGTATGGAATTTCCGCACTATTGTTTAATTTATTGTAGACAATGCCATTTCCCTGTAAACAACAACTGCAAACTTTAGATATTTATGACAACTGGAATATTCCTTTTATTATGGCCCCCCTGTATGCAGATGAACTTGTAATAACTTCTGACCATGAAGATACATTACAAGAAGGTATATATGAATTGATAAAAGAGATAAGGAATATAATATGTTAATAGCTACAAATAAAACCAAAAGAATTATTTATATAGACAATTCTCCATCAAGATAAATACTCATCGACGAAGAAAGATCAGAACAAGTTAACCGTGAAGGATTTTGTTATGGGCTCCATATCGGTGAGCCAAATTTTGAAGCGGTTTAGTCGGTGGAGATAGGTTAGTCGCCATTTATGAAACGATTTAGTTGCTGATCGCCATACTTTTATGTACTTTGTACATAATTGACTATTGATGGTGGTGTTGCTAATGCTTCATGACAACGATATCTCAGGGTTTTGTCCGCTATTTTGTGAGTCGTGCTCTACAGGACTGGAAGAGGATATCAACTGTATTAATAATCACCAAATTCACCTGCCAACATGCCACCGGCTACTTTTTAAAGTTTAAAACATATATTTACATTGGTTGGTTAAAAGTTAACTGTATAACGAGTGGCGAGTTCATTTTCCTCATGAATTGGAAAACCTGAATTTTATTAAGCCTCACCAAAGGTAGGGTTTTTAAGAAAAGGCATAACCTGTTATCCCTTTCCTTTGTATAGTAGTTCATGGCCTCCTTGGTGTTGTCCCGTTTCTGGCTGGGCTACCGTAGATAGTTACACCAGAGAACTTTCTCTTTTGTTGGCATACAATTAAAATATTAAAGTTATATCTTATTAAACACATATGTACATAATATATATTATATTATATTTATATTTCAGGGGGGCCATAGAACTGTTTCAAATATTTTGGTTGCAAGACATCATATCAAAGAGAAGAGATGGCCAATAAAAAATAGATTCACTTAATCAGATCTGCAACACTAATAAAAGGATGGCTGGCTAAAAATAAAACAACAGAAGGCATTACACAAGGACAAACTTCTTTAAAACAATAGCTACACCTTTAAGCCTGTATGGCAGTGAACGTTGAACTCTAAAGAAGAGTAATCTAAGCGGAATACCAACAACCGAGATGAGATTTTTAAGGTAATTATGGGCTTGATGAAACGAGACAGGATAAGAAACGAAAACATAGAAACAAGAATTGAGTATATATAATATAAATTAAAGAATAAGTTATTTTAGAATACCAACTGAAAGATATCTAAGAAAAAATTTAGGCTGCAGATCACAAGAGTGGAGAAACAAAGAATGGCCTAAGTATTTTCCTCCTCCATGTTCTAAAGCTGTAAGCCGTTATAACTGCACCATGAGCACGCTAACAAAATTTCAATAGTTCAGAATTTTAACGTGGTATTTTTTATTTCAATATTTAACGACCACTCTGAAGTGACCATTAGTTACCAATAACGTAATCTACATGGTTTATAATCGTTATCAAGTTATGATTTGAACGACATGTGGAATGAGTGCTGAAAAAAAATATATATAGCCCAAAATAAATGATGGAAATGTGCGTGATTCGTTATATTGGAAGTTAAGGTCATTTAATAACATTTAATAAAATTACACAATATTTTTCACTCCCCTTTATTACAATTAGGGAAATATTTAGATGGAAATAAACACTTAATAGCCTCCTCAGCCATTAACGCAGCATTCAGTCCAGAAGAATAATGTCAATTCTTTCTCTGCGTGAAAACAAATCATCATGAAAATTCGGGTGATTAAGATGGAATAATATGAGGATAACCAAACACCTAACTATTATGTTTATATTACAGAATCCTGCAGAGCGAACATAGGATTTCAACGTTTAATTCTAATTCTTCATATTGTTGATTACTTACCGAAAAGATATGCCAATGAATAGCCATAAACCAATAAACAATAACCTAACCCCATAAAGTTACTCAATCTTTCATAATCGAATAGGTCTTCGCCAAGATAGTTTTGCGCTGCCTCTCTACTTTTTAGTATAAACTATGAACTTTCTTATATTAAAAAATACAGTTCGCATAGTCGTTATAGATGTAAATACATTATTAATACAGTTGATTACAGTTACACAGCTTCTTGATTTCGACTGTAGATGACATTTCAATTTGATTCATTTGTAAAATTCTAAGTAAATAATTCTCATAGAAGATATTATTGATATTGTGCAGATTTTTACAATGATGTAACCGAATAATAGTTTATCAATAACTACCACAGAGCCTCTAAAAAAAAAGCCAAGCTTCTGGGAAAAAAAACCAAAAAAAAAAAAAACAATCATGACAATAGCTTCGGGCTCCTTATAAATGGACAAAACACGTTAAAGAGGTTTAATGACGAAAGTACTTATATATAACTCTTCAGTTTTTAATCCTTTATTGAGAAAACGGTGCTGATTTTCACAATGATCTGCTTACAAATTATGGTACATTTGAGCAACCAAAAAAATGTTTTTATTTGCTGATTTGTCCGTTGGCAGTATGCAGATATTTAAGTGAGACTGTTGACTTCTTGTTTTTAAAGTCTAGTGAACCAACATTTTTCTATTAATGCACCTGGTTCACAGTAACACGGACAGAAAGGATCATATTACCAGTGATTGTATGAATATTGTTTTAATTAATTAGTCTACCTTTTTATTGAAAAGTACCCGTAATGAGCTATTTTAACTTGTTTATAAATTAGGGTCAATTCAAATGGCCCAATAGATTCTACGATAATAGGTGCAAAAAAACACTGTTATAAGTTTTAATTTTAACTATTGAACAGTTTCTGAGAAAGTTTCCAAGTTATTCTGATAAAAAAGTGGTGTCAGAAACTTTTTATAGACAAAAATTACTTTTGGTTACCTTTTGGAGTGAGGGGGGTATGTTTTAACACATTTCTAGAATCGGCCAACTCAATAGGTGCAATAGGTGACTTCTTCTCTGATGATAATTTCATTTATCCTGCATGCTATTTGTTCCTATTCTTACATTGAATGATGCATCTATGTTTTCGTTGTTTGCTCACGAACGTGGATGATGAGAGCAAGTAACACTTCAATAATTTCCCCCTCATATTGAACTCTGCTATAGATTTCGTTTTTCTAAGCTCCAATTTATATTTTGAATTTAAAAATTCCTTGGGAAATTGACCCCAGAGAACGCTATGTAAACTCTCATTCTGATTTCGTCTATTCTTTCTATTGTAGTTTTGCAATACTGACATACTCGTAATTATTTGCAAATTCTACGTAGCTTCGACTTCTCTGATACACTAATGTCCTCAGATAAAGGGGACTAGCCTTTGATGGGCGGTGCATATAAAATACAAAACATCAACTAAAAATTAAATTTCAGTATAACACACTCTTAAAATGTAGCGTAGCAGTGGAGGTGAGCATATTTAAAAGGCTACAGTCTGACATTTAAAATGGCCGGTATTTAAAAGGTCTTTAAAATTTTCGTACTGTGAAAAGTCATGGTATAAATGTATAGGGAAATAGAATGCTACTTTTAATACGAAAAACAAATTTTAAACCTTTAGTCAAAATTGGAGTATTTTTAGTAGTTTCCCCTTATAAAAGTTTGCCGAATAAAGCTAAATCATATTCCTCACTCTATTTTAGCTCCATTGATGTCGCAGCCTAAGTTTTGTCTAGATGGAACGCCAACTAGTTCATTACTTATTTGATCCCTGGAACTGCTTTAATAGGATGAGAGCTTGATTTGGAAATTTCCCCAAGTTTCTGAGCAAATATGGAAATTTCCCTAAGTTAGTGATGGTTTATTTGTGGGGCCGACATCGGTTAGGCATCGCAGCGTAGATTCTGGTAGTAGTGTGTTGCTTCCGCTGCTGTAGTTTCTTTACCACTCCTGTCCCATTTATAAGTAGTAAATATCTCAGGCTGGCTTGACTGTTTTATTGACACTAGGTCAATGGGTCAAGAAGAGATATTGCTGATGTACCTTGAGATTATGGTTTATTGAATAAATCATTTTGAAGTGACAAAATTCTGTGCCGTTTGTCGTATGAATACTCGTATGAATGCACGTAGACCAAAATGATGAATATTAAATACTGAATTGCAATGAACAAAGTAGATAAACTGGGTGGTGCAGCGTGGCGACTTCGCAGAGTAAACTGAGTCTTGCCTGACTGCAATGAGTGAACAACCTGGGTGCCGACTTCCAAGCAAGAGAGTAGAATGGAGTAGACTAGAGACAGAAACAAGAATGCAGCTCGGGGCTCAAAACTCCCTATATTACAAAGTTTGAATCTGTATCATAGGGACGCTTAATTCCGCGAACCTTGCAGAAACTCGCGCCTAAATTTTTAACTTTGAATCCAGCTCCCTTACTGGCTACAGTTAAGTTTGCCCCGGCTGGTCTGGTTCGTTCTTTATTTCCTCTTTAAGCAACTTCTTCTCTTATAGGAGGATTTAATGTTCCGGACAGTTGGGGTGGTTCCCCTCTAGCGTAGTTTTTAACTCTCACACACACACGTACGTAACTTCTGGAAAACGCTAGGGTCTTCCTTAACAACAAGACTTTCAAAAGGTCGAACAAAAGCATTGCAACCTCGATTCTACAAAGGAAACCCTACTTTCAGCAAGCCTCGCTCTTGTCCAGAGGTTTTACTATCGGCAAACGGCAACAGGCACATTTTTAAGTTACAAGAATGTTTTACATATATAGCATGTGTACAATAGTACTTGATACATCGTTCATGATTGCCTATTCATGAATGATACATAATAAACCATAACAATGATGATAGTAATAATAATAATAATAATAATAATACCGATATCAATAATAATTATTATATGAACAGTGACATTGGTTGTAAGTTAACAATAATAAGGGGGTGACGCAGTCAATACTGCTTCATGCTAATGAAACTAAATTCACATACGATGAGTATAACTAGTACAAAATGCAACATCATCAACAGTCACTTCCGTTGGGGAACATTCCCTAATCAAAGTATACAGTACAGTACTTCTACTACAGTATTTCCATTGGTCATTCAGTATTAGTACAATTTAACACTTTTGTGAGATTCAGTATTCCACCTTACGATTAATACCTACATTCTTCAGAATTTCTTCTAAGGAGGTTTATTTCTTCAGATTTCATATTTTTCATTCTTGTTATATCTTTTCTTCCCCTCCCCTAGAGTGTTATTCCACAAATATTAATGCCAATCATGACTGGATTTTATGTGCAAATCGAATACTTTTTATCATTTTATATGTTATAAAAGTTTCTATTCGTTTCTGCAAACAAATGCATTTTTTATTTCCGCCATTTTTAACAATTCTATATCCACGTGTAATTCCCTCCCTCGGAGCCCAGCAGTAAAAAAAATGTTAAAAAAACTCCTGATTATTCTAAAGCGTGTTTCATACGACGTTGTTGCATATGTCACATATTATTTGGTTTGTTTTGACATATTTTCGCACATTTGTTATTACATTGTTACATATATAAAGACATTTTGTTTATTTAATAATAAATAAAAGCAATGATTTTATGTAATATATTAGAAAACAACAAAGTATTTGGGGTTTGCTGATAGATCCTTCAAACATCCTTATGTTTTTATGACATGAGACGAAAGCTGCATCATAACAACCCACTTAACAGTGAGAAGCAAAGATTGCAGTTTGTTAAGTGTTATCTAACAGCATGTATGCTGGGAATGCACAGTCAGCAACTGCAAGGAACTTCCCCGTATTATTTCATAAGCATCAAGTTTACCTTGTGATCTTTAATTAAAGAAATGAAGTTTTCTGGCTTTATTATTAATGATAGTTTCGAGAGATATTAGCCGAGAAATTTACTTGCCAAACTTAAAAGATTTTGTTCTCATTGAACTGGAATTCCATTTTAAGCTGTGTATAATGCCGAAAATTAATTATTCCAAAGATGCTAAATTAAAAGAGTGGGTTAACAAATGCGAGCGTCACAATTCACAACAGGGAGTATTTTATCAATTGCGTGTGAACAAAAATTCAACTAATGCTCCATTCAAATACTAATCAGTATATTAATACTAAAGAGATTGATCTTTATGAAATACTAAATGCAATACACTCAAAGCAATTTACAGTTACGCAATTTTCTGCAAAATTAGTATTGCACCATCCCGGAAGAATCTAACCTTACAAACAATTACTTAGAACCGAAGAAATTTAAAATTTCACAATAAACTGAAAGACTGTATCATCTGAGGTGTTCTTGAAGTAACTATGGATTCTTGATCACAAACATATTCTAGGTGGAAAACTTAGCAAATATGAACTAGGAAAACCGTACCTGAAAGTTTGCAATATATTGGATAAAGCTAACCATCCCAATGTATCACATTTTCTTAATAATGGCATATATAATTGTAACAATTTTAGCCTATGAAGCTGTTAACAACATAAATTGGAATAGATCGATGTCAATAGAGCTGTCGGAGACTTTCAAAGGTAAAACATCATCAAGGGATCTAGATATAATCAAATGACATTTTGCAACGTTTCTCCAAGCAAAGAAGCAACTAGAAACCCGTGGTCTATCCCTGAAAGAATTTATTTTTACTCTAGAGGAGAAGTGCAGCGTAGAATTACGTGAAGTGCTTAAAAATATGTTGAAAAACTGAATGCAAAACTGAGCAAAGAAATCATGGTTTTAATATATTGTGTTCAATGAACAAATATTTATAGTGACAGTGTAGAAAAAGTTACTCCAGAGTTTGCTGCTGCATTCTGCTCAACAATGTCTGTAGTTCTTCTCAGTGTTCCAACGTATATTAAATGACAAATGTCATAAATCCACTCTTGACTATCTGGAAAAAAAGGGCATGGTATAATCAAATCAAACTACATACAACTGAAGGATATTTAATGCAAATGTTTTAATATGTGTACAGGATGGACGACAATCCAAGTACACGTACAATAACCAGTTATTATGCTATATTTATGAATTTATTTATGAAATATTAATAAAAGTATTAA
>CM060843.1:24780000-24800000 GCA_030762175.1 Metallyticus violacea | reverse complement strand
GCTGGTTCCCAGCGATGTCGGTGTCTTTTCGCCTTATTCATTCTTTTTAGTGCCTTGTCCTGGATTCGGGCAAATATTTTGCCATACAATTCTTCGCTCAACAGGCCCTCTCCATGGTTAATTGCTGGTGGAAGATTAGGAATTATGGGTTCAGGCTCCCGTTTCGTCAGAACCTTTACCGGAGTGCATCTAGTGATAGGCTTTATGGAATTATTTAGTATATGTTCAATTAAGGGGCAGTAGTCCACCCAACTAGAATGTCGCTTATGGCACAGGAGTCTCAAATAAGTTCCCACTTCCTTCACAGCTCTTTCTGCTGGGTTACTCTGAGCATGGTATAATCAACTATTTAGTAACTTGATTCCCATGTTTTCCAGCGTTTGCCTAAAAATTCGGCTCTTAAAGATGGCAGCATTATCTGATAATATGGCTTCCATTAAACCGTAATCCTTAATATACATATCAGTAATCTTATTTAAACATGCCTTGCTCGTTATCTTCTTCATCGGATATATTTTCGTGAATGTTGCAAATACGTCATATAAAATAAGAACGTATCTACAACCAAATTTCCCTCTCGGCATTTCACCATGGGTGTCCAAAGCTACCAGAGCATTCGGATGATCCCAAATTACGTCCTGGGTTCAGTTTCAAACTTCATATTGAACGGCTTCGCCTTCTGACAAAGTTCGCAGGTCGCGATAATCCGCTGAGTTTTTCGAGCTAAATGTTTTACATAGAGATTATCCGATATATTAAGGCATACTCTTTCAGTTCCAGAATGTAGTAACGATAGGTGGAAAGCCTGGATGAGCCGATCTGGCATAATTTTCGGAATAACCGGTTTCCATCGTTAGCTTTCCCTACCATGTAATTTGTACAAAATTCCTTGGAAAGTTGCAGAAAGTTGGAGAGGAAAATTTACTATTTAACCCATATTAATTAATGTATTTTATTTTTAACCTCTCTCTGTACATTTTCATGTATTTTCATTAAAAACCACCATCGTATAGAGTGAACAAATAATAAATACTGCTGCACATTTTATACCTATTTATAAACAAATAAATAAACAAGTAACTTTATAAATTAAAACTTTATTTATGAGCACATGTAGTAGGTATAGTTTTATTTTATTTCATGCCGTTTTTGTTTTCTAGCATTGTAGAGTTTACATAAAACCGATTCTGAAGAGAAACTCACCAAGTATGAACTGAATTTACCACCAAGCGCGTTGTTCCGTAAATCACCTACAGTCTGCATTAGTTGCAAACATGGCGACATCCGGAGTCGAGAAAGCTTTCTCTTAGCTATTGTCGTACTGCAATTTGTATGCTTTCATAATGTCTTCCTTAAGCTGAACGTTTCACACAGTCACTATCGAAATTTGAGTCTCATAGGACGCTAAACTCGCAGATTTCTTCAGGCCTCTTGTGAATGTATTTCACTAGTTCCGCGTTCTTTTCACTCACTCTAGGTGAGCAATTTTATGCTGACAACAACCCGTACTTATAAATTTGCCATCCTAAAGATATATCGACTTCCTGCTTGGTGGCTGTTTACCATATCTTATTGGAAATTTCCGTCGAAATCCGTGATTTAATTGTTTCTAAGAAAAATTTACATACAGAAAGTTTCTTTTGCATTGCACGTCGCCGTCTTTGCAACTAACTCCGACTGTGGGTCACTGAAGGTTTTGTGAAGGACAGGCCTTGATGGCTCTTTTTCCTAGAACGTAGATTACAATTATTCTGCTGCTTATTTATGTAACGTTGACATAATACGCTTGAGCAATGAGGTGTATTCTCTCAGGAAAATATCTTTGTCACGTCTATTCAGTCTCTTTCAGTACATATTTAGGGCTAACAGAGACCTGATACTAAAGTGAGAGTAAACAACGTATTCATTTATTCTTTATTTATTAACAACGGAGCCCTTAGGTACTCTTAATAATGTGTAGTTTGTACTCAATCTTTTAAGATACGAAAATAACAGTGGCAGCGCTGAAGATGTACAGTGCCTTGTTTCCCGAAACTCGTGATCTAGTAAAACTACTCTGTACTTATTTATTTTACAAGTTGTATTTCTATAACTTACGAGCTTAAACTACTGGTTACTAGCCTGGCAGACTGATATTATCAGCATGCAATTTAGTTTTATCAGTGTTCTGTGTCACAAAACATTTAATCTTGTATTACTGCGTGTTATTAACCGGTGGAATTCTACTCGTAAATCTCGAATGGTAAATTTGCGTACATATTTTAGTTTAGGTATTGTTTCTATCAATTAAGCTGGACGCATTTTAATTATAAAGCTCACTAAGGGTTATTTACGTAATATGTGGTCTCAAATCCACCACCAGTACTTCTTGAAATATCTATTTCATAGAAACTGAGCTACTTACGTCATTATTGGTAGATAATAATATGAATGGAGAATGAATGTAAAATAAAAGCAATTATCATTATGGTTTTCTTTATATTTGGCATAAATGTGTTCCTTATATATCCTTAATCTTTCTAAACCCCTCTGCTTTCACAGTTTGCGTTATTATTTTCGACATTTCGGTTTACCTTTCTTCTCAATTTTATTGGAGAATTGCCCATAGTACTTCTTTATACTCATTAATTAAATGCAGCACTGTTACTTTGTTTTGAATACTAGAGCTTCTTTTCGATGGGATAGACATAATGCTATTTCTTGGCTTGCTACCATTTAAAACTCATGCTGCGTAAACAAAATCGCATTAACAAACCGTCCACAGAATAATAAATATTCCCGAAACAGCCTTCTCGACTCTCGGATAAAGTAACTACACTAGTAATTTTGACAAGTGACTGATGATAAAAATAGACGATTCTACCATTGTGGAATAAATGTTCGTGATACAGATTTTATTAGAACTGGTGAAATTACGGCTGGTAACTAGTTAACTAGAACTAGTTATTTCGTAAAACACGGCCCAGGTATCTCGTGGCAGTATGTTACTGTTAGACTAAATCTATTGCAATATACATTGGAACCTTCGTGTGTTAGGGCGAGTTTATTAAGGTTTGTCCTGTACTTTGTACATATCAGTGTAATATCACTTGTACTTTTAAGTGAAAGAAATTTAAAGATGTTGCCGGACTTTGTGTAAATTCTGTATATAGTAAAAAGCGCAAGCAACAGAGCATGTTAAAATAGCCCCAAGACACCAGTTAACCGTTTTAGGTGGAAGGGCAGCACTCGCTAATTAATTTGTATGTCTGCTTTGTGAAACCCAGGAAGGCAATTAGCGTGAGCTGTGGACTCTGTTGACATTAAGTCGGTCCTGGTGGTGTAGTGATAACCATACCTGTCTCCTACACCTAAGATCGCAGATTCGATCCCGACCAGGATCGATGGATTTTTTCGGCGTAAAATCCTATATATGGCTTCCTTCGGAAGGGAAGTAAAGTCGTGGGTCCCGTGTCGTACATTTACGGCGCGATAAAGAACCTCAAGCCTGAAAGAAGAGGCCTGTGAGCAAAATTTATCGGCCCTTTCGTGCCCTGATTTGAATGGGATGTTAAAGAGCGCCCATAAACAAAAATAAAAAAAAATGTTGACCTGAATTTCAGGCTATATGATGTAATATAGTTGAGGTCTAGCCAATAGCTAATAGAATATTCGAAATTTTAAGGCATCGCGGTTTACTGGGAGAAGTTTTGTAAACTGGATGACTTCGGTCTAGGCAAGCTATATAGGAGTGAAATTGGCTAGCGCTGGGACTAATTCTGGTTTGTTGGTGGTGCTAATTAGTTCTTGTTTCAGTATGGTCATGATAGAGCTTATTTTTTGCCTTTTTGGAACACAATTTGCAGGAGCCTTGACCTTCCGACGGTCGGGTAGAATCTTATGTAGGCAAAATAAACTCAGTTACGTCAGTATAACAACCGACATTCTTTGAAAGCCCCTACATCAATCCCTAATTGTAAGCAAACCATAACTTAATCATCATTTCGACTTGTGCCCCGATGGCGCCCAGCTAATGTTATGCACTCTTCGAGAAGTACAAAGCACTGTCTTCATCAGCATCGTAACCAACAACTAAGACTAATGACGAGGCCAGTTGCCTAGGTAACGTCGGGTTTTAAGCAAAAGTTTATTTGAAATGTGTTCCGACAAGTGATCTCAAAGTAAAGATCATTAGATCCTATAGTTCATGAACCAGCTTTAAGAGAGCTTTGTTATCTCACGACTGTACCAGTTTCTGGATTTTGACGTGAAGATTACCGCGGTACCCACTTCCACGGCTTCAACGTTTTCGAAATTTCTTTCACGAATAATGTGGGGTATAGATCGAGATAGATGATAATCTGGAGTTGCAATACCAGGCTTATATGCTGGGTGTGGCAGCAGTTAGACCCTTTCCAGTTGTTGACTTTTTTCCACAGTTGTTCGAGCGATATGGGGCCTCACTTTGTCTTGCTGCAAGAGAACTCTAATTTCGATTATCTAATGATGGGATTCTCAGAATTTCATGAACTGTTTCAATTGTTGAACTTAAAGGTTCGCATCGACTGCAGGCCGTTTGGAACAAACTCCCAATGAATAGCACCTTCAAATTCCACAAGGCACATAACATTACTTTGAAGCCAAACCAATTTTGTTTGGCAGGTTGAAGGGGATCATGCTACTCTTTTGAGATGTCAGGGTTGCAGTAATTTATCCATATTTCATTACACGTGACAAATTTTATCATACAATGTGGTGTCAAATTAATGAAGTATTCACACTCTTGCGTTGTAAGACAAGTTGCTATTTCTTTAGGGGGGAGGCACAGTGGAAGATGGTTTTATAACCTAAAAGTTTTCTTTCATTTTTATTTTCATGGAGTTCTTCTGGAAAATACCTGTTGAACTATGACACAAAGATATCCCCAGGTATGTCTGAGTTTAGTTCTTCTCTAAATTCTTTTATCATTAGGAAGCTGTTAATGTTGCGATTTTTCACTGATTTTGCCCCAAACTTTATTTTCCTTTTTAAACCTTGCACTTTATAACTGGTGTCAGATCTCTTAACGGAGTTCTAGGAGATGTTTGGGAACTACTGCTATACGGAAATAACTCCCCTACTGTAGAGAGAATATCGGGTCAAAATATGAAAGAATTACGGAAGCAGAATGGCTGCGAGTGAAAGCAAGTTTCTTTATGTTTTCAGAAATGTGAGACTGCAGATAGGCATCACTTCGAATACTCACGTAACAAAACATTCATTATGAAATAAAACTAATATTGTGTGCAATGCTGTAATTGATTAAAGTTGTGAGAATAGAAATGAGAGGGAAACCTGTCCGCGGGCGACTGCGCCAGTGCGACCTGGGCTTCGAGCTGCCTGCGTTCAGCTGCAGACGCAAAACTCTCTATATTACTGCTCCTATTTCAGGGGCGGCTCCTCTAGGAAGTTGTTGGTTTGCGCTACCTCCTTCCCCCCACCAAAGTGTCAATCTTTAATTTCTTATAACTATGGGCAAATGCGTCTTTATGCTTAAAAAATAAAACAGCAGCAATGTTTGTAGGGAACTTCTAATGTTGCGCCTGATGTTTCTATTTGCGGTTATTATCCTTAGGGGACTTACAAGCCAATATCTAGGTAAATTTGTGAAGTATTTTGACTAAGGGAGGTGGGAGGAAGTAGAAGGGATCTTTCGCTTATAAGAGCATGCAACGTTACGTCTTTTACTGTTTTGCGTTACAGAGTTGGATGAAATGTTTTAAAATGCTGTTAGATAGTGAAACAAATTAATGGAAACACAGTCAAATACGTATGTTACATATAGGAAAATTTTCAGTAATTTCAATATCAAACATTTTACATTTAAAGTAACAAGCTCTCGTTCTGATACTTTCCAGCAGCGATAATCAGTCATTTTAGTAGTAAGTTCATTGATGAGTGTGATACCGTCCTTGGTACCCTATCAATTATGGAGATTGATAAGAATATACTAATATTTTATATCAGTAAAGAGTTTGTAAGATTATGGAAATGTTCATGGAAACCTGAATTCTTCCTCAAACCGCAGTAAGGCAAGTTTGCAGACAATGCATGTCTTTGTGTTCGAGTGAAGGGCTTGTCACCCCTCAGCAGGAGACAGGGGTGAAGACACCTGTGGTCACGTTACAGGTTGCTGGCCTTGACGGATGCTGGTTGTTCGAAATCAGAGAACGAATGGGAAAGTTAGTACTTAGAGCAAATTTGTGTGGCGAATCATAGTAGAGCTCCATGACATAAGTGTTGGGCTACAAGAGAGTATAACACAATAATGGCGCGAATCATACTCGTAGCTTGTTTGTATTTCGTCACAGCAGCATTCCCGCATTGAGTATTTAAGAAACCTCCACGAAACTACTGTGGTGTGAGGGATGTCGTCGTCGGTCAGGTGAAGATGGGACAGTCCAACGCAGCAAGTAAGTGGCACCAGATCAAAGCAAAACCAGCCAAAAAGCAGCAAGCAGGCAACGCTAGCCAAGGTAAGAAGCAGCAGGCATCCAACACAAGCCAACCGCCAGAGACCGTCGACAGCTCCAATCACTACTGAGCAACTATGCAGTTCTTCTCCCGCGACTCCTGCAACACCAGCCGCGACTGAGGCACCATCCAGATCTTCTCTCGTTACTCTGCCTGCACCAGGCTATTGCAATTGGATAGGTGACCTTGGAACCTCATTTCCAAGGTCACCAATATTGGATTAAACTTTACAAAATTGGCGCTGCGCTCGCAGCTCAGCTGTTTGACAACTCCAACAGATGTCTCCCATTTACAATGAGGGCCACGTGAGGGCGCTACAGCAGCAAATTTAAAACTATTTCGCCTAACAGAAACATACTTTACATTAATATGTGCTTTACAGTTGGCAAATGGAAGAAAGGCCGAATAATTTTATGCAAATCCCTTTGAAAATGGTTATTTGCAGTTCCAAAACAAAGAAATGTGCGTTGTTACGTCATACGTTGACATCGCGATGGTTGTTGGGATACCTGGGAATCACAGATGCATGAATTCATATCTGTTTCATGTTCATTATAAAGTGGCAAAGGAAAAAAAAATGTACCATCATTTATTAAAACTCCATGATGGGATGCAACAAGGAATGGTTTAAAGTGCGTCTCTTTTAAAACTATAGACAGCATTATGTCTTTACAATGTGAATGCTATCTGGAGGACGGGATGTTATTTTTGAACGCTATAGCCTTCAATATAACATTTATAATGGTACCTATATATGCTTTAAATAAGATAACATGCATTGTTATGTTGTACGTAGTACATTGTCAATGAGAGGTTTGTGTACTTACATTTTTACACTCTTCATTATAAACGAACAGTTTACATTTTTAGGCTGTGTACGGGCTGTGTACAAAAAATAAAATTACATTTTACTTCATATACCCTTCCTAATTTCCCACCTGCTTTGAATTGAGTTAAGAAGATGAGTTACTGTCAGAGTTTAACAATGAACTTTCTGGCGCAACGTCATATAATTGATGGGCAGCATAAGAAATCATGTCTGTGTTATTGACAGGTTATCTCACTATTTATATAATTTGTTTTACTTGTAGTTTCCTTTCTTTTTCGGACGAAACTAAGTTATTGTTAAGCTTTCATCCAACTTAAACAACCAGCTACAAAACCACCGACAGCCTGAAGAGTGAAATACAAGATGCAAAAATTCAATCTGTAACAGCAGCTTAGAACATGCTAGTCAGATTTTTACATCTTGTATTTGACTCTTCAGACTGTTGGCGGTTTTGTCGCTGGTGTCTGGAGCACGGTGAAAGCTTAACAATTACTTATTTTCTCTGAAAAAAAGAAGGAAACTACAAGCAAAACATAAGGAATAAATAAAGAAGAAATAAACCTAGTAAGGCTTGCATTGCCGACCTCTCATGGCTACGGTATCGACTCTCCCACCACGATCTTTGGTCCGCGCATCCGGCGGGATGCTACAAAAATTGGCGCTCGATGCGGTCATCGGTTATTAACATCTGTGCTAATATATGGCCTGCACTTACCCAGCTCTCAACCTTCAGACCAGCGCACACACCTGCGCAGACCAACAGCAACGAAGACCATCCAGCGCCGACTCTCAAGTCCTTACTGGCGTGCGGAGACACGCGACTGAAAGTTGCCTACTCACAAAGCACAGATCCGCTAGTTCTCCGCTGTCAGAGCAGTACGCCTAAGATCTACGCCTGGTCCCTCTCGCTTGTACGTGAACTTCAAGATTCTGCAGGAAACCGTCTCTGAGCGCCTCAGTGCCTTGGAGGAGGCGTTCACTGAGCACCACACTACGACAGGCAGCGCAAAATCAGCACAAGGCAACCACAAGTCAATTCAGGGACGCAACAGAACAAACTAAGCGACACTTAGAAACATTAGCCCAAATAGCCGGTATAGCCAAAATACACCAAGCACTTACATCAACATCACATCCTGACAGCACTACACCAAGGCAGATCACAACTGATACACACCAGCTGCAAAACACACCAGCATACCCCCCTTCTACTCCAATCATCTTGGACGCTCCAGAACGTCGAGCAAGACTCCAGGCCTTCCAGGAGTGTCTGAAAAGCGCCCTGCATGCCAGTAGTAAAAATTGTTTGAATCGTGTGTTTTTCTAAAAACACGCTTCTTAATTAATGATTAAAACTAACCCTCTAAACTTTCTTTCTACAATTTCCTTAAATGTGTTGGGAGCTCAAGCTTGCTCCTGGCACTCCATGTCACTGCTCCCAGTATCAACCAGCAGCCAACCTAACGATATTAAGAGGGTGCTTAAGCGGAACCTCGCGAACCCACCCCATTCCTTTCCCTAATCGTACCTTCAAACTTTAATTTTAAGGTAAAAAAAAGAACGCATTTATTTTTGGGGAGTCTCGGATTCTTCAGCACGCCAACTCCATATCCGCAGCATCGCCTGGCAGTCAGAAGAAGAGTGGCCTAAGTCCGCGGCTTCAACACTTGTAATGCCGAGACATGAACATTAATTGGTACTGGAGCTGTCTGAGCGAGCAATGGTGCAGTATTACGACTTTACTACAGCGCATTTCCTTGGTATACGGCTCCAGAACATTACAGATGCACCTGTCTGCCAAACCATCGCTCTATAGCGGTCCGACGTGAGAGCTAATAAACGAAGTGTTCATCGGCAAATACCACCTTTGATTTCCCTCACTCAATTCCGGCAAACCACCAGTTCCCGAAATCTAGTAGAATACTCCGTACAGAACACACGAGAGGTAATTGGTGATGAGTTGCACCTGCTTCCAATCTCCATTCACCATTCCTCCCACCACAATTAAATTCCCTCAAATGGCAGGCTATTTGTGAAGTATTAACTGAGCATAAAGAAAATGAAAGCTATATAAAACTTAAGTTCTAAGTCTCTTTTTACGCGACCGTTGAAAGATAAAATCCAAATTAAAACCTGGGTAGAACAATTTCAAATATTAATTTGAATCAAACTGCGATTCAGTACATAATTATTTCTGGAGATTGCAGACTTAAAAGTGTGGAGTCATCGATTAGTTTGTTGCATAAAAACCAGGATAATTATGTTCGTTAAAAAAAGTAAGCTTGGCACAATGACGTTTTTATTAAACTCTCTCTCTCTCTCTTTTGTGTATGTTCAGTCACGCACGTAGTTCTAGAGGCTTACAATCAATATTCAGCAGTAGCAGTAGTAAAGTTGTGCACCCCAAGTATCCTGCTGGAGCTGACTTTGTCCTATCTCAATTAAATTAAATACTTTGTTATTTCAGAACACGAATATAAAATTAATATTTCTAGAATTCAATCTAGCCACTGGCTTCAAACCTTAAACAGCTGAATGCCTACAAGATTGGGTATTAACTTTATAATTAGGTAGTTACAAAAACAGGGTAACCAGACTAGCAACCTATGTTTTGTTATTTTTTTCCATTTTAAGATAAATCTATTTATGCAGATTTGTTTTAAGTAGATTATCATTTGCATACTTACTGATACTTTATTGTAGTTATTTATTGCGATTTCAGCATTCCACGGTTCTATTCCGCAGCTTTCGTACTAATGCAGCCCTAAGGTATTCTGAACATTTTTTTGGATAAAATATGGGCTATGTTTACATTAAATAAATAAATACATTTTTAATCTGTTTACGTACCTACCGAAGTCAAACACTATATATTTTGTCTCCACTCCAAATCTGGCATGTTTGTTTATTCACATAGCTCGTAGGCAACTGAACCCTTACCCCCACGTGCCGGGTTACACATCATTTGCAGAAATAAATCCGAATGGAGTGCCAAATGTCCGCCCCCGCATTCGAATGTTTATGTGCCGCGTCACATTCGCATGGGATCCAATAAAAGTAGAAAACTGGCTGGACTCGCGCCAACCGTAACGTCACTCCAGTAAGTGATAGTTCATTCTGTTCTTTCTGGTCTTTCCCGTGCTTTACGAAAGAACGAACATGGAAACCCACTTCTTATTCCCTTTTGTTACGAGGACAAAAACGGGTTTGTTCTATCCTTGCTATTGCAATCGCTTTTAGCATCCTGATGAAATATCATGCTAGGATTTCAACGAAAGAGAATGGAAATACAGAAGAACCCTGCTTTAAGGTTCTCGTATTTAGGATTATTTTCTACATCCATCAAATTTCCACGTTATTAAAGAATACTTTAAGAAAAAATGTTTTTTTTAAATAATTTAATTAATTTATGTATGTTTTCTGCAATTTCATGAAAAGTACAAGATTTGACATCTTCTAAATTTGTGTTGGTTATTATTTGACTTCTGAGGTAACTACAGTCCGCGGAAAGGAAATACCATTGAACACTGTCACTCTGTCGATCCTGGTGGTGTAGTGGTAACCATACTTGCCTTCTAAATCGAAGATCGCGGGTTCAAACCCGGCCAAGACCGATGGGTTTTTTCGGACGTAAAACTCCTAAAATCCTAAGTGTGACTTCCTTCGGAAGGGAAGTAAAGCCGTGGATCCTGTGGCGTACATTTACGGCACGAAAGAGAACCTCAAGCCGGAAAAAAGAGGCCTCTGAGCAAAATTTGTCGGTCGTTTCACGCCCTGATTTGAATGGGACGCTGATGACCTGAGATGTTAAAGAACGTCCGCAAATAAACCAAATAATAATAATAATAATAATAATAATAATAATAATAACTGTCACTGTATAAACGCTTTCTACAAAATTATATTCCTACCTAAGGACAAAGTTGGAGGGGCTATCTCTCTCCATGGAAAAATAAGATGTGCTGTTATTATTTATTATTTTATTATTTATTATTACAAATTAAGAGACATAGGCATTAAGTCTTTCCCAGGGACAGCGCGTGGAGTTGTATTTTTTTCCTTCCCCAATCTTTTTTAAAATATTAATTAATTAATTTTCTTTATAAGTATTTGGCAACCTAACTAGTCTTTCCAGTGAAATAGTCATTTTCTATTTTTCTTAAGATTTTTTTACAGTAGAACCCTCACCTTTTATATACAATAGTTATATTCTTCTCTTTAACAGTAAATAGGCATTTACAACATTTTTGTACGTAGCCGTTACATTAAGGAAATGTGTTTAATTTCCATTTCCCCAAATGTTTGGCTTGGTCAGTTTTATTACTACCCCCCGCCCATTTCTTACGCTCAAGATACCGCCACGGGTGGCCGAGGTCGTTAAGGCACGGACTCGTGAGCGGGAGAACTAGGTTCGAATACCGCCAGGACCGTCCTCCCTGACGTTTTTTCCCAGGTTTTCCTCAGTCCTCATAAATGGCAAATGCCGAGGAGGTACCCTAAAACTTAGGCCTGGAACGATTCCTTCCTTAAAAATAAATCCTTTCCCAATATATAATTTCATCTCATGCATCATCAGTGTCCATCGTCTATGGTGCCTCTGTAGCAATAACAGGCATTAAACACTGTTCATTCATTCATAACTTCAAGATTGAAATCTTTCAGCATCTTCTTGGAGCGTGATGTAATGAGAATGATTTAAATATTCGCTGGAAATCATACTGCTCAGCCTTCGATTCCAATCTTCAGGGACAATGTTGGTCCTGTAACTGCCTCTCGGAAGAATTTCGTTCTTCAACGTTGATCGACGAAGTAATCATAGAAACTTCGGAGCTTTTCATTTTCTGGTGTATTTACCTGAATGTGTTACTAAGCGTCCGTCATCAGTCATGTGTAAATGCAGCTCACATCTGAGTATAAAGTCGAATTTCAAATATTTGCAAATATTTTGTCACTAAGTTAAGTTCCTAAACTTTTCTCTACAAGTACTGATAATGACAATTATAGTAAAATATCTTCGCTGATGGAAACAAAATTTAATTGACTCAATGATATTCATCTGGAAGTCTTTGGCTTCCAGCTCGGCAAGTAGTTGTGAACAATCTCTCTCAGGTCTTGCGCTTCTTATTTGTCAAAGGTGTGTACAGTATTTATACGAGATTGGTTTCTTACAAAGAATTTCCCAAAATCTTGTGGTTTGTAAAAACATACTTAAATTGCTTGGGGGAACTCTTGAATGTTTTATTAATAAAGCAAGGAAGAAACGGCTATCAATCAGCCCATCCATTTGCAATGACAAACTCTATTATCCCATCATAAAGTCTGAGATTGTCAAAGCGCAGAAGGAGGATTTTTCTGTCCTTCTTCATAGTTAATGATTGTTCAGACAGATTGACATCTTCTGCAAGCTGTATATTTTATTAAACCAGGTCCTCCGGACCGGATAGAACGCCTGTTTACTTCCTGTCGTCGCCGTCACTAAATTGTAACCGCCAATAAATAGCTTTCCAATGTATTCGACATATATTTTTGACACTGTTTCACCTGCTTCCCTCACTTGCTTTCTACATTAGACATTTGTTTTCGCCTTCATTAGTTGCAATATCCAGAACACATATATGCAGCTACTCTTCTAAAATGGCGTTGTTTTCCGCTGAAACACGCCCTTTACAGTTTTTCTTCTTGTAATTCGCACAGCATCAATAACGTTTTCTTTGTTTTATATTTTGCTATATATTGATACCCGTTTTAGCTTACCCTTGCTTATTTCGGTGAACTCCACGAAATCCACAGTGAACACAACTTAGCGCAAAAAGTTAACTTCAGGTAATCTATCAGGACCGACTTACTAAGGTTAACTAATAAAGCCAGGCTACTGGCAACTCAAGGGGAGAATTTCCTCTATTACCCTCTCCAACTTGACGTTGGACCTTTAGCTCCAATCAAAAGTAATTTTCCTAAATAACCTAATTAGTGGTTCCCCAGAACTCGGACCCTCCGAGCAAATAACACTAAATTCTATCTCCGGGAAAGTGTCATAAACTCTGACAAGTTCCTCAAAGTCATTAGCACAATATCATTTCCTGTTCGCCGATCACTGATAGATCCTCAAGTCCCCATCCGCACCTTCTGTCTGCCACACATTCTCATCAAGGCGAGTTACACAGAACTTTATTCTACCGGATTTGAGTAAATGTTTAGTAGAATACAAAGTTCAGTTAAACATTCGACAACTTTTCCTCACACTTTTATCCAAACTTGGGATTGGCATTTAAAGATAGCCAGCGGTTTAGTTGCAGAAAATGTTTTTTTTTCTTTTTTTTTTTTTTTGGTAATCCTGTTGTTGTTTATATTTTAGTACAATAATTTTTAATTTTTTAATTTCAATTCTATGCAATATATATTTATTTTAATATATATAGTTTAAAATAAATTATGCTTAGTTATTCTATTCATTGTGATGGTAAACTGTTACTTTTGTCCTTTTTATTTTAGTTTGCCAGTGTTTATTCAATTAGAGATGAGATTATGCAATATTTTCAAATATTTGTGACAACTGTATTGAGACTCACAATTATCTGTGACTTTTATCTCTTTTGGGGGGGGGGTCACAGGGTAAAAAAGTCACACAAGTTGAGGTCATAATCTGTGAGCGGAATCAGTGCCTGGAATGATGTGCCGACTAGTAATGAGTATTAAAAGTTAAATCATTAAAATTTAAAATAATGACGAGTGACAAGAAATATACATATACGGAGGGCGCCAAAATTGTATACATATTTCACAGTAGATATCTATTTAATATATATCAAAGTTGCACCGAAAAACAACAGTAATGTGTAGTATGGTGTTCTGTAAACAGATGTGACTCACATTACGTTAGCATTACATAAAATGGAACCAAGATTATGGTTTGAACAACGGATAGCAATTTTGAAGTGGTATTGTAAAACCGAGAATGTTGCTGAAGTTCAAAGACAATGGAGACGTCTGTACAGAACAGAGCCGCTAAGGCGAGTAACAATTGCACGCATTCGAGACTCATGGTACGTGTGTGATGTTCTCAAGGGCAGATCTGGGAGACCACCATATTACCACCGAGATGTACGTCCGTACCTTGATAACAACCTTCCAAGGCACTGTATAGGACGAAGAGGTCCGATTGAGTTTCCACCGCGTTTTCTGAATCTAACTCCGTTAGACTTCTACCTATGGGAAACTCTTAAGGATGTTGTATACCGTAGAAAACCAGCTACACTGCCAGCACTTCGGGAAGAAATTGAAACGGCATGTGCTGTAATCGCTGAGGACACTTTCGCAAACGTTGCTCAATCAGTAGTTCAACGTACTCAGAAGTGTATCGACGCCGATGGTGGGCATTTTGAGCAACTGTTGTAACTGTAGAAGTCTAAGATGATTAGTGCTCATAATTTTCTGTTTGTGTGAATTCAGTTTTGTTATATTAACACAGTTTTTTCTTTGCTTGAAGTGTGTATACATTTTGGCATTCTCTCTCTCTCTCTCGTTCTCTCTCTCTCTCTCGTTCTCGCTCTCTCTCTCTCTCTCTCTCTCTATATATATATATATATATAATTTATTTAAATTATACAGGTAAATTGTACAGGTATTATTGCGATACAGACTAGCAGACTAGCAGAGGTTAAGAGTCGATTACCAGGGACTTACATAAGACTCCACAGATAGTACTAATATCTCAGTGTTTCCATGGAAGAAGTGTTAAGTGTATAAGATCCTTCTTTGCTCCAGGGCATTTTCTCGGGATAGTCGACACTTTTAGGTTTCCACAGATTGAGAAATATCTTCTTGTGGGCAAATCATTCACATCGAATGTTCGACTGTGATAAGTGAATGTATTCGAAAATCAAAAGCGATATTTTGTCACAGACATTTCACGCTTGCAGTCAAAGACATCACAACAATAGCCCCGTATCTATGACAAAGTATTGGTTTGTGATTTATCGGCCTACCTACTCTCCAATCACTGTGTGCTGTGTGACAGGCGTGTCCTGTAACTCTTTTGTAAACCCCCCCCCCCCAAATAAGTCGCAATACTGACTTTTAGCAATGATTTTTCCAATGTCTGCTGATATACTCATAGTATATAACACTTCTGTCATATTTTAGTCATTATTTAAAATTGCAGATTATTTATCACCATGGTCTCATCCCTCTGAGAAGAAAACATTTGAAATCGAACAGTTTTGACCCCTTAACACCTTTCAAAATTCCACTCAGAACGATTTTAAAGTCATTCCCTCATTTTGGGAGTCTATAGACATATCAGAACGCTTATATTAATGAATAAAGTATTTCTCAAAGTTTCGTGCATACCTTACAGGTGTTACATATGTCCTCCGTTGGTGACGCGGTAGACATCAATCCTGTAGTCAATCTCTTGGCATACACGTCCCAACTTCTGACGGTCGATACCAGTGACCGCATGCATGATCCTCTCTCCCAGCTGTGCTAAATCATGTGACAAAGGCGGCACGAACACACGATCTTTCACAAACTCCATAAGAAAGATTATGTGACCGTTGAGGCTACAGAAGAGGAGGAGAGTCTTCTCATACAGCACGTCCAATCCAACGATGAGAAATTTCAGCATCGAAATACTCACGGATGTCATGATGAAAAGAGGTGGATTCCATCTTGCTGGTAAATAAAG
Organism: Metallyticus violacea; assembly: GCA_030762175.1. Classification (NCBI taxonomy): domain Eukaryota; kingdom Metazoa; phylum Arthropoda; class Insecta; order Mantodea; family Metallyticidae; genus Metallyticus; species Metallyticus violacea. Next base: position 24,783,993 of record CM060843.1, on the reverse strand, counting down.
TTCCGGCTATATGCCTGTAATTAAGGCATTAGCCACTGTTAAAGCATACCCGGGCCGGTAATAGTTCTCTCCGCAAAGAAAAATGGGCCATGCATTTTTGACTTTAGGGGAAACACGGATATGTTCTACTACAATGCCAGGTTTTTCCGTGCCTCAAATGAGTACATTGTGTCAATTCACTTTGTCGGATACTTGGCCTCGTCACTAAAATCAATTTCTCAGCAAAATTATCTTCTGCTAGCCGCTTTGAAAATGAACACAAAATTGAAGACAGCGATTGTGATCCTCGGGACTCAGCGCCTGCAACAGCTCTGTACGGTATGACTTCACTTTGTAAAATATCCTAGACCATTGACTGCAGAACCTGCAATATTTGGCTCGCGCGACGTTTCGACTTTTTATGGTTCCTGACAAACGCTTCCAGCGCATACGCTCAACGGTCTCAACCAACACTCTTGGTCGAGCTGTTCATTGCCTATCACACAAGTAGCCAGTGGCTTCAAATTATTTTGGCTGTAGGTGGTTGTTGTTGATATTTCGTACGAAATCGTCGCTGTACTGTCACAACGGACTCAAATTTAGAGAATTGTAATATGCAGAAAGCTTTATGTGCATCGTCCATGTTTTCGCTATGATTGCCCTCCAGTGGCTAAATCTACAACCAGGCCCTGGAATTTATTACGAATACAAACTTGGAAGATACTCTTTCCATTGATATAAGCACTTCCGCGTTGTCTGTCATGGTTTCTGTTCTATCGATCCCCGAAACGAGGAAAGGATCTTAGATTTACCATGTACAATCCGGTGTTTTAAAAAGAAATTCGTCCATTTTTGACATGGAACTCACGTTTGACTTCATTGCCTTATATTACACGGAAAAGTTTATAAAATATCAACAATCTTTGCGAATGGCGATATGTAGATATTTTCCATCATTTTCAGCACAGCTATGGGCTTGGAATACAAGCAGCCGAGCGATAAAGGCATGAAAACTTTCAGTGAAGAAAGAAAGTGGACTTAATGAAACTTAAAATTGCTTACCATGTTACTAACTGATTAAAGTTCAAATCATTACGAGCTGGGATGCGTATGCTGGAACACTATTTCATTTACTGTGGTAACTTTTGTTTCCTATCCGCCAATCAGAAAACTTTTCGTATTATTTTTGTACAATTATTGGAATCAATAGAGCTTCAGCTGTCTGAACTAAGTCTCTGATTTTATACTACCATTTTCCCAGTTGATAAATGAATGCAGATTATTTTGGAAATGGTTGCTGACACCATTACATCGAGCCTTTTGTATGTCGTTACATAAAATAATGTTATGAAAATTTAATTTGGTTTTGTAATTTATTATTTACTTATAATACTAAAATTGCATAAAACATATGTATACATCTTGTGTATGATCTCGACAATGGCATATATAAAAATTAACGCATTCATTCGCTTGTGCGCCTATAGTTCACTTGAGCCATAATGCAACATTATACACTTGCAAAAATATTTTCATTTACCTATATGGAAGTTCATCTTTAAGAACCGTGATTTTTTGTTTTGAAAGTTAAACTTTTCATTGCGCATAGTGCCATTACTTATGCTGGATATTGTATATATATTAGGGACAGCTCGTGTCGGCACCTTTGATATTCTTGGTCCTAAAATCCGCTCCCCGCTCAGAATTGAGTATACTTCTCAATGAATGCATCTGCTGCGGTCGGTATAAAGTGTTTTACTCCGGTTTTTGGTTTACTTTTTTATTGATTTTCTCTAATAGTGTTTAACGCCCGTTTTTACTACTGAGGCACCACAGGCAGTGGACGCTAATGATACCTTGATGTGAAATTACATTTGGGAAAGGATATTTTTAAGCAAGGAAACATTCCAGGCCTAAGTTTAGGGTAATCCCCGGCATTTGCCATTTATGAGGACTAAGAAAAACCTGGAAAACACCTGTCAGGAAGTACGGCCCTGCTGGGATTCAAACCCAAGACCTCCCGCTCACGGGTCCGCGCCCTAACGACCTCAGCCATCCGTGGTGGTTTGTTTATTGATGGATTCTGAATGAATGTGAAGTATTTTGTGCATTAATAATAATATTAATAATAATAATAATAATAATAATAATAATAAAAATAATTTCCCCTCTAAATCTCTACTTTATTATTTAGCTGAAAATGTGTAAAGTTTCTAAATTTTCTGGGATACGAAAAAAAAAAAAAAAAATAGAATAGGAACTGATGAGTCTAGCTTAGTTTTATAACTACCATAAATCATAAATGACTGATATATTGAGTTGTTCCGCTTTATAACAGTTTTACCAGTGAGCCTGTAACCGTATAATCAAGTGGGGAAAGGAAAACAGAATATTGTAAAGATAAAATAAGTCATTATCCAAGACCAAAACTCAATCCACAAATACTATCTCGATTTGTTGATTTTTCTGTATTCATTTTCTTGGTAGGTCGGTTGGTCAAAACTATTCAGATGAATTTGATTTAGCATTAAATGTTTAATTATAGCCGTAATTTGTGCAGTCAGAAAAATTATGCAATGGCTTTAATTCACAGAACTGTTAGTACCAACCACTCCAACCCAGTGTATTAAACTTTAACGCCAATAGTAAATATTTCAGAATGTTTACATTTGGCAACAATTATTATGAGGATTTCGATGACATTCACGTGCCTGATAGCTATGCCATTTCTTTCTTTATACAGAGCCATCTGAAGGACAAAGCAGGTAGTACACTCAATTTCTTGACGCACACTCCAAACTCGATCCCGCGAAATACTCAAATTGTCCCTACTATATATATAGGTATTTGTACGGAAAACGTATCTCAAACAAAATAAACTCGTAATAGTACATCATTAAATAAACAATTTACATACAGTTTCGATGTAGTTAAGCTAAAAAGGTTGTTCGCTAATAAATATTTCTCGTATTCGTTTGGTATGCTGCTTAACTATTTAATTTCAATTTTCTAATGCATATCTTTTAAAGAGGAATTCAACCCCATATCTCCAGTATACTGTGGCAATGCTCTATAACCCTGATTTGCACACTTGGTTATGGAATAGGAATATAGATGCCTTGCCTCTAAAAGACGATGAGAAGACAATAATTACTTCGGTCGAGAGCCTTTGCTGGGCATGGTTGTGCAACATATATACCCAGAGAGATTAATCTTTGGGAGACTAATCAACAAGCCAACCCGTGCTTCTGTGACGTCACACGGCAGTGCTTTCGGGGACAGAGAAACCATAGTGACGTAGAAGCCACAGATGGTATTCATGCAAAGGCGTACTGGAGTACATTTGGGATATAATTAATGTAATGTGACGAAAACATTGAATAAAAGTTAAATAATGCAATTTTCTGTTAACGCGCCGAACGATACATTTTTTAACGTTATTGCTCCTTGCATAGATCTGCTAAAGTATATAACCCGTTTGTCAGATACAAGTAACGCAGCCTTTTTGGATTAATGTATAAATGATTAGATGAACTTTAGGGGAGAGAGCATGTCATTCATGATAGGGACGCTAGAAGATTGCCATGATGTAATTGGTTACCTACGAGGTTGATTCCTTAAGTTTCATGCCTAAATTATTTTTATACGCAAGAAAAAGAAAACATTGTCACTTTTCACATCTTTAGCTTATTTTTCTATGTACTAGTCCTAAATCCTTGAAAAATAATTTGAACTTTGGCCTACAAAATGTTTAAAAACAGCTTCCCTCGCCTCATTGCCATCAATAGAGGCCGACTTTATGAAAAAAAAATTTTTTTAATTGCTGAAAACAATTTAGTCTATAGAAAATTTGTTTTTTTTTTTAACTATTAAACATTTTGGAAACGTTTATTTTTATCTTTTTCTTCTTTGCTACCTATTTCTGTCTTTTTTGTAATTATTTTATTATTTTTGCAAAATTTCTATATTGTAGTTTTAGTGCTTCATTGACGGGAATAAGGTATAACTTCCATT
>CM060843.1:24705000-24775000 GCA_030762175.1 Metallyticus violacea | reverse complement strand
TCATCGCCTCTTTAGCTCCTTATTGGAGAGCTCCTGATCATCTGATGTAACGATGTCATCGCCGACACCTGTACCCCTTCTACCTGTAACGAATTTTGTAGCATCTTCAGCAACTAAGATACAAAAGAATCTATTGTTCGGCCACTTGCGTGCACTTAGCTTGTCACTAGAGAGACCCAACGCTCTAGTCATTAGGTGCAGAAGAAGCACAAAAGATGACAATGTCATAGAGTCATAAGTTCAGGTAGCCATGCATACATTTTCCTAATACATGAAATGTTCCTTTTGCTACTACAAGCAATATATTTAATAATTACTAATATTTACATTATCTAAAGGTATTTACTCTTGGGTATGCGCAGGTGTGAGTGCTACAACATGCGAATAGCGCTTTGTCTCAAATGGTTAAAGAGTACGTTGATTTTTTCGCGTAATATACATACGTAAGTATCTGTTATTCGATACGTGTAAAAGAGCTTTCATCTACTCTTTCTTTACTGAGCGTTACCTTCAATGATCGTAAATCGGTGTGACGATGTTGTGGCAAGGGCTTTTACGAGAAAGCATAAATCTGGTGTTTGTTGTGTTTTACTGTGCACTCGGACCGAGTCCAAACTTGGCAGGTCACAGCTGTGCATATTGCCGCTGATACGTATGCGAAGAGTTACTGTATTATAGCGTTTCATTTCTCATCTGCCATGGTTTTAAAATTTAATGCAGAATAAAGAATTTTAGTTTTTTTAAGAAATGAATCAACTGCTCTGTGTCATATAAAGTTTCAAGAACGCACCGACAGATTTACAGTTCGTAAAATAGTGCTTAAATTCAAAACACGTTCCTTATTGCATAAGAACAGAGACGCAGGCGTCATGTGATAATAGAGACATATGTTAGCACAACTAGCAGGGGTCAGTCAAACATCAGCACATTCTGCTACAAATTGCCTACATTTAATTTCTGAAGTGTATGCCTTACAGCCTACTGACACAGGAAGGAGAAATTTCATCTTCCGTGAAAAAGGTAAGCATGTTTGCACCGCTTCGTCGATCGAATGCCAGGCTGCTTGTGGGCAGTGCTCTGTCTGCTGCTGGCTGCCTGCCCGGTTCGCGTGAAGGGGAAAGCAAAATTAAAATTCTCTATGTATTTATTGCCAGTGATGGGAATTAAATTCTGTAAAATTCTGAACCAAGTGTTCAGGTTGTGTAGGAATGGAGCCAACGTTAGTATTAATTATAAGAATTGTCATTATGAACGTGCATTTTTTTTAATAATACATAAATGCGGAAAAACAATGTGCAGAAAATTGTACTAGAAAGACAGTACCAAACTAAGCATTTTGAGTGTAATAACAGGAGCGCTGCATGATCATAATTGAAATCTGACGATATGAAACATCTTCATTTGCCAGTCAAAATGAAATATAGCTCGCTGCTTACGTACTGTCTCAACTAATGGGCACTAGTGCAGGGTGAGAAGCTAAAGATTACGTTGGTCTACCGATCCATCTGTCGCCAAATTTTCTGTTAGGTGGTTTCGAGCTCAAGTGAAAAACGTGCAGAAGCGCCGTCATGTTGGAATCATAAGTTTCTTCTAATTTCAAGACGATCGTTCGGTAATACCGTACCATCCATTAGGCTTCAAAACACAATTGTTGCATTGAACAGATCTGGCACGCCACTGGATTAAATGCTGACGCGTTTTGTGCAGTAAAAAGGATTATGCGACCCCTTTTTCCTATATTCAAAATGCTTAATACGGTACTGACTCTACAATTTTGTGCACCCAGTATTATTAGAAACTCCAGTACTTGATGCCAGACTCTTGTATAATAGTTGTGATGGATTTGGTTTAGTGGCTGTTACATTTAGCATTTTAGTAAAATAAATGTTTTATTCATTGAACAGTAGGTATCAATATTCCAAAATTTTAATCTTCAAAAGAAACTGCACTTACAATTAGTACAACTAACTTTACAAATATTTTGCTGAAAAGCAGAAATTAAGTTCATTTCTATTAAAGTAAATGTGTAACAACGGAACTTCTATTATTAAAAGCATAGAATATAAAATGATAAAGACAGTCATAGCAATCAAATAGTTAAAAACAGGACACGTATAATTACTGTTAATATTTCAAATAAAATCCATGCTCCTGTTGAACTTAATACAATTTCAATGGCTAGTTGGACCGTATTAGATAAACTAAGGAGAGGGAAATGTCAACAGACTCTGAAAATCAGTCAGTAGTATAGTTAAGATTTAGTACAAAAATTTAAAAGAATGTTTTCATGGAACATACCTATACCATAAAAGTTTGTCTTGTGGACGTGCGTAGTAAACGTCATTGACAAAAGACAACTTGTCAATGAGTATCCATTGCAGCAGACAATGTCTCGTAATGCAGGAGATAACGTTGGAATGGTAGGAGCATAATGAGAAAACCGCACAATCCGAAACCACTTCCGCCCCTCTCTGTCTCTGCGGTCAGCCCTCCCCTTCTTTGCTCTCCAGGCAGGGAACGCCCCGATCTCACAAGCATGAGCTAGCTGAACGTGCTTTATACGCTGGAATAACTTCCAAGGTCGTTTCGTCAAGAGGGATTCTTGTAAAAGACCAGGAAAGATGAAAAGAAGGGCCATTTTCCCTCCTGAATAGGGATTAAATTAGAATTGTGATATATCTTATACCAGCACAATGCATTCTATATCTTAAGAGACATGAGTGCACGTGTAGAGATAACTTGATTGTAGGATCTGAGGTCAAAAGGGAAAGTTGCCTGAGGGATATTTGAGCTGCATTGGCTAAGGGCTGAATCATTCGAAACAATTATAGATTAAATAGATATTCGGACAAAGCTTAGTTCCTCTCCAATAAAAGAGGTTTACTCATTTAACAATTCTTGGAACTCCAAAGCTTAGCACTAGCAACACCCCAGAAATTATGTTGTGCATTTTATTTCAGTGGAGAAACTTTAATGAAATAACTCGTACTTATAGAATTAAGTTTGTATAATGTTTAAATGCGTTCACAGTGTGTAATATTTGGTAATTTTTAAGAAATAACATGTAATAAGATATAAAAAGTTAAGGAAAAACTTACGCTTTTCTCCGAACGCAAAAATACTTGGCAAACAAATCAGACAATGCAAGATAATCCCTTTTGGTATGCAGTTAGTGTTGGAAATGCCCCCACCTCAGACGAGACACCGGCCTGTTGCAGATGTCCAGTAAAAGAGTCATTGACAGTAACGTATGAAATATGTTTAAATTCATCTTATTGACGAATAGCGGAGTATTTAGCTTGTTGTTTAATTGTTCAGTTTGTTGTTTAATTGTTCAGCGAATAGAAATGAAATTCAGTGAGATAAACACTGACCTATGAGTGACGTTAACACAAAATTGGCGTAAGTATTCCGCGCCGTTGCCCCTGGATAGTGTAATTTTGTATTATGTATAAAAGGGATAGATTTTACCCAAACACCACCGACACCCAGCCAGGTCCAGTCACAACATCGGCAACTTCTCCAACCCGGGGCCCTGCTGCACTGAACGAAATTCTTCGGGGTAAATTTTTGCAGTAGGATACCCTGCAAGAAATACCTACTGATAGGAACACGGACAATACCACTTTCAGATCTTCTACCCCACCACCACAGCCTCATCCATCACCACAGTCATCACCTCCAGGAGAAGAACAGGATCAGCTGCAGCTTAACATCAGCCGGCCATAGCAGTGCTGTGCTCCGTGGAGTGCCTACCTGTATATTCTTCTGACCGTGCAGCGGCAGTGGCCTTCTGCATATTATGCAATTCGCATATATTCGCAAAGAGGCGCGACACCTCTATCCGTTTAAATTTCTGGAGCCAGTAGAATGTGAGGCAGCCATCGCAGCCGGAATAACCATTGGACCTCACTGCCCCAGCCTCCGCCGTTGCACATCCCAGTGCAGACGCTGCTGCACATACGGGCACTCGGAATAAGCCTGCACACAACCACCCCGCTGTCACTACTGTCGGGCTGCAGCTCTTACAGCTAACTGCACCATGCATGACCTGGCCCACCGTCGCAGATTTTGTGCCTCGAGTGCAGGTCCGTATAGTGGGGCCAAGCCGCCTGCCCTCTCCAGCGCAGCTCCAACAACAACGACAGCCATAATTATAACGCATCAACCACCCCCACGCACTGTCAACTATTACACAGTGCATACCAACTACATCTGTGGTCACTGAAGGTGTACACACCACTCTGACCACAATTCCGGAAGCCTCATCAACGCACTACAGAATACCATCCTACAACAAACAGGGCTAATTAACCAACAGCTAGCACCGCAGGACACCACTGCTTCCAGACTAAACCAACTGGAAGAGGCTTTTACCATCCTCCAGGTCACCAACATGCAAACTTCAGACAGCATTAAGAGATTGCAATAACCAAGGGACTCTTTTATCACGGAGCACTTCCAGGAGCAAGCAGTTCTGATGCGTCGGAGCCGTGACACCATAGTCCAGCGCCTAGACACTCAAGATGCTCTCCTCCGGAAAGACCATCCCAGCAGCCATAGCCGATCTTACCCAAAGCGTACAACAACACCACGACAGTCTCCTTGAAAAATTTACAACATATCTTGAAATTGCTACAGTACGTCTTGACAGATTGGAAGAGGCGTTTACTGAATTACGAACCACCAGCTTCAAAAACTTCGAGAACTTTAATCGACTCCTACTGGACATAAAGACCAACATATCACTCCACAGCATCGCAGCTACCAACCCAACAACAGCAGGCGAGGACTATTTTTTCACAAAGAATTGCGAACTATTCCACATCCTCGGAACATGGCACCCATCAGACTAGAAGAATACTTCCCGAAACCAGCACGCTTAAAATTTGGCACGGGAAAACCTTGCACATAATGACGGTGCTTACCAATTGTTCGTAAGAACGACTTGTTAATTGATGATTAAAAGCATACAACCCCCATTGATCCTCCGGTAGCATTCAGGGCCTCGGCTATGTCTGACTTCCGGACTATATGAGACCGCTGCCGGCCATACGTCGGCAGCATTTTTAAGCCTCAAGTATACTAACGAGGGTGCAATCTGCGGGACCTCACTACCTTTCCTCTTTTACTCCTCTCCTATACCCGCTAATAAATTTAGTTTAAGAAAATAAAAATACAATAAAACAAAAACAAAAGTCCCTCAGTCTCAGTAGTTTCCGAGCCCAGATACGCGTGGCTACCTTCGCCCGGAGATCAGCGGAAGAGCGGCCTAAGTACCAAGTACCAGTTCCGGCGACAACGAAGCTTGAGTGTCTATCACCACGCTAATTGCCGATACAACATCATTGAGCTGCATTAAGAATTCTGTTTAATTACCAATCTCTTTGCACTCGGCACCATTTGATTAACGCAATAAACTTACGTGTTTGCCAAGATTACGTTGCTGTGGTTCGACGTGAGACGTGAGTTTGCCGCAATATTCATGTTAGAAGCATAAATGATAACAGAAACGAAACGTTATTTATCGGCACCTTTTTGCATCGGAATCCCATTCTCTCAGTCTCGACTGGCCCACAGCCGCCAAAATCCAGCGAAACGCCCTCGAGAGAGTCTCATCGAAGAAGAGTAGGGATGGTCTGCAGCAGCCGTGGCGAAACCTGCAATTAGCGGGCCTAAATTATTTACCGCAGCAACCATACAGCCCACTTCCATCCCCCACTAACAATCACGTTTCAAATACAAGAGGTACACTGCTTAAAATTAATTCCTAAATATTCTGCATCAGAAGCTTCCACCAAAAATGTATTTATGTCCTCTCTTGTGAAAACACAGGGCATCTTTGCTACATATCCAACAGATATTCTTTTCAAGAAGGCGATAAAACTCCCAAACTTCGATATATAAACACTACAACTCGGATGTCACAAAGACTTTAACATGGATTAAATAGACCACAGTGTTGAAGATTTCATTACCTTCGATTTCTCCAGAAAATACCCCAACATAACATTCTCACTAATTGTCCTGACATTTTTCTTCCTTCGCCAAATTGTGAATAAAACGCCTTCTCGCTCATTCTGCTTTTATAAATTTCTCAGACAGCAAATCATTCCTTATACTAGTCTCCGCTTTAACCTCCTCGGATGGAGTTCCTTCAAAAATTTTATCACCTTTGTCAAATTCCACTATAATTTTCAATTAACCTTCATATTATCATGCTACTAAACATTTCAATAAAATCAACAATAATTAACAATTCGCGAACGTGTAACTATACAAACATACGATTATTAACAAATACTAATCGATTCGATATTTCTAGTTTTCGTTATGCTCAACTTTCCAAATTAAAATAAATATAAGTAATTAAAATACGTTACATTATGATAGGGTATTGTAAAAATGATATGTTGAAAGACTCATTGCAATCCTCGTGTGAAATGCAACCAGAGGTAAACCAGAGGTAAACTAATCACACTCAGATGCACAATACGTATATTACAATGTAACATTTTATTGTTTATATTAATTCTCCACCGGCTAGTTTTGCGAGTCATTGCTCAACGACAGCGAAAACAGTTTTTCGATATCAGTAATAGTACAGCAAATATTTGAAGTGGTACTTTTAAGGGCTTCACTCTCTGTAAACAATAAGCTAGTAAATGAATAGAGAATTACGATTTGAAAATTCAGAAAGTGCTGTAAATTAGTCAAATTATCATAAACATTAATGCAAAGCTTGTATCAATTTTAAATGACATTTGCAACATGTCTTCCTGAGAAAATAAAAGAAAATATGTGCTCACTTCAATCAATTTTAAGAACCTAATTGAATATTGACGAATTTAGAGGAATATTATGTGCCAAACGCTCTTTTTGTCCATATGAATATAACTTTAAAATTTCAAACTGGCTGTAATGTTTCATAAAAGATGTTGACCCCGGATGGAATATTTACTAACCCAAACTCGTTACACGTTGCTCATTCCATATGTACGAAAAAGGTTTTGGTTAGCCTTGGGGTGAGAAAGCAACGAGCGAGCTGGCAAGCTTGAGTTATATTTTTGAGAACAGGAAATGGCATTGCTTTGGGTGCAAGTAGATATTGGGTCATCTTTTACATCATATTGTACGTCAGGGCTGTTTTGGTTTCTAATTTTTATAAGGGTTGTGCATTTTGTTTCTTTCTAGCTCAGAGGAAGAAAATGTTGATCTTTTGCGAAAGTATAGCTTTTTGTACCGTAAAATTGAAAATTTAAAGGATATGGATTATTTTGATTTTCAAACCGTGGTAATGTTATGATTAAGAAAATCGCCACTGGTGGCCGAGGTCGTTAAGGCACGGACTCGTGAGCGGGAGGCCTGGGTTTGAATACCGCCAGGACCGTCCTCCCTGACTGAGGTTTTTTCCAGGATTTCCTCAGTCCTCATAAATGGCAAATGCCGGGGAGGAACCCTAAACCTAGGCCTGGAACGATTCCTTCCTTAAAAAAAAATCCTTTCCCAATATATCATTTAATCTCATGTATCATCACTGTCCATCGCCTATGGTGCCTCTGTAGCAAAAACGGACGTTAAACACTATTGATTCATTGATTAAGAAATGTTACCAACAAAGTGGAATTCATATTTGTTTTTATAATAGTGTTTAACATCCAATTTTACTACTGAGGCACCACAGGCAGTGGACATTGATGATACACGAAATGGAATGATATGTTGGAAAAGAATTTATTTTTAAGGAAGGAAACGCTCCAGATCTAAATTTAGGGTATCTGCTTGAAATTTGCCATTTGAAAGGACTGAAGAAAACTTTCAATCAAGGAGAACGGTCCTCAGAGTCAAACCCCAGACATCCCGTTCACATGTTCGCGCCTTAACGACCTTGGCCGCTCCTGTCGGGCGAAATTCATATTGGAAAATAAGAATATATGCTTTTATATTCATTTGGGTATTGAGAACTGAATTCTGTGAGCTTTTTTATTGTAAGAAAAGTTTACTGAAGTTCATATTGGAAAATGTGCAGTTAATCGTTGTGCTGTAACTTTAATTCAGGTTATATTCAGTCACGCATTCAAAAGCTCCATTGTGTGTACAAATTGCCTGAAAGGTTATAAATACGAAAAGTATAGAACATATAAATTTTAAGCACTTTACGGTGAGTCATAATTTTATGGATCGAAATTTGGTATGCACAAAGGACGTTAAAAGTGTATGGGCTAGCGCAAGTTGGAGGAGCAAAGTACTAAGGCAACCTATTCATTTGTGACGTTCATCTGTCCAGCCATTTGTTGAAGGACGTTGCTTCCAAATTTCAGAAGTGCACTTTAGTACGTAAGAAGCATAATCGCAGTTTTTGACCACAGCGATTACGGTCATTACTGAAGACAACCTTAGTGAAGAAAGAATAAATGAAAGCTCTTTTGTACGTTTCCAATTACAGATACTTATGTGTGTATGCTACGCGATAAATGCAACGTACTCCTTAAAATATTAAGACAAAGCGCTGCATTTGTACATTTAGTTGTTTATGAAGTTCTTCAGTAATATTTGATTCACTGTCAATACCCCTCAGGAATAGTCATTTAAGCTTTAGCAGTTCTGTCTGATATTTCGTCAAAGACAAGAGTAAAATACACTGAAGCCTTTGTGTAATTTTTGGAAGACAAAATGCGCCTAACGTGTCAACAGTGTAGAGAATGGTAAGGAAATATAAAGATACAGAATCGACAGAGAACATCAAATTACATGAACGGTCTCGTCAGTCGGTAGAGCATGTTGCCTTCGTCAGACAGAGCGTTGCTACGAACTCAATGAAGTCGATTCGCCACCGTTCTCAGCAATTAAAAATCCCGAAAAGCAATTTGCAGCGAATTTAAAATCGAATCTAATACAAGAGCTGAAGTCCACGGACCATTTGCAGCGTCGAACATTGATTGTTACCTCTATAGCAACGGCGATTCAAATTGGCCATCGAGATCGTGTGATTTGACACCATATGACTATTTTTAGTGGGGGTATGTAAAATCTTGTGTTTATGTGGACAATCCCCAAGCCATCCCTCAACTGAAGGCAGAAATTACACGTGTCATTGGTGAAATTCAGCCGGAACTTTGCTCCAAAGTCGTTGAAAATTTTGGCAACAGAGTGAAGGTGAGCCTATGAAGCCGTGGGGAACATTTGCCTGATGTTTTGTTTCAATTTAATGCCAGCGTTTGTGCTTCATATTGACTAAGCAATATTGACACTTTTCAAACAAATGATGCGTTTTATTATTAAAACAAAAATTGCGTTCGTAATGGGACACCCTATACTAACAGATACTATCTACTGAATTCGGACACATATCCTCAGCCGCTATATTTTGTGTTAATAAGGTCCGCTATTCTGTAAGATGCTTTTACAACAATTTAAATGTTAGTAACATAAGAATTGTTCCTTTTAATTCATACATTTTTATGATCTACCCTCACCTGGAAATAAAAATTCCATTAATAATTCCATATTTTAAGTATTAAATTAATATAATCAAAACACACACTAACAACCACTAGCATACCTGGCAGGATATGTTTTACATAGTCATGTGCTGGTATCTATTAAAATACATTTCAATGCGAAATGAGAGACATAAATACATTAATTGCAAATAAAGCACTTAACTTTATCGTCACTTTGCATACAAAATATTTTTCCTCCCATTCAAAGTGAAATTATATAAAGGGTCATCGAGTAGACGCTTCACAGCCATTGTGTAGCTGAGATTTCACTAGGGAAGCAGTTCAGGTGGTAGCACTGGCCGCAGGCCAACATATAGTAATTGTGTTCACTTAACCACCAAAGTTCAAACCTTAGCAACGGTAAGTGAATTACCAGCTAAAAACCAACTTCGAAGGAAGGAAGAAATGTAGGACAACCTAGGAACGGATTTTGGTAAACAATGAAGGCACCCCTCCCAATGGGGTAGCACAACAAGCCTTAAGGCTGACGTGCTGGAGGATTTTTTTTTAAATTCCATGAAATCCCCATGATATCTAATCTAATATCTAGTTATCAGCGTCCCATTTAATTCATGGCGTGAAACGGCTGATAATTTTTGCTCAGAGGCCTATTCTTTCAGGTTTAACATTCTTTTACGTGCCGTAAATGTAAAAAATGAGAGCACCGGCTTTACTTTCTTTCCGAAGGAAACCACACCTAAAGGGTTTTTATGTCATTAAAATCCGTCGACCCTAGCCGGGATAGCCCCGCGACGTTGGGTTGAAACGAGATTTGTTGATGGAAAAGGTTTGTTATTATAGTTGGCCCCAAGTCGTGAGCGCCAATTTGAAGTAGAATTGTTGGTGGGGGTGGGAATTGAGCTGTATGTTGGCTGCGTTGATTAATTTAAGCCCGCAGATCGCAGACTGCGGCTGCTGCGGATCACCAACTCTGCTTCCACGAGACTCTCTCTCTCTCCCTCTCCCTCTCTCTCCCTCCCTCTCTCTCTCTCTCTCTCTCTCTCTCTCAGGGTTTTCCGTTGATTTCTAGCAACTGTAAGCTAGCCAGGGCTAGGTGAATGGGATTTTGATATGGTATGCGCCGATAAATATCGCCTCGGACTTAATTGCTGAGGCTGTTTATTCTACCAAACATGAATAATCAGATGAATTTACGTCTCACGTCGGATCACTAGCAAACACATAAATTTGATTGCGTTCGCCTAATGGTGCCTAATATAAAGAAAATGCTACTTCAATTATATTTAATGCAGGACAATGAAGCTATGTGTGACTCGCGCGTTGATTGACTGTCGAGCCTCGTTAACGCCGGATCTTGTATCTCGGACTTAGGTAATTCTTCCTGTAACTGCCCGGGCGACGCAGCAGCACTATCTTGGCCCAGAGAATTTAGAGGCAGCCCCTTTTGAGGCAAAATATATTTCTTATATACTCTGTAAAAACTGACGCTAACACAAAAAAGCGAAGCGGGGTTTTCGCGCCAGTTCTGCTTTCACTATGATCATAGGCTGATGCTTACATCACAAATGGTTGTTCCTATTCGCTACCCAATTTTGATAAAGCTTTCTTCAAACAAATTTTACACGTTACTGTCAATGGACCTGTGAGTGGACATCTGTCGAAAAGTGGCTGGGGCTTCTACACCAGAGGGGCGAACATTCTTTACCGGTTGGGTATTAGAAGGGATTAACTTACATTGTCTGACTTCTCCAACCCTTGTCTTGCATGTTGAGAGTGAGAATTAAGTCCATCTTTACCCTTTGCTATATTACATATTATTTCTTAAATATTACTGAAATTACATATTATAAACATTATGCTCAGTCTCAAACACTATACAATCTTAATTCTATATACATGAATTTTATCTTAGAAGTTTCTTATATACAGAAAGCACAACATACCAGCAAGTAATCACAGAATCGTTGATTTAAAATTTTAAATATTATCTCAATTACACTGTAAATGATGGGGAGCCAGGGACAACTTCAGGGTCTACGAATTAAAAAAAAAATCATGGATGGAGTTTAATGTCCGTTTTTTGCTACAGAGGCATCACAGGCGGTGGACGCTGATGATACATTAGATGAAATGATATGTTGGGAAAGGATTTATTTTTAAGGAAGGAAATGTTCCAGGTCTAAGCTTAGGGTTCCTCCCCGGCATTTGCCATTTATGAGGACTGAGGAAAACCTGGAAAAAACCTCAGTCAGGGAAGACGGCCGTGGCATAATTCGAACCCCAGATATTCCACTCACGAAACGACCTAGGCCACCCATGGCGGCAGGGTCTACGAGTCAAGTATGGTTAACTCCAGACCACCAGGACCGACTTTTACCATACATTCTTGACCCTATGTATACATTGATTCTATTACAAGCCTCAACACTCAGTTGAGTGTTTGAAAAATTATTTGCTCTATTTGTCTACAGTGTGTAGGAAAGATTAAACACAAATATGTTTAATCTTACATACTTGTATCTACTGTTATGGTTATTTTTCTACCATGTGCGTCACTTCAAATTTATAAATAAAGAAGCCATTCGTAAAAGGATTTTGCACACAAATTTAGGAGACAGTTGTGTAAATAATATAAATATTGCATTGATGACTACTGCGTATATGTCCATCATGTTTTATCTCAGTTATAAACGGAAAAAAACACGAACAAATATTTTTAGTCTAAATATCGTCTTTGTAATGTTGGTTGCTGTTTGAAAGGGTCTCTACTTTTCTGGAATATCAATATATATGATAATTGCTTAATTGCTTGAGTAATAAAAATCACTGAAAATGTACGTTGATTTAATGGCGTTAACATAGCAACGACGAAGTTAATTCTGTTGTAACTGTCAATATTGATATAGCGATAATGTAAAATAAATCTGCAGTCTACCTGACACATTAAAATGTCATTGGGTTTACTTTGAGCTGCAGATGGATGGGCAGACAACCCCCCCTCGTGTGGCATTATAAAGAGGAAGTCGATATGCAGTGGCAGATCTCGGGGGATTTTTAAGTGCTGCGCAGTTTGTGTGTTTTTGTTATTTTCTTTTAATATTTTTCACGTCACGAGTGCAGGATTACACATACACGTTAGCAGACTTCAACGATCATCCTTCGGCGTGCAGGCGTCTTCTGTTTCAGATCACTCTCTGGCAAGCGTGAAGCGCCAACGGATTATTTCGTAATCCACACTGAATACGTAATATTGCATGGCGCACGAAACTGGTGTCAGATGTGGGATTCTGTGCGGCATGTGTAGCAGATGCAGCGAATGTATAAAATATGCCACATAACGAAACATGTCTTTCAAATGGGTTCTGCATATTTCGATACACGGTGCCCACCAGCGAGGTTGGAAGGGAGGGGGTACATGCGGTTTTAGAAAACAAAAAGGCCTCTTTGTAGTGGAAACTGTAGCCAGACCCTTTGTTGGTAGTCCAGTAGTATTTTGTTACAATAGAGAAATGATTCTATGGACAATGCGCGTTTATTTTAAGGCTTTTGGTTCCAGCCAATATACAGAGAAACACGAGAACACAATGAAGGATTTGCTTGTTAATCCACCAGTTATATGAAAGAAACAGGGACTTTAATGAAGCGTTCTTGGAACGAAAAGAATGTAAAAGAAGCAGAGAAGTTCTTGTGGTGGATTTCTTCTGTGATGTCTTCAAGCCAGGAATATTTAGCCGCGGCTTAATTACTAGATACTATTTATCTTCCACCCATAATACACGATAGGTTTCATAAGTTTCCGCTCTGACTAGCTGCAGCGAAATAAGTAATATGGAACTGTTTTTCTCGGGAAATAATTCTATTTTGGCTTATTATCTCGCAACGCTCACGTCTGTCAGTGTCTTGGAGACATTCTTATGAGCAGAGCCCAGGAGTTAGGTAAAATGTCTTTTCTATTTGAGTGGATATATTTAAGAGTCATATAGAAATTGATCTGTTTATGAACGTTTGTGGTACTGGGCCAGTTTTTATTTTTATTTTTTATTTTTTTGACTTTGGTTGCCTATTTTAAGCTTTAAAACTTTTTATTGTCTGTTTTAGATCATTATGGGTTTTTTCAGCGTTTATTTAACTTAAAAGCACATAAAATGTCATATCGAAGTGAAAAAAGTTATAAAAGTGAATGGCATGTTCACCTCACAAAATTATCTATTGAGATTCTTGTTATACTTTATTTCTTTTCAAGCAGTCAACAAATTTTTCCTCAACCCATTCACTTAAGCTTTTTAAATAGGTTACCTCGGGCATGTGAATATCAGGAAATAGAAATTTTGAGGAAAGTATTATCGTCTTGAATAGTCCTGGCGAATGGCCTTGTATCATTCTGCACCAGACAATTCTAGGAAATTTGTGGTGGAGGTAACTTCTCAGCTGCATATTTATAACAATTGCAAGTGAGAAAGATGAGAGTGGCACATTTGTGCCATAAACCAAACCTACAATGTGTTCAGTACGGAAGTAAGAGATACTAAACTGATTTCCCTACAAATGCATAGTCAGAAAATGAACTCAACCTGCAACCACTACACCTCTTTTGCTTATCGCCAGGACCATTCAAAACTACTTTACTTTGTCTTGATCAACATTCGCATGATGGCCTGAAAGGTGAATGTTCGATGTAACTGGTATGAGTCTTTCCGAAGTAACCTGTTTTAAATATGCTCCAATCACTTTAGTGAAAGTAGAACGTAGAAAGCGAAAGAAATGAAAAATATGCTCTCTGACAAGCGGCGAACGAAAAATATGTTCTCTGACAAGCGGCTGACTATGACCGTTTGGGACGGTTTTATCGCTGGTGGTGGTTAATTTAGCCACACGTTGATAACGTCAGATGTTGAACAGTAGTGGGTGGAGAGACTGTTTAATTAATGACTGCTATTAATGAGCTAAATATGTGAGTGATGTGAAATCAGTGATTGATTGCCCCATGCAGATGCTGATTCAGGTGCGAGGCCGACTCCGTTGGGCCAGCAGTAAGTGGCGTCCTGCTGCGCAGATTCTTATGGTGTGATGCCTCGGCTGCTGTAGTTCATCTGCTACTCCCTTCCCAATTAGGAATAACAGACATCTCAGGGGAATCTGCCTGTTTTATTGAAACGTTTTTATTAGTGTTTAACTCCCGTTTTTACTACCGAGGTACCACAGGCAGTGGACGCTAATGATACATGAGATTAAATTATGTATTGGGAAAGGAATTTTTAAGGAAGGAAACGTTCCAGGCCTAAGTTTAGGTTACCTTCCCGGCATCTGCCATTTATGAGGACTGAGGAAAACCTGGAAAAAACCTCAGTCAGGTAGGATGTCCTGGCGGGATTCGAACCCAGCTCACGAGTTCGCACCTTAACGACCTCGGCCATCCGTGGCGGTTTAGTGACACTGAGTCAATGGGGCAGAGAGAGGTATTGTTGATATAAATAAATAATCGTTGAGAAGTTCATTGAATCTACTATTTATTGAATAAAACACTTCAAAAGTATTAGTGCTGCCTTTTGTCATATGAATGTAGAATATTCGTAGAGCACAACGATGAATTTACAATACTTAACTGCACTGAACATAATAAATAAGCTGAGTGTTGCAGCGCAATGACTTCCAAACAAATGAACACTGCCTACTTCGTAATTTCAATTAAGATAAACGTTGTCTAGTGGCTTCGGAATCAGAACTTGTAAAATACACCGTATTTTTCAAGTCCTTCGACTTCAGAATCAGAGCTGGAATAACACAGCCTGCCATGTTCGAGATCGGAGTTAAAGTGAAGCTCGGGGCTTAAGATTGTTCATTTATACAGAGTTTAAACCTGTACAATTTGGATGCTTAAGTTCGGCAGACCCTTACAAAACGTCGCTTCTAAATTTTTATGTTTGAATCCGGCTCCCTTACTGACTACTCTTAAACTTGACATGGCTGGTCTGATTCGCTCTTTATTTATTCTTAAAGAACGTCTTCTCTTATACGAGGGTTTTAAAAGTACTGGCAGTTTGAGTAATTCGTGGTTTTTATCTCCCACACATACACAACTTTCATAAAACGATAGCTTCTAGCTTAACAACAAGTCTCTTTAAAAAGGTCGAACAATAGCACAGCGATCTCGTTTCTACAAAGGACATCCTGCTTTCTCCAGCCTGTTATTGTTAAATATTTTAATATGGGAAACGGCGTCAGGCACTTCCTAAGTTAGAAGAATTTTGTCTATATAACCTATGTAAAATAATACAAATCAATACATTAATCATGATTGGCACATATCATATAAATGAATGAATAGTGTTTAACGCCCGTTTTTGCTACAGAGGCACCACAGGCAATGGCCACTGATGATATATGAGATGAAATGATAAATTGGGAAAGGATTTATTTTTAAGGAAGGAATCGTTCCAGGCCTAAGTTTAGGGTACCTCCCTGGCATTTACCATTTATGAGGACTGAGGAAAACCTGAAAAAAAAACCTCAGTCAGGGAGGACGGTCCTGGCGGGATTCGAACACCAGACCTCCCGCTCATGAGTCCGCGTCTTAACGACCTCGGCCACCCGTGGCGGTACATATCATATAAAGAAATTCATACACCACCAATGAAAATAATCAAAACAAGAATGTCAATAATAATTGTTATATGAATGGTGACGTTAATTGCAAAGTTAATTAATAATAATGAGGGGCTGAAGCCGTTAGTACTGCTTCAAGCTGATATTTGGGAAAAAAAGCATCTTGTTGCTTATAAACAAGAAAAAAGCACGCTTAAGTACTTTTGATAAAGGTATTATATCTCTTAATTACCATTTTTCATTAATAATGCGTGGTATTTATATCTCTTTTCACTTTTAATACATGCATGTTTTAATTATATTACTGCCCATTTTCAGTGTTTTAAATGCTTTTTTGCCTCCCTATTTTAACCAAAATAAAGCCCTAAGGTCTAGATCTGTACTGTAAGGTAGATGGTTCAATTTTCTAAATCCATAGCATGTTTGCAATCTAGTCAGCATATGCTGGTGAACTGTCTTGTAGAAAGCAAACGCCATGGTTCGGCTCATCACATCCCGTTATATTTTCCTTAATTGCAGCTAGAGGGCGTAATCAACTCATGAGCAGAGCTCGGAAGTTCAGGCATTTATTTTGATTAAAATAACCAAGCAAAAAGGCATTTAAAACACTGAAAATTTTCCTACGAGGAAGAAAGTGTACTAACAATGATGAAATAAAATGAATGAAGTTGTTTTAGAACATTTTGCAGGCAAATAATCAAACATTTTTTTCAAAGGCAAGAAGCTAAGTAAAATATGTTAAAAGTGTATTGAAATAAATGCAGAATATGTTGAAAAGAAACATAGTTAGTTTCTTTCTCTTATCTCTAAAAGGGAATTAGACAAAACATTTATGGAATGCAACGTTAACGTGTTTATTGCAAGTTCATCTCATTCTATAAATTATATTTCAGCTATACCGTGTAATAAATATTATCTATTAATCTGTTAGCCATTTCTGTTCATAGCTTTTTTCTTTATATGTTTATTGTTTCATATCCATCAAACTAGAGCTCAATTATTATAATTTAGTGGAAGTAATGAATGAAAAGAAGCTAAAGCTACGCTCACCCGGAATGTCACGAAGAGCTAATGGAATACTATATGTTGGGGGGGGGGGGAACCGATACCGTTCACTGTGAAACACCAGCAAGTGACTGTTCAATGACAAATGAAATGAGTGCAGCCGTACCAACACAAAATTTCATGTATTGTCACTGGCTATGAAGCTACAATTATTTAAACTCGATTTGTACTGCAGTGTTATTAAACTCTCCAGCCTGCTATCAACAGAAGTTATTAATTCTTTTGTCGATAATTCTTTATGCAATGTGAGCAATATTATTTTGTATGTCTTGCTACTAAAATGCTTCCTGGCAGTTATATATTGAACACAAGTTACGTGTAGCAGTACAATAGTCACTAAATTTGTCTCCTTCTACATTGAGATTATTTGAATTACGGGCCGCCTAAGCGTGTCTATTTTCTGGGAAAGTGCAGCCGCCGCAACCGGAAAAAAAAAAAAAAACGGAGATACAGTCGACGTGTATAAAGCTAAAATGTTCATGTTCGTATTTGTATTCTTAATGAAAGTAAAGAATGATACAATGTTCAAAACTTATAATCAGAGCCCGAAATTCAGACATTTATTTTGGTTAAAATACGCAGGCAAAAAGGGATTTAAAATACTGAAAAGTGGTAGTAATATAAATAAAACAGACATTTATTAAATGTGAAAACAGAGTAATATCACTCATTATTAATGAAAATAGGTATTTAAGAGCCTTAATACATTCTTTATCACACAACTAGAGTACTTAAGCTTACTTTCCTTGCTTACAGAGAAGCAGCAAGAAGATGTTTTTTCAAGCTACTAGGGTTGGTCCAGAAATTTCCGACCTAACCAAATACATTTCGAACATCTTTGAAATAACATTTCACCCCCCCCCCCCCAAATAGTCAAAAGTCTTGTCTGCAAAATGGACATAAACAGCATCCACACTTCTTCGTCACACTTACATTTCTTTTCTCGAAGGCCCTTCTCGAGTTTTGAGAACGGAAATAGTGACTGGGAGCTATCTGGACCGCAGGATGGATGGTCGATCTCCCTGAAGTCACATTTCTTCACAGTTTCCTTTGCAACAAAAGCTGTATGCACGGGCGCGTTGTCGTGAAGAAGGCGCACACCACCACTCAGCTTTCCTCGCCTTTTCTCTTTGATGGAAATTCGTAGTCTGTGTAGTAGGCCAGTAGGCCCCATTTACTATGGTGTTCCACTTCTTGAAGTCTATGAAGAGTATTCTTTCACAGTCCCAAAAGATTGTGGCCAAGACCCTCTGGGTTGACTGAGTGACCTTGGCCTTTAGAGGCGGTGTTTAGCCAGGTTTACGCCACTCCATTGATTGACAAGGAATCATAGTAGAGGACCATAGTTTCAACTCCTGTAACAATGGTTTGCAGAACTTCTCTCTCGTTGCCACCGCAGAGCTCCAAAATGCCTGACAACAGATGATCCGTTGCTGCTTTTGGACTGAGGAAAGAAGTCTAGGCACCCATCTTGCACTAACCTATTCGTGTTTAAATGTTCATGAATAGTTCGAAGGATTGTTGTTTCAGAAAGACCCAACTTTGCTGTTATTTCTGTAACTTTGAGTTGTTGGTCTTCCATAATTTCTCCTTCCACAAGAGCGGGCGATATTTTCAGGATTGAGCACCTCCAAGGGCAACCTCCACGGTCTTCGTCTCCAATGCTTTCTTGACCCATTCGAAAAAGTTTGGTTCATTCTTTTACGGTAGAATATGAGGGGGATGCTTCCCCATAGACACCGTCCAATCTCTGTTTCACTTCATTTGGAGTAAATCCTTCTTTTGTGAAGAATTTAATAATAACTCGATACTCCATGTTGAACATTTCACAATCTTCTATACATAGCCTTCTTTATGCAACTATATTTGAACAACTGAACACAGGGGAGCGGAAGTTACAGCTGAAATTATTTACTTAACAGATAAGGTATGACACCAGATAAGGCTTTTGTGAAGGCGATAATTCTTATCGGCGAGGCTGCAAACTTATGGACCTATATCAACTGTTATAGTCAGCCGCTTGTCAGAGAGAATTTTTTTCCTCGTGCATATAGAACATTCATTTACACTGAAGTGATTGGAGCATATCTAAAACAAGTTATTCCGGGAGGATTCATAGCAGTTACAACAGAACTTTCACCTTTCAGGACATTAGAAGTGCTCTCAGTTTTTCTAGATCTATATTAGCACCCATAACATGCTTACACTTCTCGGTAACATTTTTTCCTTTGTGTCCTGGTACTTGCATCACTTGATTTACTGCATTTTCAAAGATCCTCATGCATGACACGAGCGTATCACCTTTTTTTCTCTCTTACCCAAGATCGCCGGTTCAATCCAGCCAGGGTCCATGGATATTTTCGGGCGCAAAA
Source organism: Metallyticus violacea (assembly GCA_030762175.1). Taxonomy (NCBI): domain Eukaryota; kingdom Metazoa; phylum Arthropoda; class Insecta; order Mantodea; family Metallyticidae; genus Metallyticus; species Metallyticus violacea. Next base: position 24,755,496 of record CM060843.1, on the reverse strand, counting down.
ATTATAAGTATGACTTCCTTTTGAAGGGAAGTAAACTGTGGGTTCCGTTTCATAGGTTTACGGCACGAAAAAGAACCTCAAGACTGAAAGAAGAGACCTTTGAGCAAAATTTATCCACCATTTCATGACCGGAATTGAATGGGACGCTGATGACCTGAGATGTTAAAGAGCGTCCATAAATAAACAAACTCAATTCAACCTTTTTTCTCCAACTTCAAGATGTGTTTTACTTAGACTTGTAAATTACTACTTGACAATGAACTTAATTTGTACAAGATAAGTAATTCAGTACGAACACTCGAGATGCCTTTAACGAGTTCACAGCGAACCAACAGTACTGTGGTATATTTCATCTTTTAGAGTGAATTGATTTAATTCCTTTCTCTGCTCCTTATTTCTTCGAAATTTGGAAAAACCTATTGTGCATTGTCATCTTAAGAAGCGAAGCGTGAGAAACAATATGTAATGGAATCTGACGTATTGTCTGCTCTCCAGCTGCGAGAAAGCGTGAAACTGATGCGCGATGTTTGCTGATCTCAACCAGTACAACTTCATGAAAATGTTGATCAATACAAAGTAAAGTAGTTTTGGATAGTCCTGGCAAATGAGCAAAAGATGCGCAGTGTATTCTGATCGAGTTCATTATCTGTTAATACGTTTATAGGGGAATCAGGTTGATATCTCTCTTACTTCCGTACTGAACTATTAGAGGGACAGTTTATTGCACAGCTGTACTGCTCTCATCTTTCTTGCTTCAAATGTTTGTTATATTTATGCAGCTGAGAAGTTCTCCCACCACAAACTTACTAGTGTAGTCTCGCTCAAATAGATACAATGTCATTCCCCAGGACTATTCAAAACTACCGTATTTACCTCAACCTATATAGTTCTGGTATTCGTATGCCCGAGGTAACCGTGAGTCTAATGAAAATTCTGCTATTTAAAGAGCTTAAGTTGAGGAGAAAAAATTTGACTGCTTGAAAATAATTAAATGTATGGCAAGGTTCTCGATGGATATTTTTGTGGAATGAATATGCTATTCAATTTTACAACCTTTTTTCACTTTGATGTATTGAAATTCTTTATGTGGTTTATAAGTGTGTTAATAATCTCAGAAAAGTGAAACATAACAATCCAAAAGAGGAAATCATAAGTTTCAAACCTTAAAATAGGTGAAAAAGTAAAATAAAAACTGGCCCTAGTGACCGTAAACATGTAGAAACTTGCTCATTTTTATCTGATTCTTAAATATGTCTGCCCAGATAGAAAGTTTTTTTGCCTAACGTCCGGGTTCTGCTGATGATAATAATAAACACTAATCTATGTTGTAATATATGTTAAAAGTGTGCCCCTCAGAGCAATACACTGCCGGCATCTGCGTTGGAAATCTCTGTATTTCATCTAACTTTTCTTCAGTAAGAAAATGGAAACACGTTTCTTGTCATTGAGAGATCCTGTCTATCGTAATTTTTAACAAGTTCGCGAATAATTTCTGTACCTGGACACAGTTTCCAGGATATTTTCTTGAAAAATGCCTTACTACTTCTTTGCAAGAAACCGTTTTTACATAGGTATCGTACCTTAAAGTTCGTTCTTCAGGACTATATTTATGTATTGGCGTAACTAACGAACATCCAAAAGCTGTCAAAGCCTCCTTCAAACTAACTACAAGCTGATATCTACATATGCATTGTACGACCTTGAGACTGGCCGTAATTCCCCATTACCACCTCTTCCACTACTACACTACCAAGTAAGAAACATGAGTGCGACAGAATTCGTAAGAAAGGTTTCCTTGGCCTTAGCCGACAGTTGAGAGGGGAGCCCTGTTTTAATAACTATATGAGATAATGAGGCGAGTTATGCAGTTTCTTACGAAAATGAACACCTAATGTGCATGTTTGTAGGTGATTGTATATATTGACAAGTGGAAAATATTGTTCATTACTATTCTATCGTCAACGTGTTAATGTGTCCGAGTCCGTAATTCTTGTGTTCGTACAGAATCCGCTCGTTCTGTCAGATTTTGTAAAGAGAAATTTCCACGTTTTCGAATTACATTCATAATTAGGTCAACGAATTTTCTGAAACGGAAAGTGTTAATAAAGAAAAAGCAAAGAAGATGAGAAAATAAAATCTGGATGATATTTGGTGCTGCGAAACATCCACCTAAAGCTTTTTGCCACTTTTACAACAAACGAGAATTTCATAAATTTCCGTACAGGTGTCTATGAAGCTACTTAAGTTAAAACGTATAACGTTACTGTAATGCAATAACTTAAACCTCGTGAATCTACAACCGGGATTATTCTGTGAATGGATTTTGGCTCAAGTTTATGGCATAAATCTTTTTCTCTCAATTTTCTCTGACAAAGCTTGGCTGAACTACTCCCTGAGAGGTAAAAAAACAAACAAAGAAACAATGCTGCGCAGTTAGCGATGATAGAAAAATAGACCAATATTTTTTAAATTACTTGCAAATCTTTTTACAACCACTTTTTGCTCAATTAAGTGTGAGGGAGAGTAATTTTCCGTTTTTCCAGCAGGACTCTGCGACGACACACAAAACCAATAGTTCTCAGCAGGCAATTCACAGTTGATAGTCAATGACACATAGGCCACTCAATCCCCCGATCTAAATCCCTGTGATTATTATCTTTGGAGGACATTGAAAGATAAAGAGTGCAGGGTATATTAATCCGTCAAAGATTAAATTCACTTTCTCAAAGAGAGCTCAGCTTGTCCCAGAAGCGAGCGGGAAATGAGGGCAGGGAATTCCAGTATCTCTTTGCCTAGCATGGATGAGTACGTGACTTTATAAGTGCAAACAAATGTTAGACAGTCATTCCAGTGTTGGGAACTCTTGTTGACGGAGGCATATGATCCGCGACCCAGGAACTCCCCTCCATGCGCCCAACACTACTACCAGCCTTATTATTACCACTACTTAACCACAACCTCCAGCACCAGCACCATCACACTATATTTTAGATGATGCAAATATTTCAGTATAGAGGGACGAATTATATAACATATGTGTTTAGTAATTATCCGTCAACTGCACTCTATCCCGCAAAGAAAACAATGCCTTTAAACACATAACATACTTAAAATAAGAATGTAACGCACGAAAGAAACACTTTATCAACAATGCATACAAAACTTGCCCTTCCAAAGCAGTCTACCCCATGTTTAGCTAAGCATTAAAGCGGTAGGGACGGAGTGCATTTCGAACTGCAGCTTGTTCAAGGGAAGGCCGTTCGTGGGTATGCCCTAATGGGAGCATCTCCAGTACAAAGCGATTGGGGCCAGGATTTAGGGGCGAAGAGGCACTGATCCCTGACATTGCTTCCAAATGTACCTACACCCTGACGGCGTCTGAGGCTCTCCTTCCAAGGAGTTCGAAATCCTCAGAAGAGCCACTTCTGCCACACCGGGGCAGAAACCTTTTCAAAGTGCGAGCCCCGTAGAGCCGCACACAGCACCAGCACACCTTGTTCTGGCAATTTCGAACCTCTAACAGAACAAACGAAATGAAATTAGATGAAATGAAAGAACGGAAATTTGTTAAAAAAAAAAAAAAAAATAAGATGTTCCCAAAGCGACCAGGAAAAACCACTTAAAATCTAAAGTCAGAATAATCTATCCCAAGGGATTTGAACCTAGTGAGTGCTAAGCGTAATGGACTCGGTAGATTTATACCAGAGTATTATATCATACATTTCTTGGAAGCTTTAAAATAGTCATTAATTAGTTGTACTTGCAATCAAAACTTCAAATAGGCTCCACTTTTTTCTTGTGTCATTTGTTTTAAAATCATCTAAATTTGGCAAAGATTTTATAAAAGACGTTTAATATTACAACTTTCACCCAGTCCCAACGATTTTCCAATTTTGTGTTTAATTACTGGTGACAAAGACTTACAACTTTTCAAGTTATGTTAAATATTGTAAAAGCATGCATGTATTTGTTGTTAAAGTTTCATTAAACCTTATTTACCTAAGTAAAATCCTAGTATTCGGTATCCAAATAATCAGCAATATCAAAACAACAGCAACCTTCAATATGAAAAGAAAGAAAAGTCATATCGCAGTTTTAGACATGTCATTTTCATAAAATCGTCATTGGCTTATAGCGTCATAGATACGTCGTGACTTCACAGTAGCAAGCGTGATAACTTGGCAGTGGCCGCAACTGTGGATAATAGCCAACATGAACTAAGCAGCTGATGCATGAAATACTCTTACGTTTAAAGAGAAGCTACAACTGTTATATAGAATGGAATAGGGTGTTAATAAAACACAGTTAATGGAAGAATAATCGCGCGCTACAACTTCGACTTTGCAGTCGGTTCCGATGTTGGCTACCCTAATATCGGACGTCATATGGCCACCAGCTAACATTGCCTTGAAGTAGGGTCATTTTTTGTATATTTTTATTAATGTACGGTGTTAAGTATTGAAAATAAAGTTTGTATTTCAAAACGTAATTTATTGACAAATGCTCAATTTCCGCAGTTAAAAATGTTCGTGCAGAATGACTCGACATAACATATAAAAGTATTCTCCAGGTATTCTCCTGTTATAGATTATCCAGGAGTCTTTCTCCCATAGTTGCCGAATACGAACGATTTTGCTCTATCGCTATAGATTTGTTTACAAGGCAAAAAAGAAAAAGAAATGCTCCTATTTAGATTGTTTACATACATTTATTTTTAAAAATCTTTTAAAATATAATAAACATAAAATGGAAATCTTTCGCTAGCACAGGATTTTTCATCGCTTTCAGTGAAAAAATGATTTATAATAAGTCACCGCATATAGAAATCTCGCAATGAACTTTTTATTAATAACACCGGTCTGTGTTTCAAACCTTTTCATGAGGTCAAGGGCTTTATATGTTATATTATGTATTTAGAAATTATTTATTAAATTTATTTATTAAATTTATTATTTATTAAAATTTATTAAATTTAAGAATATAACTACTTTTACCCAAAATGGTCAGGATTTTCTACTTCATTATGTAAAAAGTGAGCATAAACCGAAGGTGCCAAAATGTATACACACTTTCACAGAATATATTTCAAAGTTGGACCGAAAAACAACAGTAATGTGTAGTATGATGTTCTGTAAACAGATGTGACTCACATACATTATGATAGCGTTGCTACGTGACAGGTAAATCAACAATGAACAAATGAAGCCAGGATCATCGTAAATGAACAATGAACAAAGGAAGCCAAGATTATTGTATGATGATCTGTAAACAGATGTGACTCACATTACGTTATGCTAGCGTTGCTACAACAAAATGAGCCAAGATTATCGTTTGAACAGCGAAAAGCAATTTGGAAAACCGAGAATGTTGTTGAAGTTCAAAGGCAATGGAGACGTGTGTACAGAACAGAACCGTCAACGGGAGTAGCAATTGCACGCATTAGAGACAAATTTGAGACTCATGGTACCATATGCGATGTTCACAAGGGCATATCTGGGATACCTCGCACAGCAACAAGCCCCGCGCACTGGATCCAAGACACTATTCTAGGTACTACCCAAGGCACTGGATATGACGAAGAAGTTCAATTAAGTTTCCACCGCGTTCTCCTGATCTAACTCCGTTGGACTTCTACCTATGGGGAATTCTTAAGGATGTATATCGTAGAAAACCAGCTACACTGTCAGCACTTCGGGAAGAAATAGAAACGGCATTTGCTACAATCGCTGAGGACACTTTCGCAAACGTTGCTCAATCAGAAGTTCAACGTACTCAGAGGTGTATCGACGCCTATGGTGAGCATTTTGAGCAACTGTTGTAACTGTAAAAGTCTAAGATGATTACTGCTCATCATTTTCTGTTTGTGTAAATTCAGTTTTGTTGTGTTAATGCAGCTTTTTCTTTGCTTTAAGTGTGTATACATTTTTGGCACCCTCAGTATTATAGCCATAGCTCTAATATAGGCTATTTTTGGGAGATTATTAGCCTCTATAGAAACTGTTGAAAATGCCCTTTCTCCTGCATAAGGCATAACTCTACACGTCGTTCCATGTTACTGGATCGTGTTGTCAATACCACCAATCTCCTGTGTAATGTTGTGCTCCAGATCATCCAATGTTTGGGGGCGTGCGGCTTAAACTCTTGTCCTTTAAGTAACCCCATAGGAAGAAGTCCGATATCAAATCAAGAGATCTCGGTGGCCACAGGTTCTTGGAGGTAATCTGCTCGTCAAAGAATTTCAATTAGCACCATGGATTAGCACCATCTTGTTGAAAATATCTATAACCCAGCTCTACCTCGTTCAGTTGCTAAAAAATCTATTAGAATCTGGCGGCACAGTCAGGCAATAAATAAATAAATAAATAAATAAAAATGGTCCCGTTATTCTCTGTACGACTTTTGCGCACCAAACTACGGCTTTAACTGGGTGCAGGGGTGCTTCATGAATGACATGTGGATTTTGGACGGCCCAGTAGCGTTAATTCTGTGAGTTCACGTAGCCGAATGAATGGAACCATGTTTTATCTATGAACCACGTGATGGACAATATGTCAGCAATTTGCACAATGTACGCCATGTTGTGCCATGCCTTTTGCAAAAGGGAGAACATTTTCAATATTTTCTATAGAGATTAATAATCTCCCAAAGATACTGTACATTTGAAGTATAATAAGTTTTGACTAGCATAATTCGATTTGAAATAAATAAAGAAAAGAATGCGTTAGTTCTATATAAACCACTCTGTACGTAAATACAGTTAATATGGAATAAAATTACTTCTCAAGAAATTTTGTTTATCTTTAGGCCACAAAATCATGGAGCAAGCCGCATGTCTAACTTGGTCTAATGCAAAAGTTTGCCAAGACACTCAACAAAGAAAGCAGATCTTTGGCTTTCCTAAATCAGAAATGTTCACGCATTAGAGAGTGACACTAAGGAATTGACTACCTTCAGATTAGGGGAGCTTATGAAAAATTCGATGAGAGTGTGGGGTATAATAAGAAGAAAGCCTGATTTGAATTGAAGTCCATTATCAAAAAGTTTGTGTGCAACCATAGGAGCTCTGGGTACAAATATGCTATTGAGGAACTCCTGCGGAGCTGCCAGACTTACTGAGCTCATATTTAGATTATTTTAGTGAAAAATGTGAGGATTACAGCGAGGAGCAAGCGGAGCGCTTTCATAAAGATGTTCAAGTGATGGAAGACAGGTAGCAGAATCGCTGGGATGTGAACATGCTTGCAGAGAATTGCTAATCCCTCAAGAGAAATGTTCCAGATGCAAAAAACACATGAAAGTTTTTAAACATTCTTTCTTCCACAATAATGGTGTTCCATATTTATGTATATATACCTAGTCTGGCCTTAAATATTATCACTGTATTGTGATGTATAACCGGTTGTCAAAATCATAAACTGCACTTTTGGTGAGGCTTACTTCTGATCATTGTGCATTCAACTGTGAAAGAGAAGCACGTATCTGCGAATTGAAACAGAGTATCCGTAGTTACTATGCAAAGGTTGGAAAATCATCTGAAATTTTCCTGACTCTTAAAAGTTCTGAAGATGAGCAAAACGTTCCCGTATCGGACAATACAGAAACTAACAGCTCAAGAGTTGGTCGACTACGCATGTACGATCACGGACGGCTTTTATACCAATGACGGTTCTCTTTCAGCGAAATCCCGCCCGGAAGCAGTTAATTATGACAAGGGAAATGCATTTTTCAAACCGATCATACGAGAGTAGGTCCATTAGTTTCCGGCGTAACCATTTCATGGGTATGATAAAGACAAAGACTATATATCACTTTTCAATGTAGTTATCCTTTTTATTGCAATACACTTCTCACATTTTTGAATTAACATTTCAACCCCTCCCTCCAGAAGTCAGAAGTCTTGTTTGCAAAATAGGCATTAACAACTTCCATAACTTCTTCGTCACACTTAAATTTCAAAAAATTACAATTAAATCCACCTTCAAAACGAATATTACATTAACAAACCATAATAAATTAAATGGGGGAGGTGGATTTGCGTTTATTTTGTAAGAGAATGTTCAAGAATTCTATTTATAAGATTATTCTTGAAGGTCCTTCTTGAGTTTTGAGAAAAGGAAAGAGTAAATAGTCACTGGGAGCTAAATCTGGGCTGTAGGGTGGATGGTTGATCTCCTTGAAGCCACATTTTTTCACAGCTTCCTTTGTAACAAGACCTGTGTGCACAGACGCGTTATCCTGAGGAAGGCGCACATCACCACTCAACTTTCCTCTCCTTTTCTCTTTGATAAAGAAGTCTGTGCACTAGGCCAGCTTAGTACTCCCCATTTACTGTGGTGTTCCTCTCCTTGAAGTCAATGAAGAGTATTCCTTTACAGTCCCAAAAGATTGTGGTCATGATCTTCTTAGTTGACTGAGTGACCTTGGCCTTTAGAGGCGGTGCTTCGCCAGGTTTATGCCCTCCATTGTTTCTCTTTTGGACAAGGTATCATAGTAGAGGACAATAGTTTCATCTCCTGTAACAATGGTTTCAGAATTTATCTCTCATTGCCACCGCAGAGCTCCAAAAATGCCTGACAACAGATGATTCGTTGCTGCTTTTGGACTGAGGAAAGAAGTCTAGGCAACCATCTTGCACTAACTTATTCATGTTTAAATGTTCATGAATAGTTCGAAGGACTGTTGTTTCAGAAAGACCCAACTTTGCTGTTATTTCTGTAACTTTGAGTTGCCGGTCTTCCAATATTTCTCCTTGCACAAGAGCGATGTTTTCAGGAATGAACACCTCCAAGGGCCGACCTGCACGCTGTTCGTCTTCAATGCAATGAACCCATTCGAAAAAGTTTGCCCAATTCTTGTACGGTAGAATATGAGGGGGATGCTCCCCCATATACACTGTTCATTCGCTGTTAATTTCATTTGGACTAAGTCCTTCTTTTGTGAAGAACTTAATAACAGCTCCATACTGTATTTTGAACATGCCACAATTTTCTACACATAGCTTTCTTTATGCAACTATGAGTATATCCGAACAACTGAACATGGCAGAGCGGAAGTTACAGCTGCAATAGTTTATGTAACAGATAAGGGTTTTGCGAAGGCGATAATCTTTATCGGGAGGCCGGAAACTTATGGACCTACCCTCATACGTAGGGAACTTAATGAAGATCTTGGATTTAGGAGTACGAAGTATTTTCTTTACGGACAGGAAAGTGTTCATTTTTAAAGAGAGTTTTAACCACCAAAATAACAGAATCTATGCTTTAAGCTCTCTAAAAGCTCCTGAGAATGTTTCCAAAATTCAGAGGGACCATCACCTCTCTTCAGTGAAAGATGGTCTGTGAGGGTTGTACCAGACTTCATTTTTTGGTAACAACGCTTAAAAACAAATGCCAAACTGTACGTGAAAAGTTCCTCGGTCCCCTTGTGATGCCTTAGATCCTAACCATGTTAAACAATAAACCCCGGAAGTTCCAGCAAGATACTGTCTTGGTTCATAAGACAAGGATGACGCAACAGTGGCTGTAGATCAATGCACCCGATTTCATCTCCACTGCTGATTGAGCATCTGTAATTTTGATCTCAATCTCTCCTAGATACTGATGCCAATGCCAGAGGGGCTTGAGTGCAAGAAAAGTACAAAATTATTGAAATTTTAAAGTGTTCCTTGAAGGCAGAAGTCGCGAGTTGAGATCATCCGTGGTGCAGTGGCTGGCCAGTAAAACTTCAATTTGCCAGCGCAAAATGGGGATATTTTGAAACCTGATTGCAGTCCTATATTGTAATATAGTCATTAAGTGTAATATATTAAAAGGGAAGTTTAAAATAATCTCAAACCGTATCTAACTTATTCAAAACAATTTGTGATAGTAGCCTACACACACACACCCACCCACCCACACACACACACACACAAACACACACACCGGGTGCGTCATCTTATTCTGCGGACTAGGGAGTTATACAATCCCACGTTTTACAGCCTATACCATAAACACGTATCGATTTCGGCTGAATTAGCTATGTGACTTTCAGCGTGTTCTGACACGCGTTGCACTGTGCATGCGCTTGGCTTTAGCGGTGAAGGTCCGTGGTTCAATACTGTCCCATGAAAGTGTACCTTTTTGTTGTGTTTTCTGGCACAAAAGAGAAAAATAATGCCTATTCTGAAATATTTATTAACGTAAAACTCCTAATTATGTAAATTTCAATTAAATCACAAATTTCTGTAAGAAACTGACTTAGAATAACTTTATATAATGGGAAATGAAAAACATAAGGCATTCAATATAATTCAGTGTAATATAATGGTAATGAATGCAAAGAAAGACAAAAAGTAGTTCTGGAGCAATATGTATAGAGTAGAAAAAGTTAAACTCCCTTAGGGGAAGGTATGGTAAATGCAGTGGGTCTTGTGAGCACTTGCATTTCCCATCGGCTGTAAAATATGCAGGTTTTTCTAGTTACCAATTTGCAGTAAATTTAATTTGAAACCATAATAGCATAGTTTTACAGGCTCGTAGCTATAATTAACAACTCATTTCTGAAATATGTTTTAAAAAATGAAGGCAGTAAATGTTGTCCTTACAGAACAAAATTATCTATTATTTTGAATTTACGAGGGTGGTCTGAAAAGTTTCCGACCTCAACATGAAGATGGCAGCACTCGTAAATAAAAGCTAGTGAATTTCGTTGTTCATCTGTTGACAGTTACTCACCAAAGTTTCAGCCATTTTGGACGCTCAGTTGTTATGTAACAGTCGTTTGTTTTTATGAAAATGGACAAAATGGAGTTTCGAGCTGTCATTATATATTTGTTTTTGAAAGGCAATACGCCTACACAAATCAAAGATGAGTTGGATTCTGCGTATGGGGACACTGCACCATCATTTACCACAGTGAAATTTTGGGCAGCTGAATTTAAACGTGGCCGTAAGAGCTTGGGAGACGATGAACGTTCCGGACGTCCAAAAACTGCAACTACCGACGAAAACATCGCCAAAGTTCACCAAATGGTGCTAGACAACCGCCGAATTAAAGTGAAGGAGATAGCAGAGGCTATGAACTTGTCAAAAGAACGTGTTTGTCACATATTAAATCAACATTTAGACATGAGAAAGCTGTCCGCGCGTTGGGTGCCGCGTTTGCTCACGTTAGACCAAAAACGTGAGAACATTTCCAACGCTCTGTTGGCGCAGTTTAGGCGCAATAAATCCGAATTTTGGCGCCGATTAATTACTGTAGATGAAACTTGGAAACAAAAGTGAACTGCAAAAGGTGAACCGGCTCCATCGCCTAGGAAAGTGATGGCGACTGTTTTTGGGATAGTCATGGAGCTATTTTAATCGATTATCTTCAAAGAGGAAAAACCATTACAGGAGCATACTAAGCATCATTACTTGACAAGCTGAAGGTAGAACTTGCGGAAAAACGGCCACATTTGCAGAAAAAGAAAATCCTGTTTCACCAAGACAACGCACCGTCTCACACCTCAGCGGTTGCAATGGCGAAAATTCACGAATTACAGTTTGAACTGCTCGACCATCCGCCTTACTCACCAGATCTAGCCCCAAGCGACTTCTTTTTGTTCCCTCATCTGATAATTGTGCTCGGAGGACAGAGATTTTCGTCAAATGAAGAGGCAATCACCTTCGTGAACAATTATTTTGCAGAGAAAAACGCCGAATACTATTTGGACGGGTTACTGAGATGGGAGCATCGCTGGGAGAAGTGTGTAGAGTTACAAAGAGACTATGTTGAAAAATAAAAAAAATAAAAAATTCTGAAAAAATGTCTTGTATCTTTATTAGGTTGGAAACTTTTCAGATCACCCTCGTAGCATGCCCTAACCAAACAGAACTATAAAAATCTTGAACTCACAAATTATGGAAACTGGTGTAATCTAAGTAGATTAAACAAATGGATCATGATGATTCAAAACTTTATAATTTTAACAGTAGCCAATGCAATAAACCTTCTGCACTGAATAGAAATGTTTAGAATTATCTTAGCATTAATTTAGGTGGTTAGTTATGTCTTTTTGTTACCACATTTTTAATTGTCTGATTTAAATCGGATTATTTTTATTCTTGTGTCAATGGTGGAAAGTATTCATTGCATAACGCATTTGTTTTTGTTTGTTAACGAAGTACAAAAATGGTACTTTCGTTAAAAAAATGTCCGTCACACAGGAGCTGCGTAAACTAAGCAAATTTCTCAGGAAGTTGAATTTGTGAACTTTATTGTATAACTGCAGACCAGTAAAGTTACATATTGAGTTTACAGAAATTAGGAGGAAGCAGTGACCCGTGGGTCTATTACAATTCAAAACACTTACCTCTAACCAGTCCTCTTTCTTGTAGAAGACGGGCCAAGCCAGTGTAATTAGACCCGCGTTTTCTTCAGAGCCTTTGATACTATAGAGATAGGCTTCTCTGTTTTACCGCATGAATTATTTTAGATTCAGTCAATAGTAATCTAGAATTTAACAACAGACCAGCTCCACGAGGAATGATGTTAAATGGTAGCCTATATTCTCCTCAGAGACTTTAAGATAAATTGTTTAGCTAGCGAGTTTCTGTTTCCCAATAATATTTTAGCTTCTGCCAGTAACAGCCTAGGATTTAACAGCAGACAACTGCATGTGGGGTAGTGTAAGAGATTCAGCCATTAGCAGTCTAGGATTAACGGACAAACATACAGCTGCGGGAGAATTTATGGTTGTTATTGTTGGGATTCCGAGTAATAGTCACATCAAAAGTCGTTGCAGTAATAGATTTATTTTTCACAGTTGCTATCTTTACAACAATGCTTTTGTCTAAGATAAAGCAGGTATTGTTATAAACTATGAGTTAATTTGCTCCTTTTTTAAATAAATTGAGAAAATTAAACACCAGAACGCTTAAAAATTTCGGTTTTCTGGTATAACCCTACTCCTAATGATCCCATTTCCATAATTTTCAGAAAGCATTTTTCCTATTTTATTTAAATGGTATGTATGGAATTTTGCTCCGAAAAACAAATATTGATGCCGCTAAATTTTGGTTTTTAAGTATAACCCTACTCATTGTTCGATTTGCATAATTCTCAGAAATTATTTTCTTTTAAAGAAAACGGTATATATCGAGTTTTGTTGCTAAAAACAAATATTGGTGCCGCTAAAGAGATTTTAAAAATTTTGGTTTCAGGCGAACCCCCTACTCCTAATACTCTGATTTCGTTTATTTTCAGAAATTATTTGTATTGTTTTATTTCAAAGGCATATATCAAGTTACGTGGAGAAAAAAAAACCTGACCGCTTCCAGGCAAACCCCCATTCTAATTATCTAATTTCTTTGATTTTTCAGTAACTATTTTTATTATATTATTTCAATGGCATATACCGAGGTTTTGTTGAAAAAAAAATATTGCGGCCGTTAGAGCGATTTTTAAATTTTCATTTTAGGTTCACCCCCTACTCCTAATACTCTGATTTCGTTTATTTTCAGAAATTATTTTTATTGTTTTATTTCAAAGGCATATATCAAGTTACGTGGAGAAAAAAAAAACCTGACCGCTTCCAGGCAAACCCCCATTCTAATTATCTAATTTCTCTGATTTTTCAGTAACTATTTTTATTATATTATTTCAATTGCATATACCGAGGTTTTGTTGAAAAAAAATATTGCGGCCGTTAGAGCGATTTTTAAATTTTCATTTTAGGTTCACCCCCATTCTTTAAATTAAGGCATTCAGATATACCCCCCACTCCTAGTAGTCCGAATTCCCTGATTTTCAGAAACTATTTTTCTTATTTTATTTAAATGGTCTACACCGAGTTTCATTGCAAAAAACAAATACTGGTGCCGCTAGAGCGATTGTTAAATAACTTCCTACTCAAAATATTCTGATTTCGCTGAATTTCAGAAACTATTTTTATTGTTTTAGTTCAATGGTACATACCGAGTTTCGGTGATAAAAATACAAAAATGTGGCCTCTAGAACGATTTTTAAAATTTCGTTTTGTTTTCCCCCTCCCAATGTCCAATTTTACTGGTTAGCGAACTTGATGAATCGTTTTATTGATTGTTAAGTACGAGTTTCGTTGAGGGAAAAAAAAAAAAAATACAGCGGTAGAGCGTTAACAGACACACAAACAAACACACACGATATAATAATTATGTAAATGAAAAATAAAGTAACACTTTTAACAATGTAACTAAAATAGCAATGACTAAAGAAGCAGAAAAAGGATTCAACACTTAAATATTCAGAGATTATCACTCGCTATTTTGGGAACTACTTGAACGTCATGAGTTATATATTTTTTCATCGTCATTTTTGGTGCCTAGTAACGTGGATCTATGGAAAATAAATAAATAAATAAATAAATAAATAATCTTAACACGAGTATAACCGAATTCCTATGGAATTTGCTTAAAGAACCTAAAAGAAACATTTCAGTATTCTACTAGGCCGTAAACCTGGAGCTTGCGGTAAGACCAAGTGCCTTGGTCTTCTGTATTTCCCCATGTAGGGAAGTAATGAAGCTTGGAGGCTTTCTTTATCGTGCTCCATAAATTCCTTTTTGGGTTTTCGTTCTCGTGCAGACTTCCTAAGTCGTTTTAATTGCCTTCCCTTCGCGACAGAGTCCTGACCGCAGCCATTAAGTAACACAAGCCGTCAGTTATTAAACCCCTAGAGTAACCTAGAGTAGAGTTATTAGAGCCTAGAGCAAGGCTTTCGTACCACCACTGGCCTGACAAACGACTTTCTTCGCAGCCTTCCGTGTCGTCAATTGTAAGAGGATCAGTTGGATTGTGTATTGCTCATCGTCTGTGTTCCGGTCCATTAAAATTTACGGCCTGCAAATTGTGAACTTAGTAACAGTAGAAGCATTTTCCTTGTTCTTGGAACAGTAACATGATATCGCTTTAGAGAGTTGAGATTTCACAGTAACAATTTGCGGACAAGATGACAAAGATTATGCCTTTTCACATTCTTGGATACCGCTAAACAGATGACATAGCACAAATAGCGCAAGTGGAAATTTAGAGAGTTTTCGCTCCGTCTATGCATATATAAACTTAAAACGCTATTTTTCACTTCGGTCTCTAAAACATGGAATTTAATTTGTTATACTTGAGGGGGCTAGAAATAAAACCAGCTATATCCGGAAAAAGAGTTTCGAGAAAAAATGTAGTCATTTTTCGTCTCTTAGCACCTATCTAAAAAATGTAGGACGAAAGTTCCAAGACCAAAAATATGCTCTCTGCTTTTTATAATCCTGTTTCATCCCTGTGCACAAAAATTCCCAGTGCAAACTCAGAACTTTCAAAAAAGTTTCTTTACATCCCTGGACCAGAGGCTCAACCTTATTTTAAAAGAGTGTCAGAACAGCTTCATTAATTAATGCATTTTTTTTTTAAAGTTATACCCCGTCTGCTTTTTGGAACACTCTCAACTATGGAGGAATATTTCGATATAATCTATCACCAACCCTTCGCAGGCTCATAACTACCGCCACGGGTGGCCGAGGTCGTTAAGGCACGAACTCGTGAGCGGGAGGTCTGCGGTTCGAATCCCGCCAGGACCGTCCTCCCTGACTGGGGTTTTTTCCAGGTTTTCCTCAGTCTTCATAACTGGCAAATGCCGGGGAGGTACCTAAACTTAGGCCTGGAACGCTCCCTTCCTAAAAAAAAATATCCTTTCCCAATTTATCATTTCATTTCATGTATCATTAGTGTCCACCGCCTGTGGTGCCTCAGTAGTAAAAACGGGCGTTAAACACTACAAAAAAGAAAAAAAGGCTCATAACTAGAATGAGATATTTGCATATTTTTGTTAGTATGAGGTAGGACAGATTTTTATGTTGATAAAAATTAATATAGAATTTTATTGTGCATATAAACGTATATTTTTTGCTAATTATTTTTTGATGCCGAGTGAAAATAATTAACAGCATTATAGTGTGTGGTTAATGTTGGTAATCATGACGAGTGAGATGTGTCCACTGCAGTAGCGCCATATCTGAAATTCTGTTCCCTATTG
Source organism: Metallyticus violacea (assembly GCA_030762175.1). NCBI lineage: Eukaryota > Metazoa > Arthropoda > Insecta > Mantodea > Metallyticidae > Metallyticus > Metallyticus violacea. The sequence goes on along the minus strand of CM060843.1, from coordinate 24,739,470 downwards.
CATTTTGTCATACTACCTTCTTTTGTTATAAAATGATCTACACCGACAGGGGGCACAAGGAGGAACATTTTTTAAAAAATATATTATAGTGATACAATGCATTTATAAATAACATTGAAAAACAAAGGAAGTTGTAAATAACGTTAGTTTTAGTTACTTAGATTTTTTATATTAAAAACTGCAAAACAAATTACTTTGGTTACTCAGATTAGATATGATTTCATAAATTATTTTGTTTTTAAATACATTAGTCCTGTTAGGAATGATGGGAAGTTGTTTGAAAAAATTGGAACGGAGAATGTACATATGATAGTTGGAAAGCGATAACTGACGGTATAGAGAGGAAAAATATATGGATTAACTTTTTTGGATAAAAGTTCTTATAAACTGTACAGTGTAATTAAAATACAGCAGAAGCAGGATAGACGTGTAGACGTGTAGATTGTAACAGACATAGGAGGAAAGGCTTTGCAATGTGAAAAGGGGGATTATTTTGAAAGCGATTTAGGAATTATAGCAAACATAATATGTATGGAAAACGGAGCGACGTTTAATTGACTAATGCAATATGAACAAAGAGATAGAATGCAGAATGAATAGTGTTTAATACCCGTTTTCGCTAAGAGGCACCACAGGCGGAGAACACTGATGATACATGAGATGAAATGATAAATTAGGAAAGGATAATTTTTAAGGAAGGAGACGTTCCAGGCCTAAGTTTAGGTACCTCCCCGGAATTTGCCATTTATGAGGATTGAGGAAAACCTGGAAAAAACCTCAGTCAGGGAGGACGATCCTGGCGGGATTCGAACCCCAAAACTCCCGCTCACGAGTCCGCGCCTTAGCGACCTCGGCCACCCGTGGCGGTAACAAAGAGAGAGAGGGAAAGTGTTTGGGAAGCTGTGTGTTACATAGCATTTAAAGCGATAGAGATACTCTGGTAGAGTAATGAAGAAACATGAGTTTTCAGAAAGAGTTAGAAATGTATTAGATAAGTAAAGACACAGATTGGCGTTGTATGAAAGTATAACAGAAGGCATTTCTTATTTTGGGAGCTCTAACTATACGGGTAACCTAGTGGCTATAGTATAACGGAAACTTCATGACAAAAGCCTATGAATTGGCGTTTGGCTCATGTTCCAAAACAGTTGCATTGATGACAAAGATGTTATTCTTGTAGGAAAAGTTTTACCCTTGGAACAAATAAGTAACCACTTTAATGTTTTAAAACGGTTTGACAATAAACTCAAGCTGTGTTATGATTTTTTGATGTACAAATAAGGACCCCATTAAATGAAATGTTCAAGCATTCTCAGAAGCACTGGCACCAAGAGGGACTTGTGTTTTATACCGTTAATAGATTTCTTCTGAAGAAGTTGTAAGAGGACCACAAAAATATCAATACGAAAAGGGAATGCAGGAACCCGTGCCGCACAATAAAGAAGTTGTCCTGGAAATGAACAATAAATAAGAACTCTTTACGCTTAAAGCTATTCTAAAAACTCTATTCACTACCTCAACGCAAGGCTTAAAGAAATAAAACGATTTTGTTGCCACAAACTTTTGACTAGGTACGATATCAAGAGAGTAGTCATCGCAGGTAAGAAATGTTTTACTGTACAGCGAAATTTCAATTGCCAAAATGACAAAAATTATGCCAAGAGAGTAAGAGAACTTCTTCCTTGATAAAAAATGTCAATAGAAACCAAAACCTCTCAATAACTATAGTGTGGTGGGGTGTTTCCTGTTATGGGGTTGCGAATTACTTGTGATCCAAAGGTGAAAATCCATGTTAAATACTATCAAAGAGAAATCCAAAAGGGTATCGTAGAGCACCTAAATAATATTTTATTCGAGGTAAACACCGAGTTTTCCAGCAGCACCCAGATCCTGCACAATAGGCAAGGAGAATTCTAGAGTGACTTAATACCCAAATACTTGAGTACACCTCGACAGAGGAATGACTCTGTTCAGCCCAGATCTCAATCTTTGCAACAAATTAAGAATTTATTCCTTATCACAATTTGGAAAGTCTGAAGAAAAGTGCATGAGGACAGCGGTCGCATGAACCTCTTTTTTTTTTTTTTTTTTTTGAGTGGTGTTTAACGCCCGTTTTTGCTACAGACGCACCACAGGCGGTGAACACTGATGATACATGAGGTGAAATGATATATTGGGAAAAGATTTATTTTTAAGGAAGTAATCGATCCAGGCCTAAGTTTAGGGTACCTCCCCGGCATTTGCCATTTATGAGGATTGAGGAAAACATGGAAAAAACCTCAGTCAGGGAGGACGGTCCTGGCGGGATTCGAACCCTAGACCTCCCGCTCACAATTCCAGGCCTTAACGACCTTGGCTACCCGTGGCGGTACCTAGTGGGTGATAGATTACTGGATTTCTAGACTTTGCCATTGCATAAAAAATTGCGGGGACTAAACTGAATAACTTCAATTAATGCGTATAGAATAAACATTCTTTTTGATAAAATGGAAATTTTATATGATAATTTTTTCTTTAAAAATAGTCGAAAGACATTGGTCACAATTAGGTATTTGGTTGATGTAAGTCTTTTTATATCGATTGTATGTCAAGGTATTTGTTTATATTACTAATGTACTATCATTGATATATAGGATTAGTCACAATTTTATTAGGTTTTTTTTACGGACGCTCTTTAACACCTCAGGTCATCAGCGTCCCATTCTATTCAGGGCGTGAATCGGTCGACAAATTTTGCTCAGAGGCCTTTATTTTCAGGCTTGAGATTCTTTATCGTGCCGTAAATGTACGACACGGGATCCATGGCTTTACTTCCCTTCCGAATTAAGCTATACTTAGGATTTTACGCCCGAAAAAATTCATCGATCCTAGCCGGGATCGAACCCGCGATCTTAGGTTTAGAAGGATAGTATGCTAACCACTACACCACCAGGACCGACAGGATTAGTCACAAATTCGGAGAAGATATAGAGGAATATTTATTTTAAACGACCAATGTTCTCTGACATTTTGTTCAGGAGGCATGCATTATCGAAGGAATTAGCTTTTTGGAACACTTTATTAATTCATTCTGCAAATACGTTCAGTACAGGTTACAGAAGATGTTGGAAGTACCTGCCCTGAATATTATTACAATTATTGCACCGTCGTAGTAGTGTCTATCGGACTCTGGCAAACATTTCAGGCCTTGGTCTTATTCAATAAAAAGCAGTTCGTGTCTTTTGTCACTGGAATCGTGTAGATGACTCGGCATATGCTCCCAAAGAAAAACATCATGTCAGTCAACTCAAGAAAACTGTAGACGTCCATTCTCAATGGATGCAAGCATTCAACTGCACAAGCATCGACTACACACAGAAGTACACGGCGAGGATAAAAGCAGCTTCGCGTGGTTTAACGTTGAAACTAGTATCTACATATTATCTAGCGGGTGTGCACAACTTCTAAACGTCAGGTTAAGAGAGCACAGGTTGTTTAACAAAAATGTTTTCCTTGTAGCAAGATCTATCTCTCCTCGCAGAGATTCCGAATCGTTTTGTATAATACATTTATGTATGTTATTTAATAAAATAACATATTTTATTTTGGGTGAGATATTCAGAAGTTCCTTTTTTCCCGAAATTCCGAAAATATAATCTTGCGAGCATGTACACTTTTGCTATGAGTGAATTTGTGCGTTTAGGATTTTCCGAACACTCTAATAGTGTAAACAAAAACGTCATTGGTTGATTTAAGTTTATTTATAAAATTTATTTCGAGTTTGAGAGTTTGAAATTGATATACACTCCTATCGTTAATAAATGAATCCTTTCATAAGTTCATGTACGCTGTGAGCTTTTTTCTGCTCTTTCATTTTGTGAATATTTATTTATGTTAAAGTTAACGCACGAGTGAATCTTAAGAGTTTACTTTTTGGATTCTTCCTTAGACTTCTTCCCAGAACATCTTAGGGTTACCAACAATGAGCAGAGAGAGCGTTTGAATCAGCAACTCTCTACAGTCGAGAAGAGGTGCCAAGCTAAAACCAAGTCCAGTAGCTGGCTGTCTTTTGCAACACTCTCAAGAGAAAGCACTACTTGGGTGAGTCAGAATATGCTGTTAGGTGTTATTTAGTGCAATGCAGTCTTTCACTTCGTAGACAGTGCTCAATATGTTAAATCATTTTATGCGTTGGGAAATGCATGTCAGCTGTACTTGCTTATCGTTAAGTGGCGTTAAACTTGTTTGGTCTATGACAAAGTTTCAACCTGATGCTACGAGTAGTTCATGTTTGACAGCTACTTGAATAAAACCATCTCATCTAATATATAAATAGGAAGGAGGAGCAATCGTGAAGTGTATAATCTTATTTGAAGAATAATTCCGCGCAGACCAAAACTGGGCTAGATGGAGTGAATAAGAACCGTGCATCAATGCTGTAGACGACTTATTTCTGGATAAATAAGTTTAAATGTGGCCGTATACACACCGAAAATGAAGAGCGCACCAGATGCTCAATTATCACTACGAAAAATATCAATGAAAATATTGGTTTATAATGGAAGACGGCAGGACCTCAACAGCACAATAACCTGCATGGAAAAGTTGCTTATAAAAAAAACTATGTGCATGAAGGGTGCCACGATGTTGATTTCTGCAAAAACGCGCGCTAATAATATTTCAGGGCATTTTTGTGCGATGTTTTATTGCAATTCATATGATTTTTTTATATATAGATTCGTGACAGTGGGAGTCGGTCCTGGTGGTGTAGTGGTTACCATACTTGCCTCCTATACCCAAGATCGCGGGTTCGAACCCGGCCAGGACCAATGGATTTCTTCGGGCGTAAAATTCCTAAGTATGGCTTCCTTCGGAAGGAAAGTAAAACCGTGGGTCCCATGTCGTACATTTACGACGCGAAAAAGAACCTCAAGCCTGAAAGAAGAGGCCTCTGAGCAAAATTTGTCGGCCGTTTCACGCCCTGAGTTGAATGGGACGCTGATGACCTGAGATGTTAAAGAGCGTCCATAAATAAATAAATGAAAAAAAAAGTAACCGTGGACGGAACTTGGCTTCACCATTATACATTTGAGCAGCGTCGGCTCGCAGCAGCATAAACCCGGGGTACACCGCTTTACAACTGCTACTGCTGCTGCATAGAGATTGCAAGAATCTGGAATATTAATTAGAAATAACTGTGATAAATGCTTGATTGAATTATATAGAAAGAGTTTTACTTGTTTTCATCGAATCATCTTATCGATGACCCTTATATTTAAGCCTGGAATCTGCAGGATAAAATTTGTCGCTATTAGAGAGCATTTTATTGTATTGGATTGTTAGGGTACGGAGAAGAATGCCTCAGTACTTCAACCTTGCTCAACAGCTGGCCGTTTGTGGCCTCGCTCCCAATGGAGCACACCCGGAAGGAAGTGGTGACCTAAAATATCTGGGGCTCAGAATACATGGGCGGTGAGGCACGGATATAGACGGAATTCTAGGTAAAACGCCCCAACAAGGTGGAGCCCCTCAGAAAGTTCGCTTCCATACTAGACGCCAGGGCAGAAACCTTTCCAAAACTACCTTCACAACTTCGAATTTTATTCTTCACCATATTCCCCGGATTTAAACCCAAGATCTTTACTCATTTTTACGAACTGGAATGAAATTTTTGTCGATTGTGGATGTCAACGATGCCTTAAATACGTATTTTGCGAGGTGGACAAAACCATTTTCCCGATCTTTTTTTTTTTTTTTTTTAATGTTGTTTAGCGCCTGTTTTTACTACTGAGGCACCACAGGTAGTATTTTCCCGACATAAAAAAACATTGAAAACTCTCTAAATGAAGTACATACGAGGGTAGATCTATGTTTCCGGCATCGCCGATAAGGGTTATCGCCTTTACGAAACCCTTATCTGGTGTCACACCTTATCTGTTAAGTAAATAATTACACCTGTAACTTCAGTGGTCCAGATATAGTTGCATAAAGAAGACTGTGTATAGAAGATTGTGACATGTTCAAAATACAGTATCAAGCTGTTATTAAGTTCTTCACAATAGAAGGACTTATTCCAAATTAAATTAAACAGCGAATGAACGATGTATATGGGGAAGCATCCCCCTCATATTCTACCGTAAAAGAATGAACCAAACTTTTTTGAATGGGTCGAAAAAGCATTGAAGACGAGTAATGTGCAAGTGGGTCCTTGGAGGTGCTCACTCCTGACAACACCGCTCTTGTGGAAGGAAAAATAATGGATGAACGACGGCTCAAAGTTACAGAAATATCAGCAAGATTAGGCCTTTATAAAACAAAAGTCCTTCGAATTATTCATGAACATTTAAACATGAATAAGGTTAGTGCAAGATGGGTGCCTAGACTTCTTTCCTCAGTCCAAAAGCAGCAATGAGTCATCTGTTGTCAGGCATTTTTTCAGCTCTGCCATGGCAACGAGAGAGAAAAATTTTAAACCATTGTTACAGGAGATGAAACTGTGGTCTTCTACTATAATCCCCTGTCCAAAAGGGAATCAATGGAGTGGCGTAAACCTGGCGAAGCACCGCCTCTAAAGGCCAAGGTCACCCAGTCAACCAAGAATATCATGGTCACAATCTTTTGGGACTGTGAAAGAATACTCTTCATTGACTTCAAGGTGAGGAACACCACATTAAATGGGGAGTACTATGCTGGTCCACTGCACAGACTACGTGCTTACATCAAAGAGAAAAAGCGAGGAAAGCTGAGTGGTGGGGTGCGCCTTCTTCACAACAGCGCGCCTGTGCACACAGCTCTTGTTACAAAGAAAGCTGTGAAGAAATGTGGGTTCATGGAGATCGACCATCCACCTTACAGACCAGATCTAGCTCCTAGTGACTATTTTCTCTTTTCAAAACTCAAGAAGGACCTTCGAGGAAGGAAATTTAGGTGTGACGAAGAAGTGGTGGATGCTGTTTATGCCCATTTTGCAGACAAGACGCCCGACTTTTGTTGGGGCGGGGTTGAAATGTTAATTCAAAGATATGAGAAGTGAATTGCAATAAAGAGTAACTATATTGAAAAGTGAAATATAGTCTTTATAATATCTAGAAAATGGTTAGGCCGGAAACTTGTGGATCTACCCTCGTAGCTTTCGGTGGATACTATGTTTAGAAATAAAATAGTACTTGTTTTCCAAAAAAAGAAAATGTTTAACTTACTTTTTATCCAACTTTCAAATCCCGTCATTAACGGATTGTTTGAAGAGTGCATCATGTACTGTGTTGTTTGAATTTTATTAATGCGACCAACGTGAATCAGTAAAGAAATACTGATTTAATAACCCTGTCGATATTGCAATGTTACAAATGGCTAACTTCTGCACTTCTGCTAACGATAGTTTAACTAGAGCAATTCATAAATATTGTTTACTGTTAATAATTAAATCATTGTAATGGAAACCTGGTTAGAATGGTTACATAAGAAAATTTCGTACCACGGATCTTCAGCTTATCGTGCCGAGGCTCTTATCATCTTAGCTACCGGCTCTGTCCGAGTATAGCCGGAAATATCCCCACGTTGGCTTATATTTCCTGGATATGTCTAAGGTCATCTCGTTGCATAGTTTCTATCCCTAAAAGGTGGCTCGAGATCTTCAGATCCAAGCTTCATAGTTAACTACGCTATTAGGGTTCATTTATTTGAATGTTCTTTTTCAGTTTATTATGTTAATGTTTGGAATCAGAATTAGATAGGGAACATTTGCAGGCCCGAATAACGGATCTCCTCATCTGAATCTTATTATATCCTAGAGATTCGTGGCTCTTGTCGCAGGAGGGCACGGTAACTCAAATGGTAAGAGCAACCGCGCGAAAGTCGAAGATCCATGGTTCGAATTTCGGCCTTGACTTCTTATCTAACGCTGATTCCAAATGTATCCTAATATGCGTGTAAAATATCATATTTAATATAAGCTTCGTTTGTTTCTTTAGAAACCATTTACAGTATACGAAAATTGAAAATTATATATATTAAATTGGGCTTTTATTGAGTTTCCTTCAATTTCTGAATCGCTTTGAATTCTTGCTATTTATGCTTCTCTTTTTCTTCCTCTACTTACTCTGCTCGCGAATAAATAAACGCTTTCCGCTGCGTCAAGTAACCATAGCAACCCGAGGGACTAATGCAAAGTGAAAATAAACAGCTTGAGTTAAATTTGACTTCACGTCAAAAACATATCTGCTGGCTTTTAGAAATAGCTCGCTAGTTAATGAGGTTATGGTGTTAAGTTTTGTGCAATTACATCATCGTTTTAGCCGTCATAAACACTGAAGTCTGTTAGCTCGCACGTTTTCTTTAATGGATGTTCGTATACAGGACCGTTAGTTAAATTTTTTGCTTGGCAATATCGTTTGCTTTACCCTATTAATAACTTTATTGAATCATGTTTTCTGCCGAAATGTCCTACACGCGGTTGTTACTGAGAACTGAACGAGAATATTACGCATGGTTTAAGGATGGTAAATAAAGGTGCTTGGCACATTTTTAGCTGCCTGATCTACAGAAATGGATGAGCGGTGATGTGACATTAGGCGAGGGATGTTATCGGCAAATTTACTTAACCTGTTTTTGGTTATTACAAAGTAACCGTTATTGCAAAAATCACAGCACTTGTTTTATAGTTCCACAATAATCAAAGAATAATAGACAATTATAAACTTTTCGTTGCTATGAGATATAAATTATACAACTTGTCATCTATTTCTCCTACCAAATTCTTTATTATGCTCAATTGCACACCCTTCCGCTGGAGCCTGGGCAAGAATTAAATTATGCAGTATGCTGCAAAGTAATTAACATATAGCATGAATTATTTACGTTAAGAAAAAATAGGACTAACCTGTAAAGTTAACATTTGCATTGACTCACATGAAATAATGCATTCTGCAATATAATTTCAAAAATGAAAATTTATATCATTGCCACATATAGAATACAATATATAACTTTGAAACCTAAAATCAAATAGTAGGAGAACACACTTTATAAAATCTTAATTTAAACCAAAATGAAAGATCTTTAGTGCTGCCCTAATTTACGAAATTTCAATATAGTTACACCACACAAGTTTCTGTTGCAGATACAAATGCAAGGAACTTAAAACCAACATCAAAACATTTATAGTAAAAAACATCGATCAACAATAAAAATATTTTTCACTTGAAAATACTTATTTCGTATTGATTTCAGCATGTTAAAAGCAAATAGAACACTTAAAATGGTTACTTAGCTCTCATTTCCGAGATATGAGGTGTTTGGCCCTCCCAGCGGTTAAGTAACATAGTACGTAAAGCAAATATAAAGATAAAAGATAAAGACTACTATTGTGTCCCATAAGGGCAAAAGTCTCCTAACAAGTAGGGAAATCTCGCTTGTTCCTAACCTGGTAAGCTATTCCACGCTAGTTGTTCGTATGCTGTTTAAGACACTGACTGATTTGTTCTTTGGTTATTCCATTTCTCACTGCACTAGTTGCTTCTCGAGAGATTTGCATTTTTCCCTTCCTTTTGCCACTCTTGAACGATCTGAACCTGCATGTTCCTTGCCCATCTTCTTCTGGGTCTGCCTTGTGTCCTTTTTCCTATCCGGAGGTCCCTTATGGAGATCTTGTAGGTCCATCTATTCTCCTGCACTCTTGCTACATGACCGCCCCATTACCATTTGCTTCTGGTAGCTATTTGTGCGATGTCTGTTGTGTGAGACAACTAGTTTATTAATACTATAGGTATTTTGTTCTTCAAAGCTATTCCCAGGATCTTACTTTGTATTTTTCATTGGCATATTTGAATTTTATTCTTTTGTTCTTCTGTTAATGACCGTGCCTGGCACCCATATAGTGATACAGAGTGTTCACAGGTTTCGAGCGTCCGGAATCTGACTTTCTTAGTAAGTGTTTGGTCTAACAATATAAACTTAAGGGCCCAAATTCTCTCCAAGTTAATGAGATCTTTGTACCTCTTTTTCCATTTTATCATGGAAAGAAAGTCTCTGACCGAGATATGTATATTCGCTCACATATGTAGTTGGCAATCCTGAGCGTGGGAATAAATCATGGTGAACATTCTTTTGTTAATTACCTGCATACAGCTTACTTGAAGTGAAAGTTAAGAGTGTTGCTCCTTTTATTATTTTCAGGTTTATTTTGTTACCTTGAAAATCCAGGATGTCGCGTAAATGCTTTTAAAAATCTGACAATTTCTATTATGTATACAGTGACGTGACACTTGCCGCTCAGAAAAGTGCAATACTCCACTCGTACAGACAGCATGCACAATTATTTTTGTGTGAAAGTAGGCGATCAAGACAAAACGCGGGCAACTCACATTTGCGCATCCGTATGATTTGGAGAGAGCCGACAAATAATGTACATTAGCTATGGCTAGTGCTTGAGGGTATGGCTTGCAAGAAAAGACGTGCTAATATTGAGAATCTCAAGGAGTCCTTGGAATTAGTAGTGGCAGAGTTCCAGCTAGTGTCTGCTGCTATATGAACCAGAGAGACTCCGGTCGTGCGTGAACACAAAATGGGGTTATATTGTCAACTGCTTGGAGTTAAAAGTTTCGAATGCATGAGAGAACAATATAACAAAAGCAAGTAGTTTGCAAGGGAGTCACAAAGCATTAGAAGCGGTTTTACAACATGTGGGAAAGTGAAATAGAATCACATTCATGACAACTATTTGTTCGGAAGGAGTTTCCAAATAGGTAGGCAAATAAACATAGACTCATAAGTACCGTCATAATTTCTCCGGCAGCAAACTACATTAGCTGCTTTTCTCAGGCTGTCAAAGAGGACCGTTTAAGTATTGAGCCTTTTGCAAGAATTTACGTGTGTAAAAAGTATTTTTTTCATTCATTTATATTTGAAAAATAAAAAGGAAAGCACTGAAACAATAGTTTGAAAAAATTAGAATCAAAATTCAGAACACAAATTTCTCCTATTGAGCCCGAACTGTCACGGTTTGTACGTGAAATGAAACATTATAGCTGTCATTCAGGAATTAAAATCAACGAATAATGTTGTGGCTTCATATATTATAATTTGTTATAAATATTGATGCTTTATATGCCTTTTAATGTAATATTATTGTTATGATTATTACTACCGTTGTAAGAAAGCACTACAATAGAAATGTAAACATTGAGAAAAGATGCATTTATTTGTTTATTTATACATTTAAAGTTTGTAAAGCAGTGATGTAGGATTTTATATATATAAAATCCTACATTACTGCTTTACAAACTTATATATATATATATATATATATATATATATATATATATATAGGATGACAATTTAAGATTTTTTAACTTTGAGACAAATCTTAAGAGATTTTTTTTTTTATTTTATTTACGGACGCTCTTTAACGTCTCAGGTCATCAGCGTCCCATTCAATTCAGGGCGTGAAACGGCCGACAAATTTTGCTCAGAGGCCTCTTTTTTCAGGCTTGACGTTCTTTATCGTGCCGTAAATGTACAACACGGAACCCACAGCTTTATTTCCCGTCCGAAGGAACCCATACTTAGGATTTTTACGCCCGAAAAAAATCCATCGATCCTGGCCGGGATTGAACCCGCGTTCTTGGGTGTAGAAGGCAAGTATGGTTTTCACTACACCACCAGGACCGACACCGCGACAGACAGAATATCATTAAAGGGGGTCCGCGGTCAACTAAAGTTTTAGAACCCTGATTTGTAAAAACATCTAATTAAGTGAAATTAAAAACTTTAAATCTAATGAATTATGAAATGAAATTTGACAGAATTAATACTTTAAAAAGTTTCATCCGAGGGTTCTTTTAAGACTGGTTGAGTAAAAGCGGAATTTTTATGGTTTTAATTTCTTTAATGAAAATAAAGCGTTCTAATTGCTAAACTTGAAATATTTTGCAATGCTTTCCGCAATCCATTCTGTCTGATGATCGTGTTCTTTGTTTTTACATGGGCACAGTTGTATATTCTTCTGCAGAGTGTAGTTATATATGGAGGTGGCTTTTATAGCTGGTAAGCATAACCTCCATCTCCATTGTAGATATACTGATTGAAACTGTGCTCTAATTTCAAACGTTAGAGACTCTGCTGTCATACACAGTCTTGGTGCATATGTCAGCGATAATGGATAGCTGGTTGATAGCCTGTTCAAACCTATCATTGAGTTGCTCAATTAAAGCAAGAAGGTTTGTTAAAAAGGCTGTACCTTTCATTAATTGCTCAAGCATTCAATTAATTAATGGCGATGTTTAAACAGTCTCTTTATAAATTGCAAAGGGAGAGGAGACTACCGAGATAACCATTTTTTTTTTAATTAATGTACATCTGCAGATACTACCTTTCGGAAAAAAGTTCGGCAATCAAAAATCTGTGTAAAAACTGATAGGGAACAAGGCACCAAGCCAAACCTATTCACTTGCCTCCCTGATTCAATGAGCAAATTTATTTCATTTTCCTCGAAGAAAGGTTTCGGAATTGGTAAACGAATTCCCTGTCTATTCACCGAAGCATGTGGTTTCAGCACAACGGGGCGTTAGCACACATAAACCGTGATGTGAGGTGCTATATGGCCCCACCCTTAGGGACCAATCGCCATATCGATATCTACTTTTTTAACCGAATAACTTTGGAAGAATTTGCTGTCGACAATGCAATTATTTGCACAGTATGAGGAATGCATTGTGAACTATAATTTGTGATGCACGCATTATGTGGTCGATCACAACTTTCGTGAATGAACATATTATTTAAATTCACTTAATTCGTTTTCTTTTACCTGCTCCACATTGTAAGATACCCGGTGCCAAAACGTAACATACGCAGACATAGGCAGGCGGTCGGCGGTTACGTTGCCCCCGGTATTTCCTCTGCACTGTTTTAAAATTTAGCTACAACATATTAAATATTTATTAATCAGGATCTCCCCCTTTCCGTATAATGAGACATGGCTGATCCTCTTTTAACATACTTTTGACATTTTCTATAGTCCTCCTTCATGGCCAGTGTTTTTACTTCATTGTTTCTTTTTCCACATATTTTCAATCTGCAGTTCAGTTTTGAATTACAAAACAAAATATATGTAATATATGTAATTTAATGTCATGGTATGCTGCAAAGTACGGTTTTTTTTTTTTTTTTTTTTTTTTTTTTTTGACTTTGTCGCTCTTTTACTCAGTGCACCAGAAGGTTGATCGTCTCATATGGCATAGCTACCGGATGGTTCGAAGCTACCAGGTGTGTGATTTACTACAGAATTTGTAACAAAAAAAAAGTTCGTGTGTGGCTGCTCATGGAACAGAAGCCACAACGGACTAACGAGTTTGTGAAGTCTGTGCAGACGAGAACGCTGGTTTCCTTTATTTAGATTCTCTTTGAAAGCTGAGTTGAAAGGTGTTCATTTTACAGCGAGCGTCCGATTCTTTTCGGGTTCCGAATGTACGATGAACGCTATGTGGAAGCATAAAAGAATAGAGACTACACCTCTGCATTTGTGAATGTTTTATTTTTATTTATTTTTTTATTATTGAGGTTATTAATCATGGGTTTGTTTCATATAATTGCATAACTTCGTATCACATTTATGACCTCCATGGGTGGCCGAAGTCGTTAAACCACAGACTGAATATGATTATAATTATAATGATGAATCCAAAAAGATTTTTGAATGTGAAATATAGATGGAAGGGGATTTTTGAACTGTAGACCTGTGGTTCGATTCCCTCTAGGCTCGTTTCGAGGCTTTTACAGATTTTTTCTTTAGTCCTTATAAATGGCAAATGCTGGTGAGTACCCTAAACTTAGTCCTTAAAAATATCCTTTACAAATTTATCATTTCATCTCAAGCATCACCAGTGTCCACCGCCTGTGTTGCCTCAGCAATTAAAACGGGTGTTAAACACATTATAAAATCAATTATTTGTTATTTTAATGTCTATGCATCATTTTAGGTATATCTGTATATAAGTTAATATTTGCTGATTTTTTTTTTCTTCATATTCGATCTTAGTAACATTTATCAGCAGGTTGATAAACACGAAACGAACATGTGAGGTCCAAGTGTTGATTAATAACATCAGTACTCGAACATCACGTGCAAGAGAGAGCGTGACTTTCATGCCGCATAAAGCCGTAACGCGTAACGGAGACGGGGGGGGGGGGGGGTTCCGGCATTGCAAGATAGATCCATTAATTTCCTTGTTTGATTTCACTTAATGTGTCGTATATTTGTGAAAACCGGTTTCAAAGGACATAGACCAGAAAAGAATAGTGAAAAAGGCTGAAATTATAACTTATGGCACACATCCTATAAATGTGCTATATTTAATATAAAATTTCAACAGACATAAATTCATTAATTCCTCTATAACTAACTTCTCCACAGAAAACAGCAAAAACAAAAATATCGGCTAATTTTTCTCTCTTTTCGACAAATATCTAACTATATATTTTGATGTTCTATTAAGAACTATAAAAAAATAATTTCGTTAAATTATATTTGGAACGTGTGCGTCAGGTTTTTGAATAATTACAGGCGACAGCCTTTCAGTCAATGTACAGTCTCATTGTTATTTTATTCTCCAATCAGATTGGAACTTAATCTAATAAACAACGAAAGAAACAAAAAATGCGTACTATGAGTTCCGACCGCGCTACGTGATTTCGCTCGACAGGCGATGGTCCTGTTATGCAGTAACTTCCCATCTTTTCGATTGCATAGCGGAACGAGGACCTTGCGTATGGGCACTCTCTGGAATGGATGCTTAATAGGAGTTCCAATAAGTCCAGGAACATATGTAACTTAAGGGTACTCACAGGTGAAATTCGGGTCGGTCCTGGTGGTGTAGTGGTAACCATACTTGCCTTCTAAACCCAAGATCGCTGGTTCAAGCCCGGCCAGGATCGATGGATTTTTCCGGGCGTAAAAATCCTAAGTATGGCTTCCTTCGGAAGGGAAGTAAAGCCGTGGGTCCCGTGTCGTACATTTACGGCACGAAAAACAACCTCAAGCCTGAAAGAGAGGCCTCTGAGCAAAATTTGACGGCCGTTTCACGCCCTGAATTGAATGGAGCGCTGATGATCTGAGTTGTTAAAGAGGGTCCATAAATAAATCAAATCAAACAACAAAGGTGAAATGTGAATAAAAAACTTCAAAATGGAATTTTGTATTTACGCCGTAAAAAGCCATGAAATTCCCACTTTCTTTTCTGCTTTTTTTCATTTAATTTTTCTTAATTTAGTTTCCTGTTCCAAATCAAGACTTTTTTCACTAAGTTGTCTTTTATTTTTTCTATTTAGTCAAAAATATTAATAAAATTGTCACATGATTTTTAGAATACTTTTATATTATCAAGAATAAGATAATTATTATTTTTTTTTTTTATTATTTAAGGAAGAAAACGTTCCAGGCCTAGGTTTAGCGTACCTCCCTGGTATTTGCCATTTATGAGGACTGAGGAAAACCTGGAATAAACTTCAGTCAGCGAACACGGTCCTGGCGGGATTCGAACCCCAGATCTCCCGATCACGAGTTTGCTCCTTAACGACCTCAGTTACCCGTAGCGGACTCCGTACTGTGAGGGACCGTCTTTCATACCACTAGAAAGTATTTCATTATATGCAACCACGTACTTAATCTGTGATATTAACTTTGTCATAACATTTCCTCTCTATTCCGAAATATCTTGCACGGCAGTGTAGAAGCATACCAAGGGAAGAATGAAAATAGAACATTTTAGTGAACAAATAAAACGGAAGAACTGAATTAAAATTGATATATCATATTCTATACCATATATATGCTGTTCATTAAAAATGTAAAAAAAAGTTTATTTTTTAGGGTGATACGCTGAGGATAAAACAGAAGGTAGATGTTGTACGTTGTTCATAAGTTATTTCAAGATAATCGAAATGCATTTCTGTTTTAGCACCAACAACTTGAAAACCACTAGGAATAAAACCTGCTACTTCCACGTCTCTTCCATTATGCAGTTGTTTATTTTCCAAATTAAAGGTTTTTGGAGCACAGACGAAACGCAAATAGCAAATAAGAAGTCTGTAATTACCTACGTAAGTCCTCAATGGAAACTACAACGGGATCGTTCATTTGTTTATTAACAGACGAGGCGGAGAAACTTCTTGCGCATGCTTAGATCGAGTTTTTTCCCCCTCCGAGTTACACTGATATAAACATGTGTAATAAATTTATGGATAAGTAGTCTTCTTTTCTATAATTGAAGAGTTCAGGCTGTGGTCTTCCAAGGGAAATTATTTAGGCAAGGTTTTAAACATTTTCCTCCAACATCTCACTCGCAGTCAGTTGTGCTTATTGGAATTCAATTCCAATTGGAATTGGAGTTCAACAGAGAACAGTTCAATAAGATTTGAGCAGGAATCCTTCAATTTAGATTATTGGCCGAGAGCATACAGTCATTCAAAAAGAGAGATGGTGATATATAATGTGTCGATACTGTTTGTGTTTGCTCATTTTATTTTAGAGCAAAACATATACTGCTGTTCCGCCATTTCTTTCCTTGGCTCTTGGCCAGATAATTTGGCCCGGAAAAACATACCCCCCGACCAAATTTATGAACTAAGTCGAGCAGAGGAGAAAGTACATTTTAAAAATGAGACAGGTTATGGAATATAAAAACAGTAACTGATGATATTTTATGAGGATAGGTTCATAAGTTTTCGACCTCGCGGATAACGATTATCGCCTTTACAAAACCTTTATCTGATTCATTTTTTTGATTGATTTATTTATGGACGCTCTTTAACATCTCAGGTCATCCGCGTCTCATTCAACTCAGGGCGTGAAACGGGCAAAAAATTTTGCTCAGAGGCCTCTCAGGCTTGAGGTTCTTTTTCGTGCCGTAAATGTACGACACGGTACCCATGGTTTTATTTCCCTTGCGAAGGAAGCCATACTTAGGATTTTTACGGGTATAATCTTTATCTGGTGTCATACTTTATCTGTTGAGTAAATAATTACAGCTGTAACATCCGCTTTGCTGTGTTCAGTCGTTCAGATAATTTAGTTGCATAAAGAAGGCTATGTGTACAAGATTGTGAAATGTTCAAAATGCAGCATCGAGCTGTTATTAAATTCTTCACAATAGAAGGACTTACTTCAAATGAAATTAAACAGCGACTGGACGGTGTATATGAGGAAGCATCCTTCTCATATTCTAACGTAAAAAATGGGCCAACCTTTTTCGAATGGGTCGAGAAAGCATTGAAGACCTTACTCCTCAAAATATCGCTCTTGTGGAAGGGGAAATTATGGAAGACCGGTGACTCAAAGTTACACAAATAGCGGCAAGATTAGACCTTTCTAAAACGATAGTCCTTCGAATTATTCATGTACATTTAAACATGAATAAGGTTAGTGCAAGATGGGTGCCTACACTTTTTTCCTCAGTAATAAAGCAGCAACGAGTCATCTGTGTCAGGCATTTTTGAAGCTCTGCGGTGAAAACGAGAGATAAATTCTGCAAACCATTATTATAGGAGATGAAACTATAGTCCTCTGCTATGTTCCATTGTCCAAAAGATAATCAATGGAATGGTGTAAGCCTGACGAAGCACCGCCTCTAAAGTCCAAGGTCACTCAGTCAACCAAGAAGATCATGACCACAATCTTTTGGGACTGTGAAGGAATACTCTTCAAGGAGAGGGGCGCCACAGTAAATAGGGAGTACTATGCTGGTCTACTGCACGAACTACGTGTTTCCAACAAAGAGAAAAGGCGAGGAAAGCTGAGTGGTGGCATGCGCCATCTTCATGGCAACGCGCCTGTGCACACAGCTCTTGTTACAAAGGAAGTTGTGAAGAAGTGTGGCGTCAAGGAGATGGGCTATCCACCCTAAGCCCACATCCTATTTCCTCCTCTCAAAACTCAAGAAGGACCTTCGGGAAGGAAATTTAAGTGTGACGAAGAAGTGATGGATACTGTTTACGCCCATTTTGCAGGCAATACTTTTAACTATTGGGGGGGGGGGTAGATGTTAATTCAAAGATGTGAGAAGTGTATTGCAATAAAGGGTAACTATATTGAAAAGTGAAATATAGGTTTTGTCTTTATCATTATTAGAAAATGGTTATGCCAGAAACTTGTGGATCTCGCTCGTATTGTAATATGAGACGAAATCATAAAATCCAACATCTAAAACACACATAAAACCAAAAGCTATTTTTTCCCCAAATATTGCATAAACTATGCTTTTACATAAGAATGTTACGAGTAAATGCAATATAGCAATTTGATTTATGGGTGAATGGACCGCAGATCTTTACTGGGGAAGTATAGCCGCTAAAACCGGAAAAAAGGAAAGAATGGTCGCGTTAAAATTAATGTTTTTGTTAGTATTTGCATATTTTCTGAACGCAAAAAATGATACTATAATAATAATAATAATAATAATAATAATCACTGCTCTTTATCAACAGTGATACGCTTCAGCGACATTACATTGCCTGCATCTGCATAGAAGCTTCTTGTATTGCTTCTGACATATCGTAAGACCGCGGCGGCACGGAATAAATTTCTTGTCAATGAGAGACCTCTGTCTCTCTGTCGTAACTTTTTAACGAGTTTGGGAATAGTTTCTGAACCTGGAAGATGAATTTTTCAGGATATTTTCTTGCAAGCCGTTTACCGTTTCTCTGCAAGAATATGTTTTCACAAAATATAGTACATAAAAACCGGTTCTTCAAAGCCATTTTTATGTAATGGCATAAATAACGAAGGACAATTAGTTCATAGTTAGTACATAATGAAAACAGTGAGAAACATACAAACGCACAACCACAGTCGAGAAAGCCTCCTTCCAAATAATTACAAACTACTATCTGTACATGCATTATATGTCTTGACAACTGGCTTATGCCCTGTCGTCCCGTAGCTCAAATAGCATTGTTGTATAAAAATTACTGAACTGATCCTAACTGAGAAAAGTAAATTAATAGAACGTTATGAAAGTGCATTACTCTTCTTGCTTTTTTTCCCTAGCCTCTATACTGGCCTATTTGATCAGCCTATACATGGTAACAATTAGAGATCCAACTTTAAGGATAAATATACAATAATCTGACAAAGGGGGTATAATTAATGTGAAAACAAAGAAAATTCAAGGAGACTACAAAAGAAAATGAAAAGGAATATGTTATTATTTCATTTTACTGCACCAAAAAAGAACTGTATATAACTACATTATACATTTCAAACCTTTTTGAAAGGAAAACTCTGATTTTAAATTATATTTCTATAAAGAAACTCATCACCCTACAACAACAGAAATCAAGGATTCCCCAAACATGCTGATAACTTCTTCCAGCACACTCCATTGTTTGCGGAGATAAACTTTCCTTTGCAATCTTGCGATGACTTTCAGCATAATTTTAAACGTATGCGGATTACTGCATTTTCTTTTACTACACCTGCAGATTCTGCGTCATCGAAAACAGCAGACATGTTTTAATATTAGTAAAACGTTCAGAGCAGGAGGGAAAAAAAAAAAAAAAAAAAAAAAGCGCATGAAATCCACGATTCCAACCTGATGATAATGCAACAATGGTAACACTGCAATCTCCCTGCAATGTTGTAGATATTCTACTGGGAGACTTACACTCTTCTTGAGTGTCAATATGAAGGCATTTGTTATAAGGTATTCAACTCATATGCCAACATGAGAAATACAGATTAAATAATGCGAGCCGGATTACATAATTTCCAACTGTACAAATGTTGATGTCATCTATACAGTGCGAAAAGACACATTTAAAGATCTCTGCCTTCTGAAATATGTAATATTTACTTATAATGCACTCATTTTTGGAAAGAGGTGCTTTCTATATTTTCAGGACGTGTTTGTTATGAGGGTAGGTCATTAGATAAGTTGCAAATGAATGTAGAACTTTAAACCAGAAAAGTACATTTTATTTCTCCCTGTTCGAGATTGAGGTACTTGTCCCATAGTTTCATAAGCCCCTGAAATCCAGCAGCATAAACTTCTTTGGGCTTTGTCGGTACCAGGTATTAACTTCCCTTACGGCAGCCTCATCGTAGAGAAAATGTTGATGTTTAAGAGGACCGAACAAAGGAAGCAAGCCCGCAACAGTGCACAGGATGCTCGAGAACTTCTCGCAGCGTTTCATTTTCTTGCTGACAGTATGAGGACGCACATTGTCATGCAATAGCAACACGCCTTTGGTGAGGAGTCTTGGTCGCACCAATGAACAACTTACGAAGTTACATGAAAAGGTTTCAATAGGAGTCGGCATTTATAGTTTGCCCTAGAGGCCGGAATGCTGTTAGCAATATGCCTGCATGAGCCCAGAAGACGGTCAGTATCTCTTTTCCGGCGAATGGAATCACTTTAATTTTTTTTTTCAGGCGATGCAGAATATTTGCATTGCAATGACGCACGCTTTGTATCGGGCTAGTAATAGTGGGCCCAAGACCTGTGATAATTCGGGTTAGCATATCGTGTCCTTCGTCGTGGTAGCGATTGAGATGCTGCATTACCAGATACACTCTTTGGATTTTGTGTTCTGGGGTCAGCATAGGCAGCCCCCATCATGCACAAACTTCGCAAAAAGCTAACCTGTCATGATTATGATGTAAGCCATGCCATGTGAACAACCAATAGCAGAGACTGTACCTTTCTGTCAGCTCGGATTAAGTGTTCAACTTGTTGCAAATTCACCTCTGTGACAATCTGCGTTGGCCGGCTGATACGGTGTTCGTCTTCGATACGTGTCCGCCCTTCAGAGAATTTTTTCACCAAATTGTAAACAGCTTGACGTGATTGGCACTTCTCACGGTAGCTTGGAAGCATTTTTTATGTTGTTTGATCCCATATCTTTTGTCCAAAAAATGGCACAACGGAGCCTTTATCGAGAATTGTGCATTCACATAGAGGTGCTCCCATTTTGCAACTGCTGTTTCGCTATTGTAAACAACGATTGTCTCGTGTGGAATATTACCAATTGTCACCGTACTAATGCCGCTATCTAGTGGCAATAGTCTCAGGTGCCTCATTCAAATAATATTGTAACTTACATCAATTTTTAACTTACCCTCGAGGCTAACTTAATTTTGCTGAAAATACAAGAATTGAATACCGGCAATTAAAAGTAATAAATCTTCTTTCATATGAGCAATATTAACATTTATGCCCTTATATGGAAATCATTTGCATGCATAACCATTTGCAGGCCTCTTCTTCATCAGAAGATATTTGTATATAATGAAGTCGGTTCCAACATTGCAGAAGACCCTCTTTTAAATATTCAGTGTCACAAATTTTTGTCGTGTAGTAAAGTGACTTTTGCAGTTGACTCCACACAGAATAGGTCATAGGATTATGATATGCACTACAGAGTGATAATATATTTGGTGCTTTGAAATCAAAAAATAAGTTGACATACTCATGCAAACGCATAATGAAATTGTTACAGTTTTTTAAGCAAACTATTTAAAGATAACTCAATTCGAAAGAAGACAAATAAATACGACTGCACATCAAATGGCAAAAATATACTAAACTCGTGTAACGCACGCTATTGGACAATAAACGCACGATTTTTCTCTGCCTTACAAAAAATTAATAATCATGATAATAAATTGAGAATATCTAAATATTACAGTATTTTACCACTCTACAAGGACTGTTGAGTTTGCCTGTAAAATATAAATTTTAGAACAGTCATCAGCAAACTGAAATGTGAATATTTAAATGTTGTGCCTTTTTCCGTAATAATGTGTTTCTGTATGGTATTCCTGCATTTCAGATTTTACAACAAAAATCTCAGCTTTTGCATAATAATTGTATATCATAAATTACAAACATCGTTGGTTCCAATGCAGCTATTTTGACAGGCAACGCAAGTATGTTAGAAGAGCTCTCAATAGAGAGTCAGTTGTTTCATCTAATATAAAACAAACACAATGATCTGCAACAACTTCCTTAACCCTTCCCACATTGTCTTCATAAATTCGATGTAAATAACTCTTTCTAAGAGTACTTTCATCCGGGACAGATCTTTGTGTGTATTTTTTCAACACACTCTTCATTGTAGGATTATTTACTTTGTAAAATGGGATGCGACAATGTACAAAGACAGCAGTAATATCAGTGTAAAAGGCATTCTCTTCCTTACCTTTCTGACGTGCCTCTTACAAACATTCATGAATGTTTTAAAACTTTCCCAGGATTCCTTTTATTTTTCTGATGCTTCACAAAATTAAAATGTATTATTCTGTCCTTTACATGCTTCTAATTTATCTTAATATTAACTTTACACACAGAGTATCAAAATCCCTTCTATTTCAACGAAATCGTTTTTGAAACTGCATACTGCATTCTATAGTTTGTTTCTGCTTGCACATACGCCCTCTCACTAACGTTAGCAGAAATTTTCAGATGGAAATCTAGCAGAGAAAGTAATAGTAGTGGTAATATTCATTATTCCAGTTAGACTACATATATATTGCACATCACAGTCGCATGGATCGCAAGACCGCCCATGCTCTTTAAAATACTTAATTCCTGAAATTAATGACAACAAAAGAAACCAACAACAACAATAAGTACGCTCAGTTCTTCAATTCTAATGATAAAATAACCCTGGACAAGACTTCTCAGAATATTGCTTATCCTACACTAGATTCTATTTTTAAATCCCTAATCACACACACACGAAACAGATATACATACAATATTCTGATAGATATATAACTTTCCTTATTATTTATGTACAATGTTTAAAGAAATTTCTTGTCCCTAAAACTAGGCATTTCATTTAAGAAATTGCCCTGGTTTAGCCAGTTTGATATATTTACAATTAAGTTCCAACATGCCAGTCTCCCCCTAATGGAAGTAAAAAATGAACCCGGGAGAAATTTTATCCTAGTATCTTCTGTTGTACGCACTTAGCCAAAATGTGCATCCAGTCTTCCGGTTCCGAGCGTAGTGGGCAAATCCTCCTGCCGTTCCTCGTCAACAACCTTACGTGTCTTCCAGCCTCCCAGTCTAAGTCATGCTATTCCTGACCTCTGTTTTATATCTAATTCCATGATACAGATCTCTTTACCTCATCTAGTTTTAATTTTGCTCTGCAGGTCCAGAGATGATATCTGCATGCTTCGCGCCTCTATTTCCTGCCGGTTTATGTCAGACAG
The DNA here is from genome assembly GCA_030762175.1 of Metallyticus violacea. Lineage (NCBI taxonomy): Eukaryota > Metazoa > Arthropoda > Insecta > Mantodea > Metallyticidae > Metallyticus > Metallyticus violacea. Next base: position 24,716,279 of record CM060843.1, on the reverse strand, counting down.
GCGTATTTTGACTTTTTCACTCCCAGCATAGCTGTTTTCACTACACTTTCGCCAAATATAGTTTAAACCGGTTTTTGACAACTTTTAAAACTTGGATAACTTTTAAAATGATGTGGCGCGAAAAGAAATTAATTCCTACTTCGATTCTGTCCTGTTCTGTATTCTCATAGTCATAACCAGAGCCTGGAAGTTAGGCAAAACGCGTTTTTATCTAGGTGGATATATTTAAGAGTCAGCTAGAAATAAACATGTTTCCGTATATTTGGGATCAATAGGAGCAGGGTTTTTTTTTTTTTTTGTCTATTTTGGCTTCTGTCGCCTATTTTATGACAAACATTTTAGCACTCATTTGCCCTTAGCGTCCATTTGGGAGCCTACAGTGAGCACAGGATTATGGGCTTATAAAGGTTTAGTTTGACATCAAATCTGTCAAGTCTTTCATAACCATCCCAACGATACGCTCTCTGCTATACAATAATAATCTAAAAGGGGGGAGGGCTGGTTATGCTATCAATCGTATCACCAAAACAGCATGGCAAAACATCTGCTCGCTGAGTCGATAAATTGAAAAAGCAAAAAATGGCACACGGAAGAGATGAAACTGTAATAACAGTTGCACATCGAGGCACAAATCTTTGGGATAGACAGTTTGATTGATTGGTGCTCATCGTACGGAATAGATTCAGAGATACATGAAAGAAATAGCCAACCTAATCTCTCTTTAGCTCAAAGCACCAGTGTAAAAAATGTTTGTAAGACAAAGAGGTTTATAAAAACGTATAAATCTGCAAAACTAGAAAGGAAAAAAAAAAAACAACTTTCTATAACGAGAACAAGTGTTGATCTTATATAAGGCTTGTGAGATCTTCCACACTGGATTCTTATTTGTTTCTTGATGATTTTAACCTTGAATTTTAATATTATTAGAATACACTCTTACTAATATAAAATGATTGCATTATTACAATATCTTAAGTGTTGAAAACATTGTGATACATTTCATGGCAATACGTTCTGTTATGTAAGACTACTGCCGTAATAGCATGCAAGAGCATAAAGAGAAAATTCAGAATGAAGTAGAACATCGCATAACCTGCAAGCGCACGATCTAGGATTCTTTTTCGGAGCTACCTAAATATTCATATACAAGTGTTAAAGAACTACAACGCGATGTATTGTGGCATATAGGTGATTAACAATATGTGGGAAAGGTATTGTATCGTGGAGACGGTTGGAGAATTGAAATCACAGTTGAGAAGTAATAGGTGAGCAAAGTTAGAGTCTATGCATGCTTAACATGAAGAAGAAGCGCGCTGTTTAATGGTCTTAAGACAGAGACGAGTGTGGAAGCTCGAGATGAAAGGTTGTGCCACCATGGCTCCCGGGAAGCCATCTTGGTTAACGTCGATCACAATATGTTAACTATTCATATAAAACAACTTGATTAATGTCTAAATAATGTTTGTGTTTTCAGTGAATACTGAACTAACCTGATATGTCCTCAATATGGTCCCATTTTAATTTATGATGTTTAGAATTGCATTTGATTATTGTCGTGAGTTACGTTCCCAGTTTGTTAAATAAGGTATAGAATGGTATTTTAGGAGAATCGAAGCAGGGGGTCCTGAAATTATGGTGGAATCGCCAGGTAGATTCCATGACATATGGTGGAAGCGCCGAACGAAATTTTTTTAAGTAGATTATGTGACATGGTACACGCGCCTGATAGATTCCATGACAATATCATAGAATGCAGAGTAGTCTTAGGCAAGCAATTTGAGATAGTCAATCTGCGATCTGTTCATCAGATTTCAAAATTAACGAAATAAACTTCTAGAGGACCAATACAGACTAATGAAGCTTTGTCGAAATGATACCACACAGTAAATAATGGAAGTTGTGGAGATGTCTCTTTGGCTCAGTCATATGATACTGGCGTTAAGTAAAAGCGGATCATTGACATCGTGTTCCAATATCGCTGATTACTTTCATATTATATATCGGAATACTTCATCATAACATAACAAATAAATAATCTAATCAGCAGGACTCGAATCTACGAACTCCAAATTCACAATCTGTCGCCCTCCTGGGGGTCCACAAACCATTAGAGTGGTGATAACAGCATATATTCTTGAATATATAACTAAAAACAACGAATTATATGAAAACGAACGATTATACAAAATGACGATATGTATTTATTCAGATAAAGTAAATTAGATAAAAGCTGAAGTTGACTATTAGCTTCAAAGGGAGGTTTCAAGGCGAAAACTTGAACCAGGCATAGTTGCCCTGGCTACAGCATGCATCTTTCTGCAGCAAACTACGTAGGCCGAGAATGCAAGACCCAAATATTCTTGGACTATAAAAGAAGGACATGCAAATGGTGGTAGTAGTAGTAGTAGTAACGTTCATTATTTACAAACATGTCTGTACAACAGCCTTCGCATGTGTATTTTGACCGTACATGCCATTAATTACACAGACTTTATAGAGAAAATGAACTTCCACTTCAAATTAAATAAATTTCCAATTATTGTTACCTAAGCATAGGTTCATAAATATGGGTGCACATTCAGACTCAAAAAGTCTGTCTAATTCAACAAAGCACTCCCAATTCCACACACTTTGCATAGAAGAAACAAGCTTCCTGTGAAAACAGGTCCCAACATGCTAACCTATTCCTATTCGACTTATCAAACTTAGCTCCAAGCGCATATTGTTCGGTACCCGAGCAGTCCATTAGAATGTACTGGCAGTTTTCTCGGTCACCACAAAAGCATATATTCTCTGTCCATCTTTATCTATTGTTTTCGTCACTTTCCATGCCCCCTAATCTAATCCACTCTAGACCCGATCTATTTTGAGAATTCAAAGAATATATATCTGCTCCATCTGATTTTGAACTCGTAGCTTGAACTAAATTTTCTCTCTGCCTTTATCATTTGTTGGTTAATTTCTTAAGCCTTCTTTGTACTTTCTTCCAAATACAATTAAAAATCCTTGCTCCCTTCTTCCACATCCATCCTATCCCAATTTTCACTGCCCAGTATCTTTGATTCTAATCACTAATTTGATGTTTATGACACCAATCACTCAACATTGTGCGATACCCATTTATTATGAGTAAACAATGTTTAATTGTTCTAACTTTGCAGTGCATATTGTCTTCATAGCGCCTAAATTCCCGTATAACCTCAAAGTGGGCACTTTGCTCAGTCGGTCCATTTTCTTCCAGCTCCCCTATCTCAGAGCCATAGAACACAACAGAGCTTACCATGGCGCTATTTGTTTAATCCATCTTCCGTTTAACTTGGAGTTACACCTAGATAAGAAACTTTTGTACACTTTCTATTTCTTTCCCTTGGTATTTCAGTTTCTCATTCTTGCTGTAAACTGGTCCATTTTTAAATGTCATGAAAGTACTTGATGCCTTGCGTAACAACTTACGACGTGTATGAAAAATTATTCTCTGCACTCGTTTAACTAAACCACCAAGTATAAAATAATTTGGAACATGTAGAAACAGAACTAAAAATATAACATTCTCCTTTACGTCCGATATATCCGGATTTGTAAGCGAAATATAGCATTCCATCTCATATTAAAATTAATGAATAATGCTGCACCATATATTGTTAATTATTATCACTATTAATGTTTTATGCGCTTAATATTGTATATTCAATCAAAAGATATCAGATATGGTGAACCAAGCGTACCGCAAATCATACCAAAAGAAATGTACAAACAGCATTTGAACATAAAAAGTGTTAATTTACTTATAATACAGAAAATTTCTCATTGATCGAGGATAAAGTAAGATCTTAAAGGTTCCTTTATCGTGAACTTTTTAAATGCATTACAATTTTTATAACTATCATTATTTTGTAAGAATACATTGAAAAAGCAAATGGTTGTTTTTTTTATATCTTAAAACTTTTTAAATCAGCGATGAACAACCTATATATATAAGATAAAGATTGCCTATTGTGTCCCATAAGGGTAAAGATGTCCTAACAAGTACGGAAAGCTCGTTTTTTCCTAACGTGGTGAGCTATTCCACGCTAGTTGTTCGCGTGCTGTTTAAGACACTGACTGATTTGTTCTTTGGTTACTCCATTTCTCACTGCACTAGTTGTTTCTCGAGACATTTCCATTTTCTCTTCTTCTTGTTACTCTTGACCAAACTGAACCTACATGTTCCTTGAAGAGGTCTGTCCGTCTTTTTCTGGGTCTGCCTTGAGTCCTTTTTCCTATCCGGGGTCCAAAATAGAGATTTTTAGGTCCACCTATTGTCCTGTATTCTTGCGACGTGACCGCCCGATTGCCATTTGCCTCTGGTAACTATTTGTGCGAACTCTGTTGTCTGAGATAACTGATTTATTAACGCTATAGGCATTTTTCCTTCAAAGTAATTCCCTGGATCTTATATAAGATACAAATTTAGGATTTTAAATCTTAGAACTCGAGACATCTACATGGGGGTTGCGATCAAAAGAAGTGTGAAAACCATTGTGAAGACTAAGCTACATAACACGATAAATCAGCTAACGTCTTTTCAGTGCCACACTGTCATATGATTAGTCCGGTATTGTAGACATGTTAAAGTATTAAAGCTTAAATACAATTATGATCTATTGAAAAGCGAGATTTCTCCGCTCTCGAAGCAGATTTGAAGACTTTCAAGTCAAATTTTTATTGCATTTTCTTAAACACTGATTATCATCATCTAATTTCAATTTCTTAATCGCGGGTTCAACCCCGGCCAGGGTCGATAATTTTTTTTAGTGTAAAAATTCTAAATATGGCTTCCTTCGGAAAGGAAGTAAAACCGTGGACCCGGTCGTAGATTTACGGCACGTAAAAAACCTCAAGTCTGAAAGAAGAAGCATCTGAGCAAAATTTGTCGGCCGTTTCATTCCCTGAATTGGATGGGACGCTGAGCCTGAGATTGATTGATTGATTTGTTTTATTACGGACACACTTTAACATCTCAGGTCATCCGCGTCCCATTCAATTCAGGGCGTGAAACGGCCGACAAATTTTGCTCAGAGGTCTCTTCTATCAGGTTTGAGGTTCTTTTTCGTGCCGTAAATGTACGACACGGGACCGACTGCTTTGCTTCCCTTCCGAAGGAAGCTATACTTAGGATTTTTACGCCGGAAAAAAAGCCATCGATCCTGGCCGGGTTTGACCCGCGGTCTTGGGTTTAGAAGGCAAGTATGGTTACCACTTCACCACCAGGACCGACTATGATGACCTGAGATGTTAAAGAGCGTCCGTAAATAAATAAAACAACTTTTTGTCATCTTACGATATGCTTCTTCGTGTACCATAAATTCCGTTTTACAAATTCTTGTCCAAAACATCTCTACAATCTCTGAAAGTATTGTGATATAGTTAATAAACACAAGCGCGCGATATACAAAATGTCCTAAAAGCTAAAGTATTGAAGTAATGGTTTCCTTGCACGTTTATTATGCATAGTGATGTAATTTTCCCTATGAAGAGAAAATCATAATGTAAAGAAAAAAATTGGGCTAATAATACTCATTATTTTATTAACCCACGTATATTTTTGTATTTTTAAATCTTTTATTTATTGTCGCTTTGACCGCATTGGTCTTCTTCCGACGTCTGTAGATTATGAACTGAATAATATGGAGGTAAGTCGGTAGGGATGAATGAGATGAAATGTATTAATGATGGGCAATTTGAGCTCGGAGTCCTTGACTTCTTAAAGCTATTTGGCTTCACCTTCTAATGGTAAGGGAAAACTCCGAAAAAAAACTTACATACACATACACACCGGGATTCGAACCTAGAACCTTCGGATCAGCAGTCGCAAACGCTACTACTAGACTATCACGTATGTTTTATTGCTAAATTATTTTTGCTTAAAAATATCAATATTCGTGTTGATTAAATCTCTATGACTATTTAATATATTTGACGTCATCATAAAATTTACCAATGCAATGAAATATAAGTTTGAATTTTGACCCATCACATTCTGATAACGCAATGAAATTATCTTAAAGTTTTACCAAATCCCTAAACCGCACGAAGTGCATTTACCTTCTGGTCAGTGTAGCCAAAAGTGGTCACTTTTGCCAGCATTCGACTCAAATTTGATATTTTTCTTTCCAATAATTGTGCATTTAATCAACTTAATGTGTAGTCAGCCAAACAATGTGAAATTATTTTGTAAATTATGTGACAATATTTGCCTAAGCAACCATAAACTTTAATAAACACGTTGTTCAGAATGGTAAAATATATCTCTATTTTGTTTTTCTCAGTTGGTATTAGCAAATCGAACGGTAATGATTTTAATAGTTGACTTTCGTCCATTTCAGTCTCACGTTTTCTGAATAGACAGGTAGGTAGGTGTTCATATATATACATACAGAGGGTGCCAAAATGTATACACGCTTTCACAGTAAATATCTATTTAATAAATTTCAAAGTTGGACCGAAAAACAACAGCAGTGTGTAGTATGTAAACAGATTTTTTTAATGGTATTTAACATCCGTTTTATACTACTGAGCAACCACAGGCGATGAACACAGATGATACATGAGATGAAATGATATATTGGGCAAGGATCTTTTTTTTTTTTTTAAGGAGGAAGCGTTCCAGGCATAAGTTTAGGGTACTTCCCCTGCATTTGCCATTTATGACTGAGGAAAACCTGGAGACAACCTCAGTCAGGGAGGACGGTCCTGGCGAGATTCGAACCCCAGACCTCCCTTTCACGAGGCCGCACCTTAACGACCTCGGCCACCCGTGGCGGTCTGTAAACAGATGTGACTCACATACATTGATACCGTTGCTACGTCACAGGTAAATCAACAATGAACAATGAAGCCAAGATTATCGTAAATCAACAATGAATAAATGAAGTCAAGAATATCGTATGATGTTTTGTAAACTGATGTGACATTACGTTATGCTAGCGTTGCTACAACAAAATGGAGCCAAAATAATCGTTTAAACAGCGGAAAGCAATTTTGAGGTGTTATTGGAAAACCGAGAATGTTGTTGAAGCTCAAAGGCAATGGAGACGTGTGCACAGAGCAGAATTGCTGTTGGACTTCTACCTATGGGGATTCTTAAGGATGTAAACCGTAGAAAACCAGTTACACTGACAACACTTCGGGAAGAAATTGAAACGGCATGTGTTGCGATCGCCGAGGACACTTTCGCAAACGTTGCTCAATCAGTAGTTCAACGTACTCAGAAGCGTATCGACGCCGATGGTTGGCTTTGGAGCAACTGTTGTAACTGTAAAAGTCTAAGGTGATTAGTGCTCATCATTTTCTGTTTGTGTGAATTCGGTTTTGTTATGTTAATTCAGTTTTTTCTTTGCTTGAAGTGTGCACATTACTCTCTTCATAAAATTATTTTCTAAACCCACATTTGACTCTTCCTTATTGGGTTACTGACAAGCAACATTCGTCTTTTGTAAGATGGCTTGAAAAGAGTAAATATTTATAATACAGATACACAATTATTACAATTTTGTAAGCCAAGTTTAGGGGAATTATATTTAAATTCTTATTTTTTTCGTGAAATAGTCCTGATAAATTTTACTCACTACGCTATTGAAAAATAAAAACATGTTTGGAAAACCAAGAGAGGCCTAGAATTGCACGTATTGATGAAAATGTTCAAACAGTGGCTCAAGCACCTGTTTAGTGTACACAAATCGATAAGAGGGGCGTACGATGAATTTCAGAAAGGCAGAAACGGTTGTGTAAGTGTTCTGAGGGAGATAAAAACCAAAATTATTACCAGCTTTGATTGAAGGGGATCCAGACTGGCAGATTCAGTTTTTCATTTGGATGCTCATTTGTAATTAAACAGGCCCTCAGTTTTGTAAATTCATTATATGTTAACAATTGACGTCACAACTACGTTAATACCGCCAGGGGTGACCGAGATCGTTAAGACGCGGACTCGTGAGCGGGAGGTCTGGGATTCGAATCCCGCCAGGACCGTCCTCCCTGACTGGGTTTTTTTCCAGGTTTTACTCAGTCCTCATAAATGGCAAATGCCGGGGAGGTACCCTAAACTTAGGCCTGGAACGCTTCCTTCCTTAAAAAATATCCTTTCCCAATTTATCATTTCATCTCATGTATCATCAGTGTCCACCGCCTGCGGTGCCTCAGTAGTAAGAACGGGCGTTAAACACTACTAAAAAAAACTACATTAACTGGGTAAGTAATGCAATGGGTTTGGTTTATTTAAGGGCGCTTGTTAACAGATCTGGTCATTAGCGTAATGCAAGTAACTGAGCTCCTTTGACAATTATTTTGGGCTAGCGCTTATAGCAAGTGTAAAGTGCGGGACTAACCTTAATAACCTCGCCTCATCTCACCTAGTTTCGAGCGTATATTATCGGTTTCGTCTGTAACGTAATGTACTACCAGGATGTATCTGGCTATTCCCCAGCTTTGCCAATGTTACTTTCGTATATCAGAAACTATATTTCCTATTTTCCATAGTATTAATAACTTAAAGTGTTTTTATAAATAAATAGAGAATAATTAAACAAAATGTTTACTCTATACCCACTCTCTAAGAGCACTCAATATATAATAAAAAAGGTTGCAGAAATGGGATGTTTTTATACACGGACTATCACATACTTCATTCCTTCCGTGTACTACATCAATGTAGCATAAATAAGCAGCTTGATAACTGCAATGTCAGTTCCAGCGAAATACGTCATCATTCTTGTTCCTTATTATATCATTAGCCCATCTTATTAAAGCACTGTCTCTGGAAAAAATGTTGATACCTCCCGAAATAAGAAATAATTCGACATTGAAGGCATTTATTTCCATTCGCAACAAGATGGTGCTCCTCCACATTGCGCTACATAAGTAAGGAAAGTTCAGCCAATTTCACCTAGTGACAGGTAGACGAGAAATAATTGTGGAATGAACCCATATGCCTTTTCCTTGTATGGAATTATCAAAGATGTCTAATCTAAGAGAGCAGCAAAGCTAAACCACTTCCGTGAAGAATTAAATGACCGAAATTTTTTAAAAAACTCATAAGAAGAAACAATTCCGTAAAATTTTTGTAAATGTTTATCAGAGAGTTAGGGGCTATATTTAGCTCAAGAGAAGACTATTTTCATCAATTTATATTAAAATGAATCTGAACTAAACAGTTAATAGTTAACTAGTTAACTGACTTTGGGACCTTGACTTTACTGAGAAATTGTGTGAATGTTGGAGCAGTTTTCGGCCAACAAAGGCTCCTTGAATTAAATATTCACATTTAAATTTTAACTATTAATCTAATTAATATAATAATAATAATAATAATAATAATAATAATAATAATGGATTGTAATCAGGAGTTTTAGTTTGTTCATTTTGGAAACCAGCTAGGATAACCAGAGAAGGAAAAATAGCTGTAACTTTGATATTTTCCCCCTCGATAAAAATCTTTGAGCCTTAGTTGTTAAGTATTGAATAGAGCTAGGGTGCGAAGAGGTCGTAAAAGTTCCCTACAAACAAATCCAAGGTCGAGAGGATCCTGTTTAAAATCATAAACCAGGGTTCTAGGGTAAATCTTGCCAAGGTTATTGAATAGGGTGGTTGCATGAAAATAAATACCCTTAGAGTTTTTTTTTTTCAAACTTGTGCAGTTAGATCACTATTAGAGTGACGTCATTGTATCCTCACTTCGAGTGCTGAATCTCTTCCCATTCCCCTTTTCCCTGTCCGCGACTAAAACACCACTATTCACAAAGGCAACTCTTGATGTTGAGACGTTCTCAACACTGGTATACATGGAGGTATGGGCCAGGAGAAGCAGGAAATGCCAGAAGATTAAACAGAGAACGAGGATACTTCCGCATCTTCCTTACTCACCAGTCACAGGAATAATAAAATATACGGTTCCTCTCCTCTACACTTTCAGTGGAGCCTCCATTCCATTCTCCTCACCCGGGTGTGATAAAACCGTGAGATCCAATTTATCCCTACCCATAATTAATCCACATCAGCCCCACCATTTAATTAAAAAAATTAATGAAATTATCCCTGCACCACTCATAAATACCGCTCCAACGTATTACACCTAATGATGTAAGACGTTTACAAAAACGTAAGAAAGGTCTGCCTTCTGAACCTATCTGCTGAAAAACCTGTAACATTTATATGTGGCGAATAATTTGAATGCATTATGTTGTGTTATGATTAAATAAACAATGTATATTTTGTGTGTGATAAGTATATAACATTCTTTTACCAAAACAGGAATTTGGTTAATTTTAAGGGTTTATAAATATATTTTTAATCTGTTGCATGTAAATTGAAATCAAACTTTGAGCTTCAAGTCTGTCAAATAATTATTTCAATGTCTATAAAATTAGCCGAGTTGTGCACAAAAACATTTTAGCGTACGATCAAGTTGGACCTTTAAATCAGCATCCGCAATGTCCTTCCCCTTTTAAGTTATTCATAACTTATTGGTTTAAATGTCGTACTGTCGCTGAATTTATTTTATTTTAGTAGAGTGACGACCCTGCTAGCAGAATGGCATACCTGATCAAATTCGAAGTAATAGTTCAGTTGTTTTGTTGTTTGTTTTGAAAGTTGTAGTACATGGTGACAATATTTATTTATCAATTTGTTTAGGTGCTAAAGAAGAAACGTGAATTTAAAGATAATTAATTAATACAGTAAAAGGTCTTCTGTAAGATGAACTAAAAACTTGTTACATTAATTTGTAAATTTATCGCCCATTTTATTTTTCAATCCATTTTTATCATAACTTCTATCATTTCCCAAGAGAATTACATGAAAATTTGATGGCACTCTCTTTATGGAGTCAACAATCTTTATTATAAAAACTGTAAATATTATAATGGGGAAAATTTGTGTTTATATTTCAAATTTCAGAAAATAAATTTACCGTACACTTTTACAATACAAATTTTAATTTGAGTAAGTTTATAAAAATTTTAGATTTTTCCTTTACAATAAGAAAGGAATTCAAAATCATGGGAATAGTTTTATACTTTTTGCATTCTTTTTTATTTAAATCTAACAATGAACATTTTTGGAATTTATAATTTAAAATGTTTCATAGCATAAGTGAATAACCTTTATTTTATAATACATAAGAATTTTTAAAAATCAACAAAAAATTTAATTCCAATATCCCTTATAGAAACGGAAAAATAAAATGTGAAATACCTACAATTTTTTATGAACCAAAGACAATGCCACATTCTTTGTCACATTTG